>VYXD01004186.1:0-16837 GCA_013397195.1 Hylia prasina | reverse complement strand
AAAAAAAAAGGCAGTGTAAGGGAAGAAGAACATAGAGCATGACACAGGCAAATGTGTGAAGAGGGAAGCAATGAAGATTGGTATTTTTATGTCCATGGAAGTCTTTGAAAGGCCTCAAAACACAACAGCCTTGTGAAGCAGAGAATTTTTACACACTTGAAGAGACAGAAGTGCAGTCACACAGGCAATAATTAATCTGAGAGCTCAAGAAATGTCACAAAACGTTCTCTGATAGGAATTCCAGGCCAGGAATGGGTGATGCATACATGAGTAACACACTGTAATGTAATGGTGGGGGTTTTCCCAAGAGTTTCTGGGTTCAGGGAATTTCTGCAGCGTGGGATTGAGTTGTGTCAAGATCTCAATTTTCTGCTGAGCCAAGTGGCTGGTGCAGGTGAGACAGTTCATTCCACTGCTTTGCTGGTGTGTAGGACACAAAATCCATCATCCTAAAGACTCCAGGGAATGGGAAAAACGAAGGTGTTGCAATCCTGTTGTCAGTGTTGGCAGGTGGTAGGAAATGGCCATCACCACTTGCAGGAACAGCTCTGCTGGAATAATTGTTGGCTGCCAAAGCCAAGGGTGGATGCCATGGACTTAATGAAGGGTTGGTTGGGTGTTTTTTGGAGCAGGAGACCAGGTGGTGCTGTCATGAAAAGCCACGTGTGTCCCAGGTGCCTTAAAGGGCTTTGAGTGTTCATCCTCAGACTGTGAGGGTTGGTCCTGTGGCTGGCTGGCATCAGATCCTTGATCTGGCAGCAAAAAACTCTTCAGAAAAGGACAGCTTGAGTCTTGACATTGGCTCACAGCAAAGAATCCTGCTGCAGTGTGATCTTGTTAGGTTAAAGCAGTATAGGGTCAAGTAAACCCAGAATTTCCATGAGTTCAAGAAATGCTGCGTTTCAAATTCTGTGGACAGAGCTCAAGGGGATTTGCTTGAGTCTGGAGAGGCTGCAAATGCACTAAAACTGAGGAAAAATGGCAGTGGGGTATAAAAATCTGACAGCCAGTAGTAGTAAAGCACAAGAGAATAATCTAGACTAATATCAGGCACACCATTAATGAAATGTTTATGTCTTTACTGTGTATTAATTACTGGTCTGTAATAACTTTTTTGTTACAAGGGAGGAATTAATTTGAAATTCAGGGTTGATTTCTTTTCTGTTAATATAAATTAGCTTAAAAATTTAAAGCATCAGATATAAATTTTTCATAGAGTGACATGACTTGGATATAAATATATAAATGTACATACAGACACGTGGTTGTGGCTGGTTATTTCTCTATATTTTTCTATATAAAGTGTGTAAACTACAAGGACTTTCATATTATTTGAAGGAAAACAAGTTGTGAATTTGTATTTGGCAGTGAAGTGTAAAGTGACTGACAATCCATTGCCTTTTTTTGTTTGTTTTTTTTAGGATAAAAGAAGTAAATGAAACCAACAAACGAGTAGAACAGGAAATCAAAGTGGCTATATTCACCCTCATCAATGAAATCAATAAAAAGGGAAAATCTCTCCTACAGCACCTTGAGGTACACTTGAAATAAAGAGCAATGGTGGTGTTGAGTTTCCAGTCCCCTGTTGAGGACTCCCATTTGAAAATGGTTTGTTTGTGGTGTGACTGCAGGTGTTGTGGTACTGAAACTGCCTCTGAGTGGTGAAGTTAAATCTCCTGTTTCTCCTCTCATTAGAGCCTGTGGCTCCTTCAGTTTTGTGTCCGTGCCTCGTATTCAGAACTGGGCTCATTGTAAAGGAGTGTCTGAAAACCTCCTTTTCATCTTCTGTTTGCCATATTTCCATATTTCTGTATTATAGCACAGTTCTAGGGTGTGTATAATTTAACAGTTTCCTCAAATAGCTTTTTAAGGTTCATGCAAGAGACAGAGCAGTCTCATGTATTTGTGCATGAAGGTGTTTAAAGTTGTGTAATAAAGTTGTATTTAAAGTTGTATAATACAGCATAATAAAGGAGATCATGAGTTCAAACATCCTTTCCAGGTGAATCACAATAGATTTTTCCTGGTTAAGGAACAATTATTTGGCGAGGAAATCTTCCTGGAAGAATAGGAACTTGATCATTAGTAAAAGAAATCATGTAAAAACACATGAATTTTGACTTTTCTTGTTTACCTAGCATCTGTTAAAATTTTCTTGGGACGTTTTCCTTTCGATCCAAAACCTGACAGCAGTTTGCATTTTTCTCCTGTGTCCGAAAGGAATAAACTTGTAATGAAGTTTCTGTTTCTTTGCAGAATGTAACAAAGGAGAGGCAGATGAAGTTGATACAGCAGCAGAACGACATCACCGGTCTGTCACGACAAGTGAAGCACGTGATGAACTTCACTAATTGGGCGATCGCGAGCGGCAGCAGCACTGCCCTGCTCTACAGCAAGCGCCTGGTGAGGGAACCCTGGCACTGGGGATCAGGGAATGGCCTCAGCTGGGAGGGACTCGCCCTCAGGGATCATCCAGTCCAGCCCCTGCCCTGCACAGACACCCCAAAACCCCACCCCGGGCATCCTGGGCAGTTGAAGGACGTTGCCCTTCATGGCACCGCATCTTCAGCTTGAGATCTTGTAACAGAGCCCAGCAGTTGTGCAACAGTTCACTCTGCCATAAGGTTTTAGGGAGTAGTAGTGTAGAAGGAATGGGGTCAGCTCTGTGAAGGCACCTCATTGTTTCACTGGAGTCGTTGCAATCATGTTGTGGTGTAACAGTCCTGCTCTGCAATCCTCTGAGTAAAGAAGTTGTACACTATGGGATTTTCCTGAAGAGCTGAGAATTTTCCAGGCTACAGACCAAACTTGCTGCTGCCAGTCCTTGTTGGTGTTGCATGGCCTGAGCTCTGTGGGCAGGCAGACACTTGCTGTTTCTCGTTCATCGTTTCTCTGTCAGAGCAGAGTGTTTTTGTTTGCTCTCAGATCACGTTCCAGCTGCGGCACATCCTGAAGGCGCGGTGCGATCCCGTCCCTGCTGCCAACGGAGCCATCCGCTTCCATTGTGACCCCACCTTCTGGGCCAAGAATGTTGTCAATTTGGGTGAGAAAACTCTCTTGGTGTATTCTCTGATACTGGGAAAACTGTTGAATTGGAGGTGTTCATCCAACAGGAGTGAGTGCAGTGCAATACGTCTCTTAATGCAGGAGACAAAAATCTCTCTTGACGTAACCCATCCAGTCCTGATTATCTGCTCTGTTCTTTCTATTGGCAAAGCTTTCTCTAAATGGATATTGTTTTCCAGTGGGAATGGTTCTAGGAACAGCCCTAATCACAGAGATGACTTTAAAGTCATCTCATTCGTGTCATGTTTGTAGAACCTGTTCAAAGTCACCCAGTGGTGGGACACCTCAAATATCTCTTCCCAGGCTTTGCTTCTTTAGACATAGAAACTTTATGCTCAACATGTTTGTTTTCTGTTTTATTTCTCATCTTGTCCATTTCTTCTGAATGCAGGGAAGTCATTTTTGTTTGCTGTGGCTTTTGGGCTGTGCAGTTCCAGTTCTTTCACTCTTCCCTCACAGACCACGTTTTTAATTTTTCTTGTGGTTCTTGTCATCTGAATTGTCTTTTTTGCTTTTATCATGTATGGTTATTGAAGGCATAAAGAGGAAATTTCAAGCTTAAATTGCTCTGAGAAAACTGCATTAGAAAGATCTAAACATTCCACATATGCCAACCTTTGGAGGATGATCATATCTAACTGTTGATTCCTTCTTTTGGGTGTTTTTTAGGTAACCTGGTCATTGAAAATAAACCAGCCCCTAGTTACACTCCCAATGTAGTGGTTGGGCAGACTCCTCCAGGAACAAACCACATCAGCAAAACTCCAGGACAAATCAATCTGGCTCAGCTTCGACTGCAGCACATGCAGCAGCAAGTGTATGCCCAAAAACACCAGCAGCTGCAGCAGATGAGGATGGCCCAGCCATCTGCATCCGTGCCCAGGCAGAGCAGCCCCCAAGTCCTGCAGCAGCAGGTGAGTCCTTTCTGTTCTTCTTTCACTTCATTTCACCTTGTTTCACCATAACACTAAGATTTAAAATTGCCCTGTCAAATCTAAACTTACAAAGCAATTTATAAACGAAAATCTTTTGAGATTTGAGATGCTTTAATGTGACAGCTATTGGCTTTGCTTGATGTTATGTTACTACTGCTGTGGAAAGAGATGGGCTTCTTTTCTCCATGTTAAAAGCACAAATTTTAAAAAACCCAAACCCTTGCAGCCTCCCAGGTTGATCAGCATGCAGACCATGCAGAGGGGTAACATGAACTGTGGGGCTTTCCAAGCACATCAGATGAGAATGGCTCAGAATGCTGCTCGTATTCCAGGAATCCCACGCCACAATGGACCTCAATACTCCATGATGCAACCTCACCTTCAAAGACAAGTATATCCTGTGTACACGCTTCATTTGTGCCATTGTGCCAGCCTTTCATTCCAGTAGATGGTACCTCCAGCTGTAAATGTGTTTATCTGTCCCCCTGTAGCTCACAGCTACACACATTTATATGCTTGTGTTCCATGTTGCATTTCTGTGCTGTGACAGTTTTGCTGAACGTAAGGAAATTCAAACCTTAGGGGTGGAAATGAAATCCAGTGTTTGTATTGCAGTTTAGTTCTGGGAAGCAAAACGTTTCCTTTTGCACTTTTCAGTGGCATTCAGCTGAAAAGAACATTCAGCAGTTTATTAGAGAGTAGTGAGGAGTAGTGAAGTTCAAAGTGCTGTAGTTGAAGGGTTTTGATTAAATCAGCTGCTGAAGTGTTTTTAAATTCACACCTGAAGCATCGATGCAGAGCTCTGCATGCCATTAAGAATAAAAATCCTTGACAATGAATGCTAACGTGACTGAAATACCAAAAGTGACTTTATAGTACTTGAAACAGTTACTTTTATCTTAAAAAAAAAAAAAAAAATTGACACGTAAACTCAAAAGCTATCTTTGGAGGAAGTAATTGCTTCGAGGAAGTAATTACTTTAAGAAAACAACTCTCTACGAAATAATTCGGTGGGAGAAGTGCTGTCTGTTTAAAATGGAGCCCCACAGAGTATCTTTTCCTTTCCGAGTGAAGAGGAGCAGCAGTTGCTCTGCCCTCAGTGCTGGCAGGCGCTGCGGTGGCTGCGAGCGCGAGCTTTGGGTCGAGGTCTGGCCGCCTCACCCAGCCCGGCCTCTGTGTCTCCCCAGCACTCCAACCCCGGCCACGCCGGGCCCTTCCCGGTGGTCTCCGTGCACAACACCACCATCAACCCCACCAGCCCCACCACGGCCAGCATGGCCAGCGCCAACCGCGGCCCCACCAGCCCCTCCGTGTCGGCCATCGAGCTCATCCCGTCCGTCACCAACCCGGAGAACCTGCCCTCCCTGCCGGACATCCCTCCCATCCAGGTCAGTGCTGCTGCCCTCCCCCGCTGCTGCCGCTGGCGCCAGGGCTGGGCCAGGCAGTGGTGGAATTATCCTCTGGAGTTGTGCAGTTGGAATCTTCAGCCCTTCTGTTGCTTTTTATCCTCTTTTCTGCCGGAGGCGGGATTAAATGCTCGAGACGGTGTTTGGTGTTCTGACTCAGGTGTTTGTTAATTTTTAGCTAAATTACGGTCTCACAAGCTGTGAGTTGTGCTACACTTCTAGTAACAAAGTAAAAAATGCCTGTTACCTCTTTCTTTACAAGGCCTTTTAAGGATAAAGTGTCCAATTAAGAAATGATACCTAAGTTACTTTTAACCCGTGGCCCGCAATGTGGATTTTTCTACCCAAATACCACCCAGACCCATGAAGGAGAAGGTGAAGAAGAGGAAGGTGAAAAAGAAGGACTGGCTTCTGCCCTAAAACCTCCATCTTGCTTTATATATATATTACTAGAGTCTAAAACTTTAAAGTTTTCCACCCTGTGATGTCACACACTTCTATCCAAACTCCACACCCACAATCCCAGGGCTGTCACTCAATTTTGGGAGCTTTCTCCAAGGCCTCAGGTCAAATGCAGTGTTTGCTTGGGGATCAGTGCCTGTCAGCACAGAAAGTCTAAAATTCTCATGCCCAGGGCTCCAGCACCCTTCTCTTAGGTGTGCAACTGTTTTTTCCATACAGGGCTGACCTCCATCTGGTAACCTTTAGATTAATCAATATTTAGTGAGTCCTGTAGTAAAATTAAGACCTTGATTAATCTCAAGTACTGTATTCACTTCCTTTATTCCACAAGACCAACTTGTGGAAAGATATGAGTAGAATAATTAATAGTATTTTGAGTGCCCTGAATGGTGATTTATTCAGGGCTAAAGCTGCCTGGAGTTTCTCTTGGATGTTCCTAGAAGGAACAGGGAGCACAGAGGGGACATGTCCCATTGTCCCACAGAGAGGGGACACAAGCTGAGGTAGATTTTGAAGTTGAACTCATTTGGAGAGGTGAAAAGCACAATGTAATGTACATTGGAGGCAAAGAAAGTAAAAATAATGTGTTTTCTGCAGGGGTGTTAGGGAGGGGAGGAGGATGATGGCTTCATCCTGAGAACGGGGCCTTTGCATTGGAATGCCCATGTGAAACCTAAGAGATTTGGTCACAATACAGGAAACAAAAATAAATTTCATCCAAGGTGCTCTGCTGGAATACCAGCTGCAACTTTGCAACTCTTAGAAGTTCAGGGCTGGGATGTTCAGTGTTCTCAGGAGGCTGCAGGTCGTTTGCTAATGGGAGAATGGTGGGGAAGGAGGAATCCCATCTCAGTGTGAGCCATCTGCAGTGCTGAGGCTTTAGAACAGGACACCAGTGTGAGTGTGGCTGATTGAGCTGAGTGTGTGCAGCTCATCAGACACCAAATCAGAAATTGTGGAATGGTCCAAAGCGTTACCATGCAGCTTCCAGGTGCACTGAAAATGCAGAATTCTGCCAAGATACTCTCCTCTTTATACCTGGTCATGTATTAGCTGTTGTGGATTTTAGTTGGATTTACTGGATAAGAAGTGTTAGTCCTTCAAGCACAGTCATTAAAACCCACTTGGAATGCAGTGTTTTTCAAACACTTTATTGTATTTAACACATGTAAGCAGTTACAGCAACAGGGTCTCTGTTTCTTTGGGTTTAACAGCTACTAAAATCTGTTTGAAAAGTGAGTGGGAGATTTCCCATCATGTTAAGGAAAGACAAGATTATGGCTTCCTTTAATATCTTAATTATGGAATGACTTCTGCAGCCTCAGTAATCCGGTAGTTCATGACTAACACAACACCATGTGTGTGACCAGCACACTGAGCAGCTGGGAACCAGAAGGTTTGCAGTGACCTTGTGTAAGTGCAGCCCAGGATCATACTGGAAAAGCTCTGATTTAGGAGCTTCTGAAAAACTTTACTTGAAGTTTCTGATTTGTAAGCCTGATCTCTGCATGAAACTGATAAAAATATTCACTGATGTCCTGAATCCTTGAAGGGAGAGGGAATTCCAGTAAAGATAGTGATCAGAGTTTAAAGGTGTGGAACGGGTATGAAAGTTGAATTGGACCTGTCTGATACAGATTTTTGTTTTTCCTCCTTAGCTGGAAGATGCTGGTTCCAGTAGTTTAGATAATCTGCTAAGTAGATACATCACAGGCAGCCACCTCCCCCCACAGCCTACAAGCACCATGAATCCCTCCCCAGGACCTTCAGCTCTGTCCCCAGGGTCATCAGGTAAATCTGGTGGGCTTTTCTAGAGATTCCACAAAGTGATGGGATATTTCTGCTACTTAAGTTGAAAATTACTGCCTTCCCTTCCTGCCAGAAGGGAAGTGATGTTTTATTTAAAATTTGTTTTGCTCAGAAATAGATTCTGCTGGCAATTAAAATTTTACCCTCCTTCAGAAATGTCTTTATAATAACAAACTGCCAGCACATGGATGCAGTATTCCAGATCCATATAGAAACACTCTCAGGGTCATTCTGAGTATAACTAATTCATGGTAGAGCTTTCCTTATGCACTTGAACACATCAAGTCACCAGTGCCTAATTCTGAGTTATTTAAACATTGAAAATGTCTATTTCTATGAATAAGAAGATTATTTCAGTCACTAAGAAGGAATCCTTCCCTGTGAGGGTGGGGATGCCCTGGCACAGGACTTTATTGGTGGCTCTCAGTGCATAAAACTTGGGGGTGTAATGGGCTGAAGGCTTTAGCACTGTTTGGATTTGGTAAAATAATTACTGGGACTCTAAGAACCGTGTGCTGTCACTTTTTTATTTAATGTGATGTGCTAGATTTGTTGTGATCAAAAGCCTGAGAGAACAGCTGATTTAGTAAATTAGGATATTGCTGCAGCATTTCTGGGGTTACTCAGCACTAGTCAGTGAATGTGAACTGGCACCAAATTAATTTCTGTGCTGCTTCTTTGCAGGTTTATCCAACTCCCACACTCCTGTGAGGCCCCCCAGCACCTCCAGCACAGGCAGCAGAGGGAGGTGAGTGTCACATTAACACTCCCAGGCTAAAAAAAAAAATCAGACAGGAAGAATTCCAAAAAAGAATTGGCAGTTGGCAAATTGTGCTTTGTCAGAACTGTGACCGAGGAATGGAAGAATGCTTACATGAGGATTTATATTTTTAATTTTTTTCCCTGCTCTGTGATTCTCCTGTTTCTTGTAAATTGGAGCTGCTGTAAATGTTCTGACACCCTTTGCCATTCTTTTGGGATACAGTTACCTGAATTTCTTTGCCCTGTTGATTTATCCTCTTACTTATCTCATGGTGTCTTTCCAGCTGTGGCTCCTCGGGCAGGACTGCTGACAAAACTGGCATTGGCTTCAAGGCTGACCAAGTGAAAGTAAAGCAAGAACCAGGCACAGAGGAAGAGATCTGCAGTTTCTCAGGAGCAGTAAAGCAGGAGAAAACAGAGGATGGCAGAAGGAGTGCTTGCATGGTAAAGTTAGTTTGTGCCCAGTGTGTTGTGGTTTAACTGGCAGCAAGTTTAAGAATTTGGAAAAGAAAAAAAAAGCATTTTTGCTCTAAAGCTTCATTCTAAGAAGTATTTTCTTCCTGGTAATGCCCTGCCAGGCAAAGGGTGGCCTGTAATGTGAATTTTATCTTTAATAATTCAAATGAAGTGTACTGCAGTGTATTTGCTGCTTTTAATCCCTAGTTAATAAAAGCTGTGAGTCACCCATTGATACTGGACATTCCCACCTAGGGAATTACATTCAGAAAACCTCCAGTCAGTCAGAAGTTCTTAGACCAAAGTATAAATCAAATGAATATTTTTCAGTGTTTCCCAGCTGTGCTTGATTGAACAGGACTGTGTACCGGGAGCAGGGTGGTGGAGTTGAGGATTTTTCCTAATGACAGTGAAGTTGTCATTAACAGCTTTTAATGACTTGGTGTGTTTGGCTCGTTGTAGCATTTCTCATGTTAAATATCAGAAAAAACGAGTGTGTTGGTCAAAGAAAGGACATGTGAAAAAGCAGTTTTCAGTACTGTGTGCAGCACAGCTCTTCCTCATTGGAAAACATGGTTTCTGGGACATGACCATGGTACCTTTGAATGGTGGGAGGCTTTTTGAATTCCACCACAGGCACAAAGAATACCGCTGTAAAATCAACTCTGATTTTCCCTGTGCTGCCTTCATTGCAGCTCAGCAGCCCCGAGAGCAGCCTGACACCACCACTGTCCACTAACTTACACCTGGAGAGTGAACTGGAAGCTTTGGGAAGCCTGGAAAACCACGTGAAGACAGAGCCAGCAGACCTGAGTGAGAGCTGCAAGCAGTCAGGGCACAGCCTGGTGAACGGGAAGTCGCCGGTGCGGAGCCTCATGCACCGCTCGGCCCGAGTGGCAGGAGAGGGCAACAACAAGGATGACGACCCCAACGAGGACTGGTGTGCCGTGTGCCAGAACGGGGGGGACCTGCTGTGCTGTGAGAAGTGCCCCAAGGTGTTCCACCTCACCTGCCACGTCCCCACACTCCTCAGCTTCCCCAGGTACCCGCAGCGGCGTCGCGGCGTTGGGCTGGGATGGTGCACGGAACCCAAACTGGTGTTTCCTCCAAAAGCAGCTTGTGCTGGGTGGTTTCTTCTACTGCAAAAACAGGACATTTTCCAAGGCCTTGCCTAAATTGCTTGTGTGTAGCTGATCAGTGTTTATCTGGTAACATCATCCTGTTGTGTGTGTAAAATCTCACAGTGGGATTCTGTTGTGTAAAGTTGATTTTAAGGCAAGGTGAGAAAGGTGTTTCAAAGTATTAAAGCATAAGAGGGCAGGAAAAATGGCCTTGACTGGCAGAATTATTGTGAGCATTAAGGGTCATTCCTTAGCTTTGGATATCCAAGTCTTCACTGCAGTAGAATGTCAATCTGTAAGAGTGAGTAAAATCTATTTGTAGTCATCACTGATGAGAATTGATCCCTGGATATCTGGAATAATTGTGTTTTTCCCTTTAGTGGAGAGTGGATATGTACATTCTGCAGAGACCTGAGCAAACCTGAAGTGGAATATGATTGTGACAATTCCCAGCACAGCAAGAAGGGGAAGACAGCACAAGGCCTGAGTCCTGTGGACCAAAGGGTGGGTCTCAAACCTGCAGGAATCTGCTTCCCAGGAAAAAGTGTTTTCTCACATCAGCTACCCTCCACTGACTGGAGATGGTTTTGCTTTGATTTGAAGCAAATTAAATGTAGTTATGGCTTTGCAAAGCAACCCAAAATGATGGATGAGATTTTTCCTGCTGTGGCCACATCTCCAGGTGTTGGTGACTGTGGGAGTGCCCCAGTGCATTGGGGCTGTAATCACTCAGGAGCTAAAGTTCAGCATTAACACAGATTCTGTATTTAAATGCATCATTTAACCTGCACTTAATTAAAAGTCCTTTGCATTTAGCATTGGTGGCACCTTCATAAAATAGTTCTGGGAGCTTGGTGTGTTGAAGTGCACTCTGAGAGAGGTGCTGGGAGTACTCAGGTGTGTTCTTGGGGAACTTTAATGACCTTGACAATCAGAATGTTTTTAGCTTTAAGCTTTATTTTTATTTTTAACACTGTGTAGTGTTAAGAGTATTATCAAATCAAATTCCTCTAAGGGAATTACAAGTAAAGCAAGGGAAAATATTTCAAGAGGGAATTTATAGAAACACTGGCTCTGCTTTCAGGTTGTTCAGTTTTGTGGGGAAGAGGAAGGTCTGCAGCTCAGTCCTTTTCTGTTAGATATGGTAGTGATTGGACAAAAGCATAAAAGTGGCTGTAGTTGGTATTTTATTTTTAAATTTGCAGTATATTAGCATGTCTCTTCATGCTTGACTTCAGCCCTAGGCTTTTGGTTAGAGGAAATTTGTGAGCAGTAAATGGGGTTCTGCCTCTCAACTCTGCCCTCCTAAGAACTTTACCTTTTTAAATTAAGTTGAGGGGGGTTACATTTTAATTTGCTAGGACTAAGCTGTTAAAATACAAAGCTATTTAAAGTAGGGGGGTATGAATCTCTGGGCTAGGGATAAATGAGGAATGTTAATGTGACCCTGTTTATTTCTCTATAAGAAATGTGAACGCCTCCTGCTTTACCTGTACTGCCACGAGCTGAGCATTGAGTTCCAAGAGCCAGTCCCAGCCTCGGTGAGTCTCCTGAGAAGCACCTGGTGGTTCATGTTTGGTGTAACAGCCCTGAGGGCCTGCAGGTGAATCTGGGAAGGAACTGACTGCTTGCACCAGGAGCATGTCTCCCTTGATCAGTCTAAAAGTTCTGGCAGTCGTCCAGCAGTGCCTGGGTCTGAGAGGGACAGCAGCTGATTCTGGAGCTCCTCCAGGCAGATGCTTCACTCCCTGTCTGAAAAACAGATATTTAAAAATACTTCCAATTAGCAGTTATTGAATGGCATCAAGATGTCTCAGGATACCCATGAAACTCAAAATGCTTTAGAGAGCTTTTTGTTTCTTTTTGGACAAATTTGTGAATGAGAGGAGGGAAGAAGCTGCTTTGACTCTGGTGTTTTACCAGCTGCAAAAGAAGTAACTGTAATGGAAAGCTTTGCTGTGCTGTGAGAGACACTGAAGGTTAGAAAGAATCCCAGAGTGGTTTGGGTTGGAAAGGACCTTAAATCCCATCCAGTGCCACCCCTGCCTGGGCAGGGACACCTTCCACTGTCCCAAGCTGCTCCAAGCCCTGTCCAAGCTGGCCTTGGGCACTTCCAGGGACGGGACAGCCACAGCTGCTCTGGCACACTGTGCCAGGGACTGCCCACCCTGCCAGGGAAGTAGTCCTCCCCAGTATCCAATCTCAATCTACCTCCTTCAATCTAAAACCAATCCCCTTTGTCCTGTCACTCCATAGTCTTATAAAAAACTTCTAAACAGTTTGAGGAAAGGAAATCGTTCTGCTTTGCTGAACATGCATAAAATGTGTGATGAGGTGAAGGGGTTGATACCTTCAGTGTAGAAGTTCAGCTGTGAACTCTGTAGCCATTCAGTGATAAGTCACTGTTGCTTTTTTACAGATACCAAACTACTATAAAATCATCAAGAAACCAATGGATTTGTCCACAGTGAAGAAGAAACTGCAGAAGAAGCATTCCCAACACTACCAGACCCCCGAGGACTTCGTGGCTGATGTCAGGCTGATCTTCAAGAACTGTGAAAGGTTTAATGAAGTATGTTAACTTCCAATCTGAACACCATTTGTAATTTTAGATGAAGGTTCACTTCAGCCTGGTTGTGCAGCTTCTCCCATGAAAGGCTCTGCTCCCAGCTGTAACTTCTGCTTTTGGAGCAGATGCTGGATCAGACTCTTAAAAACCAGACAAAACTCCAGGCAATTGCAGAATAACTTCTCATTTTTAGCTAAATTGGGAGAGCAGAGGGAACTTCTAAAATGCATTCCGTGGTATCTGTGAGTGAGGAGCAGGGTGACATGGTTTCTGTGCATCAGATTGATTGTAGAAGTGCTCAGGAAGAGACAACCAAAGAGTCCTTAAAAGTGTCTCAAGCTGCCCAGGTAATTGTTCTACACTCATGGAACGTGGTAGAATCTGTTGAGAAACTTCCTCTACTGAGGAGAAATCTGCCTTTCTGAAGGTGTTCTGGTTTTAGTACCTCACACAGGCTGAATCCAGCAAAGCTTTGTGGCCATTATGGCTTTCATTAACCTTCCTGCTTGAACACCTTGCTGGTTGGGCTCTCACAAAAATCAGTTTTCAGTGGGTAACTTGGGGATGGGGTCATATTTTTTACTGATTTTGCAGTGATCCCATCAGATAATGAAATACCCCTTACATGTGAAATGTGGCTTGGGGGGATAAATGACCTGAGCAATGGAAAAAATAATCTGAACATCAAAAAAAAAGGGTGATATTGTGCTGAAACAGAGTAGGAGCTAAGAGGGTTCCTGATCTCTGAGATGCTTTAAAGCAAGGATGACAAAAGGCACCACAGGGAGTGGCTTTTTTCTGACCTTAGAAATGCAGAAAGCAGCCAATATTTCTTATTTCTCTGTAAAAGTTGTCCTGAACTTGCAGTGTTTGGGCTGCATTTCTGGCCCTGTGCAGAAGGAAACTGAAAGAACTGCACAAAGCCACAATTAAAACCTCCCTAGGAAAAATCAGGGTCAGTGGATCTGCTCACAAGCATTTGGGACTTTGACAGCCCCAACTCCTTTATGTCCCTGCAGTAGGGGAGGTTCACGAGGTAATTAATTATGTGAACTTCTCAATCAAGGGGATTAATGAAGCATCCACTGTAGAGGAAAACATGCTGCAGCTCTTGGAGACCAGAATACAACAAGGGAGGAAGGACTGAGGGATGTGGTGATTTTTTTCTTACTTTTTTTAAAAAGAAAAAACGTGTTTGAGCTTTGCCTGGCTCGTGGCAAAAGTTGAGTCACTCTGACCTCTCACAGCAGCATCATGTCGAGTGCCTCTAAGCCAAAAGCTTTTCCAGAGCAGAAATCCAAGTGGGGTAAAATCCCCAGGAAAGGAATCTCCTGGAGCTCTGCCCTCCAAAGGAGACTTTCCCACAATCATGTCCAGGCAACTCCAGTTTATCCTGCAGAAAGCAGTCATGAGTAGAAAATGGCTGGGAGCCACTTGTACCAAAGTTGTGTGTTCTGTTGAAGGTTTATTTACCACCTAAGACTGTTTTAAACCTGCTGCCTAAGTTTGGGAACTAAAGCTCACAAACCATAACAAACTGTGTTGTTGTTATGGCTGACTTTAGTCATCCAATCCTGTGCGATCTCGTAACTTTAGGAAGGATTATAATTTCATTTTTTTTGACTCTGGTATCCTTTTTAGATGATGAAAGTTGTTCAAGTTTATGCAGAAACACAAGAGATTAATTTGAAGGTAAGCGTTTCAGACCACGCACACTTGGTGAAGGGATGTGCATTTCCAACAGGTGAATATTCCTGTCTTCTTTCATCCACAGGCTGATTCAGAAGTAGCACAGGCAGGGAAGGCAGTTGCATTGTACTTTGAAGATAAACTTACAGAGATCTACTCAGACAGGACCTTCCAGCCTTTGCCTGAATTTGAGCAGGAAGAGGATGATGGTGAAATAACTGAGGACTCCGATGAAGATTTTATACAACCACGTAGAAAACGCCTAAAATCAGATGAGAGACCAGTGCATATAAAGTAATCTAATGAGATGGACCTAAAATTTATTGTAAAAACTGTTATTTAAGTGTTCCTGGAATATTATCATGCCTACAGTGGCCATCTTGAAGAAGCTGATAGCTTTTTAAACAGTATTAGATAACAAAAAAACACTTGTACAGAAAAACATCCGCATCAAAAGGGGAAAAAACCGGTATTGTAAATTTTTGGTGGTTTGTATTTTTTTTTTTTCCTTGATTACTTGCTATATTTCTTTTCCTGATGGAGGGGACACACTCATCCTGGTCTCACAGACAGAGGTGGAGGAAGGTTGAAGAGAGGCAGATTTGATAGGAGATGTTCCATGTACAGATAAGGCTGTAGTGACACCACGTGCAGGACTGGAGCCACTCAGTGATTGTACCTTGCGTTACACTGCAGTGTAAACTGTGAGCAGAGCTCCTGAAATCCCCTCTGTGCCCACTCAAGTGTGTGTTGCTCATTGCTTGGATCATCTCACTGAAGCAGGGTTGTGAATAAGTGATCTCCTGTGTCGGTCCAGCTGTTGACATTTTGCTTTCTTTACTCCATTTTATGTGTAGCAAAAGGAACGAGAAAGAAAAATCATTAAACTGTTCTGAACGGGCGAGTGCAGGAATGTGAGTTTTTGGCAGATGAAAGGCTAAGCTGCTGGCTCCAACCCCTTTCAGTAGGACAAGGTGTATTTATTAAAGTCCTGTACCCAGAACATTTTAATGGCATCCATGGCAGAAGTCTCAGTGTTGTCATTTGTCCCTGACCCCCTGACGAGGCAGAATGTTCTCTCCAGTGTTCATTCTCTAGGTTTCTGTACTTACAATATAGACTGAAGAGGTAATAACTGGTTGGGGTGTTTTTCCAGTCTTCCTGATTATCAGTTTCTAATAGACCACTCGGCAAACAATAACCTATTAACTACCAAATGTGTAAAATTTCCTGTATTCACTTTGTCTTATTTGTAAATAGTGAATTGAGATTTCTTGCAGCTCAGCAACATTTGCTGAACTGTTTTTAAGCTAATATGTATTCTTATTGATTGTTCCTATCAAGAAAAGATTTGTAATATATGCTATTTCTAACATTGCATTCATTTTGAGGTTCTGTCTTATTTTTCTTAGAGTACTTCTCAGAACTTTCTTCAGAAGCAGCTTGTGAGGGAAATGTGCAGGAAGGTTGGAATCAGTCTGAGTTTGGGTTGCCTGTCCATCCATTGAACAAAGCACTTGCACAGGGTTTGGCCTTGAGTGGTTTCTGCTCAAAGAGTGAGAACAGAACAATTAACAATTTCCCAATTCCCTCAGTAAGCCCTGAGGCACCTCTGCAGTGCCTTCCCTTGCACTGCCTCCAGCCCAGCATTCCTGCTTAGAAATCATGGAATCACAAGGAGTTACAGCTGGAGAAGTTGTTTTCTTTGCTGACACGAGTCAGTACTAGAAATAAACACAATTTCTGGCCTTCGTATTGATCTTGTTAAAGGAAGTTGAAGAATTCATGTAACCAATGAGCTTGAGGTGGCAGACTGTGAATTTGCCAGATTTTGTGTGGATCCAGCAATTCTGTGGGAGATCCCTGGGGGTTTGGTGTACTCAGCATAGCAATTCCTGTGACATTGTACAGGCTTTACCATCATGGTAAAGAGAAATATTTCAGCACAATATCAAATTGAGAAATGCTCTCAGCAGTTTTTATGCAAATCACTGCAGATCTGGTTTCTTTTCTAAGAACCAGGTCTGTGTACCTTGGGATTCTCCCTCTTGCAATAAATGAGGGGACTGAAGATGTTTGTAGCTTCCAGCTCACTTCTTTACTCAAATGTTACACTTCAAACTCAAACTGGTTGGCTTTGTTGTTTTAATTTCTCAGACTTTACCAGTGCTGTTTTATTTTTTACCAGTTTGTATGTGAAAGGAAAAGGAATTCCACTTTAAATTGACAAAGGGCAACAACTTTGCCTGTGGAAAGGCTGACGTGTGAATAGGACACTGGTAGTGACAAGGGATCATTTCATGGCTCTGTGTATTGCCTATTTATGCATTTCTAGTTTCTCAGCTTCATTTTGCAAAAGGAATATCATTAAAAATATCATGAAAATGAGATTCTGTGAACTCTCTTCACTCGGGGCTCCTGTTTTTATGGCACTTCTGGTACCTTCAGGCCTCACCTCTTGAATTCTTCCCTGGGCAGGAGGCAGGGATTGGGTCCTGCAGAGACCCTGGGGATGATCCAGAGCGTGGGATGGGCATGGGGGGATCCCAGGTGGAGCTCAGG
>VYXD01004185.1:68383-84882 GCA_013397195.1 Hylia prasina | reverse complement strand
GGCTCCCCGGGGGCCCGGCCCGGCCCGGCAGGGGCATCAGCTCCCTGGGGCCTGGCCCGACCCAGCCCCAATGTTACCTAGTTGTCGGCTAAGAGACAGAGAGAGAGAATGCCCCGCCTACTCAGCTTTTTATACTGTATTTCAAAAGTCATACTCTTGTTTCTTATTGGTTTAAAAAAAAATAGCCAATAGCTGTGCTTAACCTATAACAAAAGTGAATCAAGTTTCTCTCTCTCTCTCTTTTTTCCTCCTTGTATATATGCTGCAGAAAGTCTCTAACTCTAGGCAGAGCCTAGTGTCTACCCCAGGACATAAAAGGAAACTCCTGTTTTTGTGACAGGTGACATGCAGATTTGACTTCTAGTTTACAATTATTTTCTTATAAGGTAAATTTAGAATGTGTTCTTAGCATGATAGACAGTGAGAAAATTCTGAGTTACAAAATGTGGTATCTATTCATACAAGGGAGAGAGTACACACATCAGTAGTAGTTCAGGATTTCCTTATTTCCTCAGCTCATAGTGAATTAAAACTACTCTTTTCTACACCAGTTTCTTCTGTATATCTTCTCTGTTTTTTTTAAACCTTATTTTGCCAACAGCGGTTGGAACATCTAAAGAATTGCTTTGTTTTCTTTAAGTTATAGTCCCATATTTTCCCTGGATTTTCTCTTCTACCCTCTTTATGTCACTTACACTTGTGTGAATTATGGCCATCAGCATATTTTATAAGATTGTCCAGAAGCCCTTTAAAGTCTACATTGTCTACAGTTCAGACAGAGAACAACAGTCCATTTTTGCACAAGTAAATAATCAGATTCCCATAAATCTGTAGTCAAGATAGGTTGTGTGCAAAAGAGATTTTGAAGAAAGGACTTTATGGATAGTACTGAGATGACTCATGTAAGTTTAGGGAGAGCTTACCCCAGTGGGAAAGATAGTGTGAGAAAAAGGATTTTGCCTGAAAATCTGTCCTCAGTGCTATGTAGAATGTCCAGCCTTGACTCCTCTGCCCAATCAAGCTTACATTAGTATGACTGTGAATTTATATAACTTGGTATAACCCAATAATATGAACTCATATAATCTTTTAACCTTTATGGAAACTAGTTTCTAACTTGCCTAACTCCTAACCTAAAGTGTAGCCAGTTAGTGGTTGGGCAAATGAAAATACAGCAACTTTGTTCAGTTGTGTAGCTGGTCACATATAAAATATACGTATGTGCGATATAAAGCACATAAGTTGCCAGCATACCTCTTCTAGGAAATCTTGCCTAATGGGCTGAGGGTGTCTCCACAAAGAAGTTGCAGAGAGGATTCCCATTAACACCCCTCAGATGCTTACTGTCATCCTGTCCAGGAACTTTCTGTTTTAGGTCTACCCTGTTCCAAGGATCCAAACACTTTCCATCAGCTGTTCATGTAATAAAATCGCAACATGGGTCTTCTCTGATACGACCTAGACACTGTCTTTTTATCATTCCTAAAATAGAGGCTCTCATGTCTGTTAACAAGGACACATAGTGATTGGACAAGGGGGATTGGTTTTAAGATGAAAGAAAGTAGGTTTGATGTTACAAATAAATTCGTTACCGTGAGGCATCGGAACAGGTTGCCCAGAGAAGTTCTGGATGCCCCATCCCTGGAATTGTTCAAAGCCATGTTGGATGAGGCTTTGAGCAGCCTGGTCCAATGAGAGGTGTACCTGCCTGTGGGAGGGAGGTTGTGATTTTAAGGTCCCTTCCAACACTTACCTTTCTGCTATTATATGATCTCATAGCTACAATTTCTGTTATCCTTCCCAACAGCTAGTCATGATGTATGTGTCGATATATATGTGGTGGGAAGCTGGGTTGCATGCAATAGATCAAATTTTTTAAAACTAAGGTGGCTTTGTTAGCAGTTTGCTTTGATGGCAGATTTAAGTTTTGTTAGGCAATGATTGTCTAGCTGGTGTATTGTTCTATATGTATTACTCTGTCAATAAACCTCATGTTGAAGTTTCTCGGCTCAGGAGCCCTTGATTACTACTCAGCAAGTGAAAGACCTTTTTGAGGGCTTGGGGGTAAATTTCAGTTCAAAAATTTTTGTAAGCCTTTTTTGCTTGTACAACCTTTTTGCCAGGTCAAAAGTGTGCAAGGGAGATTATGGGAAGCTGACATTTATATTGTTTATGGAGGGATGAAAGCTAGTTTTAAACAAATATCAGTCCAACCTCTGTATGGGAATCTATTGCCTATGCAGACACATTAGGTGCATGGGGCAAGAATTTCATTTCACTACGTCAGAAGCAGTGAATTCCTACCTTGTCATTGCAATTTTTCATGTGTTTTCAAGTTTCTCTCCTTCCAAAATCTAAGTAAATGCATCTCTTCAAACCTATTGCCACAAGCTGCTAAAGAAAGCAACAAACCTCTGCTAAGATTCACACATAATGAAAACATAAAAGGTCGGAGTTAATAGCCACAGCTGTTGAAACGAGTCCTTTACACACAGACTTTGCATGTTTTAGAACAGGTTGAGACAATGGCATGAAATTACTTTTATCTTCCTTGTGGTCTATCTTGTCTGTAGTCACTGAGGAGTTTTGAGGAAAAAAAATATTCTGTGGGCAAATACAACTTCAGTAGCCCTTTTGAACACCTCCAGTACCTCCTGAATCTTCCTTAAAAAATTCCTGCATTTTCTGATCAGACTTTAGACTGGGCTACATTACTTATCATAGCAGTGCAAACAGAACACTCAAATATCACTGTATTTGATATGATTAAAATTTGAAAATTAGTATACTTGTCTATAAGCATATGTTTATGATCTTAACAAATAAAATGACTTTATGTTTCTGCCTATTCTGTATTTGGTTTGTGCAGCACCTCCTGAAATTTTGTTTGACCACCCTGGAGATGTACAAAATTAAAACTTAAAGCTTCTTTTATACAGATATTCAAATGGACTTTCTTAAACTAACTTCTTCTGGGTATGCCTGTGCTTACATTACTGCACACAGTGTTGCTTTTCAACTAACTAAAAATTGTGATTTTTTTACCACAGGATGCCAAAGCTGTTCCAAGGATGGGCTACCTGTGTGTTAGCCAGTGTGGTATTACTGTAGCTGGTCTGCTCCTCATACCACTGGATATATGCCCTTAGAAAAGCAGAGTTACATTTAACCCTCAGGCAACAGAGAGAGGGGATATCACTTCACACAGATACCTGTTAAATTGCTCTTTGATAACAAGCATAGCTTGGAAAGAGAACTACAAAGGACGGGGTATGTTTCTTAAACAGCTCAAGTGCTGCTTCTACCTTAGGATAAAGAAATGTACATGTTGCCTTGAATATGGTAAGCTACTGAATGTATTTCTTGACATAATTATGTTGTGGTAAGAGGAAAGGGTTCATCTAGCAAGTGAACAGTGAAGCCTTGTTTTTCTCCTTAATCATTCTAGAAAAGACAGGGCTTTCTGATGCCCTGTATGTGTTACATTTTTATCCAAGAATTTTTTTAACATTACTGGAACAGAAAGTATGGACCCATCAACCAGAGAATAGTCACAGTTAATGAGAAGTACTAATGAATTAGTAGAACTACTACTTTTAAAAAACAAAAAGGCAAAACCAAGCAAACCCCAGTTTGTTTGCAGGAATAAGGTTCTGCAAGTTTTAAACAGAGCAGGGTTAGGCAGATGTTAAGAATTTTTTAAAATATTATCTGGACATTTTGCTCCATCCTGTATATGCAAATATTTAGATGAACATCAATCCAGTAGGAGTATGAACCGTTGATAACAACCACAAAAATGCAGCCAAACAACACAGTTTGCCTTCCATTTACAGTATTTTATCAGAATAAAATTCCCTCTTAGGCCATGCCCCCCCATCCCTCCCTACCCCCCAAAGCTAACTAAATAATACTTCAACATGTTTTGCTGATATTTGTAAAATTAAAAAAAAAGGCCACCATAAACAAATAAAAACCAGATAACAATTATTTTTGTAATAGATTTTTATTACTAATACATTTACAGGAGTGATTCAACATAATACCATGCTCAGGGGACTTGGGTATATGGGTGTTAGCAGAGAGAAAGTAGTTACCCTTTTACCCTTACACTGTTCAACTCAATAAAATGAAATTAGAGTTGTAGGAGGATAACAGGATTATTGTAGAGTCATCATTTCCTGCAGCATTTATCCTTTAAATTTGACCTTTGCAGGAGTTCATTATGCCAAAATTGATAGATCATGCTCATAGGAAAAAGTCATTTGAAACACCCGAGAGCTATTGAGCTAACTAAATAAACAACTCGAGAGAGTGAATGTATAGATGCAAAATAGGTTTGTTTTTGTGTGTTTGTGTGTGTGTGTGTGTGTGTGCACGCGCACATATAGGTGCTGCAAAACCTGTCCCAGGTACTTCCTTTTAATTACCATTTGTGAATATAAACAGAAATTTATTTATGATGGAAACTAGCACAGTGTTTAAAAATGATAGCAGGAAATGACAGAAATATGAAAACCCAAGGTAAAAACATATGACCAAATCTTCGTAACATTGAAAAAACCCAGGTATTTCCTTTATTTTTTCCCTCCCTCTATTCCTGTTCTAGATAACTGATGAGATGAATGCCTCAGGAGCTAAGGAAGACTGATGTGAACCTTCAGGGGGAAGGGAATACTGTAGAAAAACAATGCTCTAATCAGTCCTAAGGGAGCTGCTTCCAGGCCTTCAAGGAGTGCCAAGCCTGATCTCAACTTTGGATTTGCTTCTGAAGAATTAAAGAATATCCATGAAGCAAGTGCCTTCCAGCAGTTGTAATATACCAATCTTTAAAAACTAATTTTCTGCATTAGTCACTGCATCAAAGATGGGATTAAAGCCCAAATCAACTTTGCTATGCCCATCCCAAGACATCTCAGCTCTCTGAAGAAATAATGACTATGTCTATCCTCTGGATTCCATCTTCTGTAAACAAGCATATTGTTGCCCAATTTATTGTAACTGAGCTAGTGTGTTCACTTTAATGATTAAATGTTTTTATCTCCTAGTTCTTTTGTGATATCTAATCTCTCTGAATTACCAACTTTTAGAAAGTTCTGTGACCTCTTTAATAGTCTTATTCTCTATAGAGACCCTTAATAATTATTTTTAATATAGTTTCTTATTATTCCCTATCTTTCATTTCTAAGGTTGAAATGAGAAAGTCAAGCTTTAGCATAATCCATCAATTTATATTAAAGGGTTGGGAGAAAGTTGTCAGCCAAACAAAGACCTTCAAACCTTAAAAGAGTTTACAAATTCCGTGATCAAAATGCATATTACTCTCTTTCTTTTATCCCATCCTTCAAGTTAAGGACAAAATCCACGCTGGTTCTATAAAATGATGGTGCTGCAAACACCCTTAATGCCTTGAAGTGTTGTGGATGCCTTGGAACAGTTTTGGTTTCGTTCCCTAGTCTCACAAATAAAGAGAATATAACCAATAAACTGCAGTGGCTGATCAGAGCTTCCTGTGCAAAGAAAAGAGAGACAGAACACACCGAGTCCACTCTCCTGTCTTTTGCTATTTGGGACACTGAGCAGTTAATCCTATGACTGGTTTGGTTCCAGCTTTTTTTGTTTTATTATTTGCTGGTGACCTATAAAATTGATTAATGCTCATTCATTGTGAAACCTATTACCCTTTCACTTTTTTGCAGATGAGTAACTTTTTTAAACCCACAATATACTGATTCATTATGTATTAACTACAGTGTAGCTCATACCTCCTTAAAGACATTTTGAAAAATTTAGTGGATGTCTGATTTTTAGAATGTAGTTTTACAGTTTTAGAATCCGTTTTACATTTTTTTATTTTCTAATTAGTACACGTACATAATATTACAAATTAAGGATCCCATATTGATTCCTAGAGAACAGATATTTCAGATTCTTATTTGCCTGGATCAGGGCATTTCTCATGAAAATGAGCTTATGAAACTGATATCTCTAATGGTTTCTTTCTTGTGTTAAAATTAAATGTCTTGCAAATTTCACGTATTAAAATTAGCTGGGTGAAAACTAGTTCTGATAAGCATCTTTACAGACTTGGTTATAAAATGTAGATTAAATCTCTTGCAGCAAGCTTTAAAGGTCTTTATGCTGGGACTTCTACTAAGATTCTTTTAATTTCAAGGGGTTTTTTTTCCTTGTTCTGTGATAAAATATATAGTTAAAATTGATTTTGATTAAAATTAAAGATGATTTTTAATCTGAGATGTCGGAAGACTATAGAATGATGGAGGGTAATGAATATTAATTATTATTGAAGATAATAGGACTGTATCCTGCGGCTATATTGTACTTCTGTATTTCATATCTGCTCAGATGACACTAAGTATTTCTGATGAGGATGCTATTCTAAGGAGGAGACTAATTGAGGACAAAATATTCTTGATTAATTCTTAGAGAATTTTTTATGCAGTTCAAGATTTTTCCTGCTTCCTTCATTGCCAAAAAGTCTGTCTATATTAATTTTGGGTGAACACAGCAGTTTAACAATATAAGAAGGAAATATGAGCAAGTGTGTTTTCAGACACACATCTAGTTTCCCATATAATCATCATAAAGGAAGACCTATCATGACTTGAGGTATTGTTTCTTCATTACACCAGAAAACAACAGCACTGATTTCTTATGCATTTGTAGCATTTTGAAATGCTACCAGCCAAAAGTAATACTCATAGAGAGATATTATAATATTGCACTCACTGAACTTCTATGAGTTAACCTATGAATCAGTGACAATACAGATCACTGAAAAACTGTCAGAACTATCCAAACCAACAGAACATTTATACAAAGTTAAGTGCTTTTTGAAAAGTCTTTTTTTTCCCTACATTTGCAAAAGTTCATACTGACTTTCTTCTTTTGTTTACAGCATGCAAAACACCTTCTCATATGAAGTATCTTAGCCAGAATGGCAGAGGTGGCTGATCACATATATTGGCCTATAATACCAAGAATTCAGTCAAGAAGTAGGAATTAATTCCTTCAACTTTACTACTGCAGAATATCAAAAGCTGCCTTCTGACAATAGAGAGCATTCCTGGATTTAATAAAGTTTAGTGCTGTCAAAGGGGTCTAGAGGATATATGTTTTAAGGATAAATATAGGGCATCATCACACTTATAAGGAAGACAATCCCCAGCATATTGATTGGGAAGACTTTGATTCCTTTGGGGAAGACTAATCTGTTGAAGCAAAACTGTAGAATGATAAACTCAGGATTTTAGTTTACCTCTCAATGTCTTTTCTTCCAGTTGAGAACCATAGAAAACTCTTTTGCTTTGAAGTTTTTAATGAACATACAGCTGAACAGTTCTTGCTCTTTTCATAAATAAAGATTTAAAAGGCCCATTAGTTACAAGGAATGGGATTACACTTGTCACAAAGTTGTCAGTGTTGAAATCTGTCTTGGTTTAGGAGACAGGTATCTGCTAGGGAAAGCTGGAGTTTCCTTAGAATGGAGAATGTAAAACCCCCTCCCTCTGAATTATTATAATTCTGCAATTAAGGGCTTTCAGGCAAAGATATAGAAGTAACAGTTCTTTTACTAGGAATGTTAGAAATACCAGTTGTCCTAGGGTGACTTTATGATGCCTGTATCCCCAATCGTCTGTCCTGCTTGTGATGTATATTGAGTTCTGTACCTTTAAAACAGTCTGACCGTGAACGAAGAGAAGAAAAAATACGTGAAGTTTTTGTTTTGAAAATACTGCTAAACTCCCACGCATTCCTCTCCTGACTCCAGCAAACAGCGGCAAGACAGAGAGCTCCTGTGCTTTTAGTTAGTTTTAGCTAGCTGAGGCAGAAAAGTTCCCTAGACTGAACTGTTTTTTTTTTTCCTTTTTCTTGAGATTGTTTAAATCTGCCCTAAACTGAAAAAAAACCCAGAAAAGCACCGAAGCCTCGCACCTGCAGCCCCGTCCCCCACCACCCTGGGCCTGGACCTCCAGACGAACTGAGATTGGTGAAGACTAAAAGCAAAGACTTTATCAGTTTTTTCCCTACTCTAAGCAGCAAAAAGTTTTATTGTTCATTTTATTTGTCTTATTATTCATTCCCTGTTCTTCTAAATATTTTGTTTATTAAATAAATAGTTCTTTCCATTTTTTCTCTGAAAAAGTTATTTTCCCGGACTGGCAGAGGAAAGAGGTAGTTTGAGTTGGCTTTCCAGAGGAAACCCCTTCGGAGGTTTCCTCCCAAATTTGCCCCAAACTAAAACATATAACACCAGTGTAATGGTACAAGAAAAGACAAGTAAATAACAAACAAACAAAAAACCCCCAGAAAACCCTGACCGAGTCAGGGACACAACCTGACACCCTGTTGGTCAGGGTGTTTGGAAGCAGTCCTCGTGGAGAAACAGATGTGGCTCTGTTGGAGTAGATGATCCTGTTGAAGAAGGGTCCAGTGATGCTGAGATGAGTCTGATCTTCCTTTAGAGTCCAGTAGGAAAAACAGGATTGCCTGGGGTTCTGAGTCTCAGTTTTTATCTAGGCAGGGACCCTGGAGCCCCCAGCCAGTGGGTGGAGCATCTCACAATGGCATGATATAATGTGTCCTGTCATTGGTGGACCTTAATGGCCCATTAGCAGAAAATATCCCCCTGGAGGGAGGATAGGTGGTGAAAGAGATAAGAAACAATACCCCACCCGGTTTTAATAGCTGAGCCATTATCAGAAAGGCATCCGCCCTCCTTCCCCCAGAGTAACAAAAAATAAAGAAAAAACATTTCCCCAACTGCTTTCAGCAGATGAAAATAGAATACCATTTTTTGCTAACCCAAGACACCATCTTTTCCTATTTTACATGTCTGTATAACAGCAGCTATGTTTTTTACATAGACAATTCAAACGCAGCAAAGTATCAACATCTACCTTCTTTATTGACTGGTAGCTGTTAATCTTTCTATGGTGCCTGTAATTATTTATTGTCCTCTTGTTATTATTTTGCCTTAAGGAATACAATAATCATTCTTTGGGAATGGAAAGAATAAATCATTAGAAAGTCAGTGATCAGAGTTATCTGCTATAGACAAGCCCCAACAAAGGTGTTTTCTTATGGTTCAGTGTGCTGGGCTACTTTACCTAGCTGTTAGAAAGAGGAAGGACAAGATGATGTCCAAGCCATGTCTAGGTTAAAGCAAACTGCTGAGAATTTTTGTATGACAATACCCTTTACCTGAAAAGAACTGTACTCTTAGCAAAACAGATATGCGCTTACCTTTTTTTTTTTTTAGATTTGTTTGTTTGCTTTGTGTTTGGATTGTTTGTTTTAATTTGTTTATTTGTTTTCCTGAGCTGTGTAAAGTGCTGTGTTGCTCTCTTGCCTTAACTTCTGTTATATTTTTATACTTTGTTTTTATTCCACCTCTATGATGAAATAACTTACTTCCCTGAAATTTCTGTTTGTGGAATTACTCTGGCCTCTGTGAGCCTGTTTTCCTTGAGAATCATTATTTCTGCTCAGACTTCTCTCAATAGTACAGGGTGATATAATTAAGCCCCCTGGAGGCAATTAATCCTGTGTTTACCCTGCAGACACCTTGTGTGGGACAAGGGTTTTCAGCAGTTGCCTCACACATTCCGTCTCCCTGGATGGTGAGGAGGGCCTGGATGGCTGCTTTAGATTAGCCACAAAAAGGCAGGTGAATGGGATCCTCTCCAGGTTCCTCCATTGCTTCTAGAAAATGAGTTGCACTTCAGAAGGCTGGATCCACCACCGAAGTTAAAGAATGAGAAAACTTACACCTAAACTAAAGCCAGAGCTAATCTTGTCACAGCTGAGGCACAGTTGACTATGAACCTGTAACGGTCTGGGCATACCAAACTTCCCTCCTTCCCAGTGCACTCTGGCATCAAAAGTTTAGAAATATCTATGTGTGATTACTAGCATGGGGATATTTACAAAAGGTAAGTTTCTCGTTCTATGACTTCAAGGAGTTAGTAGGTCAGTCTCTTCTCCCAGCTTTGCTCTGCTTCCTCCTCTGCATGTTTCTGTGATATTTCTTAGGATCAATTGGTTGTTTTGTTTGAAGGAGCTCATGGACTGCAGATTCGTCCCTGTGGGGCTACAGCCAAAACTCAGCATTTAGTCCTATTAAGCTCTTTATAATGTTTCTATTTTGACTTTGTTGCTACTTTATAATTTCAACCAAGATTTTCTTTTTCGAAAGTAGAAAAATAGGCTATTTGATGCCACCTACAATTTCAGAAGTAGTCTTAACAGTGGTCCCTTAAGCAAGGGGTGTGTCTTCACAGCTTCTCTTTTCTACTACCAAAACTATTTTCAAAACACAACTAGCTCAGATGATTGCCCTACATTCACAGCAATTTTCACTTAATTTGTTCAGAGTCGTGGAAATTAGTGTAGTCCTAGGAGGACTTATTCAGCACCATTTATTAGAATGCTTTGCTGTGGAATAAACTGCAGTCCTTCCAGTTTTGTAGCATGAGGAGTGTGAGCATTCTTGTACTGAGAATGCTGCTAGGAGTACTAATAGGAGAATCCTGGTTCTGATGCTCATCTTATCTGAAATTTTTGAAAGCTATCTGTAATGTCTGTAAGGTACAGATGCTTGCAGTTTCTCTTTTATCTATGCTTGATGTTTTCCTGATGTTCAGCAAGTCCACTCTCAGACCTTTCCAAGAGCTTGTTGCAATTAAAAGGATATAATAATAATCACCTTAATACCTTAAGGTGATTGATGTGGTTCATGAAGCTAGCTCCCTGCAGAGAAGTACATTTCTGCTTCTGGAATATCCTTGGACATGGTAGCTTTTCAAATTTTGTTTTAGTTCAATGGCCGAAAAATATTTATTTAGTAAACCAGAAAAAGAAATCCAGAAAATACAGACAGTTTTTTCTGCTTCTTTGATGACTATTGTCGCCCTCGCCCTGATCTTTTTTAGCCTTCTGATGTTTGCATTTTTGTAGTGGAGTTTCTCACAGATTTTCATGTAAACAAAGTGATGTTATTGTAACTGTCCTTGTTTATCATTCCTCTCTTGGGGAGGGACAATTGATGGACTTCTAGTTTGACCAGTGTGGTTGGAGAGGTGGCAACCTCATCCTCCAAATCATGGTCATTGTCAAGAATCTATATAAACCAAAGTAGAAAAATAAATCTCGCTCTCTTTTACCCTGATGACTTGACTGTGTGCATGTAGTTCATTTTGTGTCCTATAGCGACAGACTATTACTTTTCTTTTTCATACTGAATATTTTCTTTCTATTTGTCTCTGAATCAGCAGGGGAATTTTTAGTTTGAAGATTTGCAGAAAAAGATCTAATTCTTAGAAGAACTGAAGCTGAGTATTTAATCTTAGGACAAACAAGGGAGAAGATTGAAGGCCAGGAGCCTGGGCTAGCAAGCAAACCCATTTGTCTAAATCTCTCTCGTGAGTAACAGACTGGAAAGGATGTTAAGCATCCTTCACACTTTTTTCTTTATGAGTAAATTTTTGTACTGAAATATCACAAACTTTCCTCAGGCTGAAGATTTTGTTATTGAGGAATTGATGATCTTCATGTAGTTCATATTTCCATACTTATCAATTTGATTAGTTATTTTACTGAAAATCTGCCTGGTCACTTCTTAAACCACTCAGTAATCCTAGCAGTTCCAATTCTCAGGGCTTTGTTGCTTTGAAATTAACTCTCAAAGCTTAAATATTTATAGTAAAAGAGACACAATTTCTACAGTACCTACTGTCTGTCAGAATGATTTGTGTTACTAATGCTCTTGAGCGCTTTGGAGAATAACTCTTGAGCAACTGTCTTGTTGGAGCTTGGACAGTGCCTGCAAAACCACACAGAGCCACCAAGTGCTTCTTTAGTTAATAGAGAGAAATATGATTTTGCAGAGAAATTCAGAGTTGGAGCCTAATTTTAGAGGTTTTCAATCACTCTCTGCATGTGTCTTTCCCTTCCTGAATAAAGGACTCTGCAGAGACCAGTCTTGCCAGCTAAAACCAATTGTGGAGATGACCTCGTGAGGCCAGTAAATTGCACAGATATTTTTATACATTTTAGGGAATGCCTTTTCCCTTCTACTTGAAATCTATCTATCGTGATCATAAGACATTTATTTTAAGACTGCTGTGAATCAATGTGTGTGTTTGTAAGCTGTATTTTTACTATGTGTATGACACTGAAAGAATATAAAACTGATTTCAGTTGTCCTTTGGAATTTCCATATTTGCAAATGATTTAGACTTATAGTAAAAATTTGTCTAAATAATTTAGCTTTAATCAATATTTTCATTGCTGTGCTAAAAGGTAAGGCCACAGATTTGAAATTAATTTTTTTTTTCTTTCTTAGTATTATGTGAGGTTTCATAGGGTGCTAGAGTGCTGGAGAGACAATTGTTTTGTTAGTTTTTTTGGATTTGGGGTAAATTTTTCTTGGCTTTTTTGATGTTTGTTTGATTTAGGTTTTTTGCTGTTTTTCAAAAATACTGTTCTATTACTTAAAACTTAAGGAAAAAAGCAGTGCATAGAGAAATGTTTCTTTTTGCTCTTCTTTTTAAGCAAAAGAATTCAGATGATGGTAAAATTAAACAGAAACACACTTCCAAAAATGGCAGAAAAATATAGGAATGGGATTAAATAATGTTAAATATCTGCTTTAAAAAGCCCAAACTTTGCATTTGTGATATTATTGATATGTGTTTCTTAAGAAGTAAAGTTTACCTTCAATAAATATGGTTTCTTTCCCATTGAGGATGGGAATAATATTTTCATTCATGTTCCAAAGTTTGCTCAAAGTTTTCAATGCTAATTCTGTTAGCAGCTTTTTGTTCCACAGAGACTGCGGTTATACACCCAGGCTTATTCTCACTGGGCATCAATTCTCTTTAATTTTTTAATGGGGTCTGAGTTATTTTAACATCAGTGAAAGAAAAAAGAAATAATATGCAACTATCTTCCGCATTTTTATTAAAATGATTTAATTACAGTTTCATCATTGAAGTCTCATTTGTAAACACATCTAGGTATTACTGTGCAAATGTGTCTTGTTTAATTATTAACATGTAGGTGAGTAACATATTTGCAGCATATTTAAACTGATTTAATATGGTTTTGTAGCACAGGTAAACAAATACCATTAACTCCAGTATTTTCACAGTATTACAAGTATTTAGTTATGGTTTTTTAGGATTAGCCTTTGCAATTCATTGCAATCTCTTGTAATCCAAACTCCAGAGAGCTAAGTAACAGTAGGCCTGCTGGACAACTGATTACTAGCTAAAAATTGAAGAACAGCAATAAGAGGAGCAATGAAAATGTTGCAAACTGATTGCTGCTTTTTTTTGATTTCTACTGTACATCATATAGCAGCTTTATATATATCTCAGTAGGATAACTCAAGTCCCAGACCAGCTGAAATTTCCTGTAGTGAACCACTCAGTCTGTTACAAGAGCAAAGCTCACATTTATAGTTTCCCTTATCCATCTTTGCGGTGCCAGGTAGCAGCTACGATGGTTCATAGCAAGGGCATTCAGATAAAAATTGCTTCATTAAATGGAGGAACTTAACCATGACCTAGCTCAGAAAAGTGGATTAGATGATATCTATGAAAGAAGAGAGAAAAAAAGAAAGAAAAAAAAAGGGACTTCATTGTTTATGCACGCCCACCGGGTCCACACCAGGATCCTAGTCCAGGACCACCCAGAATTGTGTTTGTGTTTCACAACTGGATGCTCAGCCTAGTGCCAGGGGTAAAAAGGAAGAATCATCACTCTGGTGGGTTTAGAGAACTATTCACTTTGTATCACTACCAATAAGGACTGTTATAACTGTGAAATGCAGCAACTAATTTCAAGGCTGAAAATAAAAGAGATGTCTCGTTAAGACTTTGCAAGTGAGCCACATAATACAGAAAGAAAGCTTTGTTACATCTTGCTCCTGAAACTCTTTCTCAGTGTTCTTTTATGCTCTGTGGTATCTCCTTTCTCCCTGTTGTGTCACTTGAGAACAGCCATACTCACTGAGTATGATTTCCAAGCCAAAAGAAATCCTCTAGAAGTCTTCACAAGAACTGCCCACTAATTTCCCTGTTAGGTAAATAGCACAAAAAAGATGTGCTTATGACACTTGATTTTAAGTTTAATGTTGCTGACTTCCATCAATTAACATGACTGCAGTAGTAATACAGAGACAGTGGAGAAGATTGGGAGCAGAGAGAACTTTCCTTATCTGATGTGATTTCTAATTTGGTTTCATATTCTCAAAAGAGAAGGAATGTAGTTTTAAATTTAAGATATTTTTTATATGTCCTCTCACTTGTCTGGTACGTGTCATATCTTTCTTCTAAACTGTTACAGAATATTAAGCAGAGGGGAGAATTTTTGACGGGAGGGGAAAGGTTCTCCTGCCTTTCTAGATTTTATTTTTCTAATTTCTCTTAATTTGAGATGGGCTCAAGAAGATAATGGCTTGAGAGAACATATATTTTCAGAGATTACATCTTGGGTAAGAAAGTGCAGTAGCATTAATAATACTAGCAAGCAAATGCAAGACCTTGCATTCCTTTTCTTTATCTTTGCATAGTGTATAATTTATAATGGTTGTTATGCTCTCTCTGCTGTTGTATAGTATTTGGATACCAGCTTGGCTCCAGGCAGTGACTACAATTGAGTAAGTTTTTGTTGATATAGTTTAAAAGGAAAAATGATATTTGACTTAGTGCTTTCTTTCACGTATGTAGAATAAAAGTGTTACTTCAGATAAAATGATCGGAATGAGGAATGAGTTAGGTTGACAGACTTATGTCTTAATAGCTCTCAAATGTGGCTTCATTGCCCTGAATTTTTCTCATCTGTACATTGTGAAATTTATTCTATTTATATACTATGTTTTGCCATGTAGTACAATTTGCAATGTAAATTAAGGGTAACATTTCTTGGGTTGTCTTCCTGATAATTTTGATATCCATGATCAAAGTAGCAAGCAAGCAGCAGGAAAGTTCTTTGCTCTAGCTGCTGCAGACATGGAAATCTGCAACTGGAGCACAAGTTAATTGTGATTGAAAAATAATTCTCTTCTCCATAAAAGACATAAAAATTAATTATTTTTCTTTTAAATTACACAGTTTAAAATAATCTAAAACCCAAAGTAAAACTTTTTCTCTAAAATTTGTGTTGCAGTGTTATTTCATATAGTCTATATTATTCTTTTAAGCCAAAATTTTTCACCACTTAATTGACAAATTCACAGCCTGAATTAGAGGTGAAACATTAATGATTAATCTCTTTTTTCCAGAATATCACAGTATCATTTAGGTTGAAAAAAGTCTCCAAGACTTTTGAGTCCAACCTGTGACTGCCTTGTCAACTGGGCCAGAGCACTAAGTGATCTATCCAGTCCTTCCTTGAACATTCCAGGGGTGGTGACTCTATCACCTCCCTGGAAAGCCAGTTACAGTGCCTGGCAACTTTTCCTGTGAAGAAAATCTTTCCAGAAATAATTAAAAAAAAGATAAAATCTTCCTTTATTATTTGCAGCAATGGATATTTTTTGGAATAGATTTGTATGTATTTGTAAAGGCATCTGTATGTACTTGGCAGGCAGGAACTGGGCAATTATTATGTGGAAAAAATGGTAGTTAAAGAATGTATAATGGTTTTGAGCTTTGAGTTGAAACTTTGGTGTCACACTAGGCAAGCTAGCCTTTGAAAACCATGTGCATTTTCATATCTTCCAGTTTCCCAAAAAGAAAGTAAAAATATTGTGAGAAAAAATCCATTAAAGTGGAGTGTTCAAACACTCCTGTTGTGGGAGTCCTCAGCTCTCTGAGTAAGTGCTGTGAGTGTTCACTGATGCGGCATCTCGGTGTCTGATGCATACAAATCAGCGAAACCTGAACTCACCTTTTACTCTCACCTTTTGTGCCTCTGTGGGAGATCCATTGTGTGGTAGTCCTGGGGTAGGACATTTTACAACCATCACCCTTTGAAGGTATCAGCAGTAGGGAACCTAGAACACATTTTTCTAGTTTATAATATATCTGTATGCCTGTATATCTGTAAAGTCACACAGCTGAAGCAGCTCTGCTATTTATCCCTTAAGTATTTATCCTGTGTTGAAAGTTAGACGTTGAAAGTAAGACTGGGAAAACATTGAAAGTAAGACTGGGAAAAATGGGTCTGGCTGTATATAAATATAATGACAACAAAAAAGCTTTAGCTGATTGTCTTGTTATGCAGAGGCTCAAAGTTATGCAGCAATGAATGAAACACTCTGCTGAGCTCCTTAGGGCTATTTTAGCAGATTAGGCAAAATCTAGTAGTGTGCAGTCATCTGTGCTGCTGAGCTGTGAGAATGATTGCTAGTCTGCTTTTGGCTCCTGGTGTCAGGCACTCTCCCAAATGATGCTGGGCATGATATGGGGCTTAAGACATTCCAGGAGTTACTCACAGTAGATAGTTTGTACATAATCACTTTTTTTTTT
>VYXD01004185.1:1605-68363 GCA_013397195.1 Hylia prasina | reverse complement strand
TTTTTTTTTTTTTTTTGGTAAGAGTTTACCAACAGTGACAATGACTCTTCCACACCAATGCTGTGACTGTTCCTGGGGATGTTTAATTCCTTGGGTTCAACACAGACCTTGGCTGCTGATGCTAAAAGATATGATTCAAGAATTTTGATCTGATGTAGAAAGCAAAGGGAGGATGAAATGGATTTCATTCTGATTTGTAAACTACTCAGGAAATTTTCAGTTAAGTATTCCAGTTCTGCTTTGCAGTATAGTCCTGTAAATCTACCTTCTGTTAGTGGGGTTTGGTGCATCAATAGGGTGATTCATAACAATATTGTTAATGCTCAGGCTGAGCAAGTTGGGTTCTTCCACGTGTGAGACATGCATGAACTATACTACTGACTTGTCATTTCTTTTCTAGCTTTATTTTTCACCCTGTTGCCTAAAACTGTGAAGAACACTTTTTCTAAACGAAACTGAATTTTTTGCATGTAAACATGAAAGCAGGAGTTTACCAAATACTGTGGAGTTAGGGATGGATTTTTGAGAGTGGGCAGTGTTATAATCATGAATAGTTAGATTTCATGGTGGAATCATCTCCAGGATTTGAAATTATGTTTCTAGTAGACATAAAAGAAAAAGGAAGATTTCTCCCTGGGGTCTCCAGGGTTTTGGTTACATTTTATTTCATTGTTTTCCAACCTTAGTGAATCTGTACATCCTTGAGGAATATTATCAGTGAAAAACACCTATACAGTATATAAATTTATTCCAGTCTAATATAAAATTGTGGGCCTGTTTGTCAATGTAGATTCTGAAATTTTATGTCTCTAGAACTGCTGTTAGATGCCATCTGTGATGCTAAAGTATCACATTTTCTGAGAAGCAGTAAGGAGGTTAAAAAGAAATTATTGCTGCTGATGCCAAGGATATAGTTTTAAATATTTTCAGGAACCAGATGAAAATGCCCCTTATACTCATGTGCACTTAACTTTACCAAGCTCATGCTGTAGTACTCTTCTACCTTATGCTTATATTTTTAATAATACAGAGCCTGTATATGCAATATTTTTGTGACTTGATTTATTTGTTTCATTAGGTACCTGGCTAATTTATGTTAGTGTGAAATGTGAAGTTTTCTTAACTTGGTTAGGAAAGAAGAGCAACTTGCTGTTATTCACCCACTGACACAGAAATAGGTAGCTGCTTACTTCTGATGTTTAATAATAATCTATTTGAAGACTTCTTTTTACCTTTTTATCATACCTGTCTTTGATTAAATTTTGTAAAAGCCATTAATGTCACACAGAAGATTCAAGGCTGGATGGGAACAAGATTAAATAAGGGTTACTGTTTGACCATAGTTTAGCTGTACACAGTAACATTTTTCTACATCACATTACAGTTCTTGCAGAATTTGGATTTTAGTAAAACTGCTGGAGATATAGAAAATATATTTTCCAATTAATTTCCTTTCCTTTTCAGATTTGCAATAAAAAGATAAGTAAATTAATAGCAGTGCACCTAAAAGTAATTCCCATATCATTTTAAGATTACATCCTACAAATTATAATGTGAAACATAGACTGCTGATACCCAGCTCCTTTGACTTCCCATTTTGTTTGCATATTTCAACACTGATACCATAATGCTAAGTTAAAAATTTCAATATTTAACAGGTTCAAAATTCCATCACTTCTAGAATGCACTAAGATATTTCTTGAAGTCTTGAGCTGTAAAATTGAATATCAATTTTGTAATTTTTTTTTACCTTTTATTTTCCATGTAACACTTAAGAATAACAGGATTAAAAAAAAAAAATTAAGGGATGTTTTCTACAGCTTTGTCTTCTTGCCTCCCCTCTCCCTCCCTTGCTAGACTTTTAAATTAATTTAGTCTTTCTGTTTTGTAGCTCAGTGGGCAGAAATTGCAAAAACCCAGGGAAAAAGCACAGTGACTGTGTATTTGTTTTGCAGACTTCAGTGGGGCAAAATTTGAGTTTAATATATGAACACCTAATCTGATATTTTAATAACAGTAGAGATATTCTCTTTCATCAGGAACATGCACAGCTCTTGATGATTTCAATGGGACTTATGGGCGCTTCATACTACCCAAAATACCATCTCTCAGTAAGCATTAAAGTTGCCATCATCCTTAGTCATTATAGTTCAGCTTTCACCATATTCCAGTTATTCTAGCCATAATTTCATAGTTTCTAAGAATTAAGATGCAATTCTTTGGTGTTTTAAAAGGTCTGAACTTTGTTGAGTTTTCTTCTGAAGCTGTTCTTTTTATTTGCCAGGTGTAAGTGAATCATGACAATAAGGTAGAGATACATTGATTTGGATTTGACTTCATTTTTCTTAGCTGTTCTAAGCTGTTCTACAGCTGTTGTATCTCAATGATGTACTGGGCTAAGCCACATTTGGCATTCCCTGTTTTGCTGCAGCTGTCCCACATACACCAATGTCAGCTGAACTTAAGAGAACCTTTTCTTCATGTTGTTTTACATGTATGAAACATTATCTTCTTCTGCAGACAAAATAATCAAGAAAACGTTTTTTATTAGATCATAATTTGTGAATCAAATAGTTGCAGACACTTACTTACATTGGTATCCACTATTTGCCATCTCCAGTGGAACCTGTAGTTCATACAACATCTAAGATCAGCTCTTCAGCTCTCCTTATCTCCCTTATAAAAAGGAAAAGGACTCCAATCAGGCTCTTACTACTGGGGAATCAGCTTTTCCTTTTGGCTAGGTCACTACCAAAGTAGCCCTCCCTCCTCGTTAGACCTTGCTGCCAGGTCATTACTTAAGAACTTACAGATCCCCAGGTGATATCTAGAATAATTTTCTTTGTCTTGTTATTTTTCTTCTAAATTGGCAGTTCTTGATCCTTTTTGAACAAACATGGCTACTCCACAGTTTCCCTGAGAGCTCAACCTGTCTGCTTTCTAATATTCCCATAATATTCCCAGTAAAATATTTTGTGATAGAACTTGTGTGGCATAAAGTGCACAAAATAAAGCCATGCTATGCTGTGTGTGCCTTACTTCCGAAAGCCTGAAAGGAGAAAGCAGCTCTATTTCGTAGCATCTTTTTTCTCTGAANAAAAAAAAAAAAAGAAATGTAACTGCCATGGATATAAGATTCTTGAACCAAAAAAAGTCATATCATCACCATTTTAATTATGTTAAAGACCAAAATTGTGAAAAAAATCTAGTAATAATTATTCCCAATTTAAATCTTTTTTGCCTCACACTAAATTTGAACTGTGGTAAATATAAATTTGAAGAAAAATGGTTAATATTTGTGATAGTATGTATTGAGAGCAATGATTGAGAGTAAATGATTTATGTACTTGCCACTGTGGTGGTGTGAGTAGCTGTGGACTGGGAATGTCAGTCTGAAGTGAATTGCAGCATATCTGTATGCACTTTAATAAACATAAAAATAACAAGAAAATAGGACAGTAAAGTTAGTCCCAGTCAACTGAACTCTTTCAGTGAAGAGTAAGTGCTACTTGGAAGCTGCATAAGCAAAAATTATGCTTGCTCTTGTTTGGGCATGCAACCGAGATGCCCCAGAAGAGAATGAATGTACAGCTAACATTGCAAAGTTTGTACAAAATATACTGGAGAGGCCCAAAGTGTGTGTAAAAGGAACCAGTGTAAGGATCAAAATGTAATGATCTAAAATCTGGTGAAAGCATCATTGAAGGATTAATGTTGAGGAACTCTCCAGATAAGCTTGCCCTTGACATTGTGGATTGCTGGGATGTCATGCAAAAATTTCATGCTTACTTTCCCTATTTCTGCTTCTGCTTTTGACTTAAAGACTGCTTTCATGTTGGAAACCCTCTTTCTAATCCTTAGATATATATTAGCTTCCTTAGGCCATTTGAGGGTCAAAGTACTAGAATTCATTTGTTTCCCAGAACCTACCTGAAAGCTTGAGGGGCTCAATCTATGGGTAACAGATGCTTGCCATGAAGATGCTTTCTGGGTTTCGAGGTCTTCTCAGTGGGGCTAATGGTTCCTAGCTCTGATAACTCAGCTAAAGTTTTAATTGCTAGAACATATAGCATCCTTTTAAGGTGGACATGGTGGTATACAAAACCATGCCTCCAGGAGAAAAATAGCTGTGTGTGACTCTGTAGCCCTATAGACAAGTGAAGCTACATGTGAGTTAGGTTTCTTTTTTTTCCCCCATAGTCTTTATGCATTTAGTATTAAATAGTGTTTGCTATTAAAAAACTAATTTCTCCTCTCTCCTAAACTTTCCTAAATTTGAACAACGTTCCTCATATATATCTGGGCTATTCTACATCTTTGGACTTGACATGTTTATGTTTTGTTTTAAAAGTGTGAACTTGTTTTTATTTCTGCTTTTCAGCTAAAAACCGTGTTTTCCCCAGAGCCTGCTGTGCAGCTTGCAAATTCAAGCTAAAAAAAGACATTTTTGACCTGCAGAAGAATTGGATTAGTTTTAAAATGCAGGAACTTAATTTACTTTACATGAGAACAACTCAATCAGTACGTTACTGCACATTTTCTTTGTCTTGATAAGTGATATTATGTATTGTTCCTGGCTCCTCATTCTATGGATTTTAAGTGAAACATAGCTGCTGAGTCATAATGGCTTTTAAGACAGCTTATGTAATTAGTAACTGTTGGAAGAGTAAAAGACTAAGGACTAAGCAGTGTATTTCAGTTAAATACTAAATATTGGAAAAGTGACTCTGTTGTTCTCAATAAATTTGTGAGCAAAAAAAAATGACAATCTCTATTTCTGAGCTATTGCTTCAGATAGTCTGAAAGGCGTTGCAACTGTGTTATGCCACATTGCAAACAAAATTTGCAACCTGTTATTGCTGAAATGCTAATAAATAAACTCAAAGAGTATTTGATGGAGTATTTTTTAGGATATTCAGGTGCATATTGTAGGCACATGTGGACATGAAATACTATGTATTTTTTTCCTAGATATCTTAGGGAAAATAAATTTAAAAAGAGACTAAAAGAACCAGTTCCTGGAAGGAATGGCTTCTTGTGACATTAAAAATATTCCAGAGAGACCACTTCAAGAACCTGAGCCAATTAGAATAAGTTTGCTCTGACAAACAATGAATGCTAGACATTTTAAGTAAGTTCTTGCTGCAAGAGATTCCAGGAGACATCAGGAGAATCATATACTATTTAGTCTTTCAGGTATCATGCATATCTAAAAAAATAAAACCACAAAATATTCAGGAGAAGATTGTCTCTCTTCTGGAGTAGTAGAAAAAAGTTGTATGGAAGGAACTTCACAAAACAAGTTTGTTTAAGTTTAGACAAACTGCATCAGTATAGGTGATATATATTGTTACAAGAATTTATTAGGCATTCTTTATTAGTTTTTTATAATCTTACCACTTCAGCAGGGTAGAAAGCCATTTTCTCATTAGGAAACTGAGAAGATTAGGAACAAACTTTTCTCGTGCTCAGGTAAAAATATACTTAAGTCTAAACATTGGACAAAACTGACATTAGATTGCTCAAGAATCACAGAATACAGTCCTTAAAGAATGGCAGTGAATGAGGATCACTCTGTTCACACACTTGGTGGAGATATGCATATATCCAGTGCTGTGAGCTAGTGGCATAAGGACACTTTGTCAATATTGCTACAGTAAATGTTGAAGTGAAATGACAGATTTTCCTCTTGGGACTCTCATGAGAAGCTGATGTGTAATCATTATTGAGACTTAATTTCTTTCCTACTCTTAGCTGGAGGGAATGTGAAGCTCAAAGCCAGAAGGGAATCTGCAGTCTGACTGAGAGCAGGAGATTCACATGTAACTTTCAGAATGTGACTTGAATCTGTTAACAAACTGGAAGGTGCTGCTCATAGTTTTTGTTACAGTCCAATGCATTCATCAATGTATTGTCCTCCTTATGGAATTCTAGTGACAGATAAATATGATCAAATGTAGGGGTTGGCATCAGGGAATGATCCCAAGACTGAATACTATCCTCTAAAAACAGGGTTAATGAAGTTCTGAAATAGGAACAGTGAGATCCGCCAAAAGATCTGACTGAGAGGAAGACTGAAATATGGCAAGTAAAAGAGGACTGGGTTGTGTAGAAAAACGGTGATAGATGGACAGACAGGAAGCTGCTAAAAAAATTGGAGAAGGTGATCTGTTAACTGGAAAAGACTGTGACAAGAGGGAGGCACCTCAGTGGGGAAAGGCTGGCATAATATGGCCCACAAGACATGCGAATTATCATCTCTTCAGCTGTAAAATCTCAGGCTATGACAAACTTTAGGTGGAGAAATTCCAAAGGAGGTAAATAAATCCAGATGACTTGGTAAGGTGACATGCTAGGAATATGGAGAGTGGGATGAATATTAGAGATCGAGTTAAATGGCAGTTTTCAGCTTCCAGGAAAAGTTTAGATATATCTAATGGTTATGTAACTTGTCCACAAAATATGAATGATACACGTATTTTTCATGAGAATACAGGTGGTCAAAATGGTCTTCCTAAACACACTTTTCTCAAGCTCTCCTGAGTCAAGCACAGTCCCACAATTACCCTGAGATCTCAGGCCTGTAATCACATTTTCATAGTCTCTGATCTCCTGATAGAGCAACAGCAGCTGACAATTGCTTATTAAACAATTGTTAATTTCAGTCATATGAGACAGTAGTTAACCATGGATGGTTAAAATAACCTGTATAGTAAGGAGCAAGGCAGGAGAGGAATAAGATAAATACTAATTTGGAGACAATCCCTTTCTACACTCTGTAGTGTCTATCAACCCAGGTCATTTTGTCTGGGGTACAAAGAAACTGAATATTATTTATAAGCTATGCTAGGGGTCCTTTCTGTGTAACCTTATTCCAGAGGCATGGTAAATTTTCATATCCCTGTGCAGACACTGAAAACTTCTTGCTCAGCAAATTTCCCTGAACAGTCCTGGAGCTTTGATCAAGTCAATCAAGAAAAGACTTCTGTGGGTTTTGGGGTTTTTTTCAGTTGGACAAGAAGTCTCAGAGGAAAAGGAATAAAAATGGAAAGCATTTTGGCATAAAGAAAAAGCATGTGCTTTTCACCTTTAATGTTCCTTTCAGCTGTTTATGGTTTGAAAGGTGATTCCAGCTTTTAGTAATGCTTTACTATATAGAAGCACTGAATGCTATCCTAGTTTAACTGTCCTGAGTCTTGCTCTGTGGCCCTTGTTTGGTGGAATTAAATAAACCACAATATGTCCAGAAACAAATGACAGGGAATTTAACATGCCAATACTGTCAAGTGTGTAATAAAAATATCAATGTTTCTTTTAGAAAATAATCGGAAGTAATGAAAATACTTCTGCTTTCAAAGACCAAAAGGGATTAAAAAACATCTGTAGAACGAGTTGACGCTTTTGAACAAACACCACCAAGATATTTACATAACAAGAATTCCTCAGTGTGCTCCATATATAAATTTTTCAATATTTCAGGAAAATCTTTTGAACTGTCTGTTAAATCTCCCATCTGGTGTGTACCTCAGCACTTGCTTTTCTGAACATGAGTGGGTGTCATGCTTGATACCTATTCTTGCTTGCTACTTGCTCTCAAAAAGTACCCATGGGTAATCAATATTTTCACTTGAAGCACTTTGTGTATGTTCAGCACAGAAAAAAAGAATTTCCTTTTAACACTTCTGATACACCTCTTAAAGAGGATATTTTCAGATGGAGTAAATGTGTCATGTGATGAAACAAAATACCTCTCCTTTCTGAAAGGAGTTACCACTGAAGCTTTTCTTGCAGAAATATAATATAATTTGATTTCAAATAGCCTGTCCTGTCCTTCTGTTGACAGATAGCCCTTGAGATTCAGTTAGTTCTCAGAACATTCAATTTAACAGGGTTCAAATTGCTCATCATTAGCTTTCCTCTGTGCTGATTTCCCATTGTGAGCTCATAAATGCTATCATTAGAAGAACCTTTCAAAAGAGGTTACAGTTTTGAAAGCATTTAATTTGTTTTTCCGGGTAGATTATTACTGCTGTCATGTTATTAACCAGCATAAAGAATCATGCATCGGGTGTACTTAACATCGAGCTGTTTAATGAAGATTACTCTTGTTAGAGATGCACTGTGCATAACATTCTGTACCAGGTAATGCAAACCAAGAAACAAAAGCCACAGTAGCTGAAACAAAGTATATAAGCTTTCATGATTTTTCAATTTCAGTGCACAGATCTGCTTCCAATGAACTTAATTGCAGAATTATGAGCTTTTTTTAAAAAATTCACCTAACAGGCTTTTTTTTTTTTTTTTCCTTTGTCAGGCATAGAAAGAAAACTCATTTTCTTCTCTTTTTTTTCCTCAGACTTTATTATTTCCAGTTAGCAGACTGAAATGATTGCTTCTATCTCTTGGGTTTAATAAAGCAATTTGGATCTTTAATGGGCCTTGTTAGGGTTGAAGACCAATGTCTTTCTGGTATTACTTTTTGCATTATTGGTGCACTACCTGCTGAGTCACCAGCACAGGAACCCGAGGTTAATTTCACTTTCACTAAATGAAGCAGATAATCAGCCATCAGAGGATGGCTCCTGTACTGTAAATAAGTCTTGACAAGCTGAGGGACAGCACTGTGGATCACTCAGCCCTCTTCACACCATCTGTCCACAAATTAAGACAAAGTAAGGATATTAATTCATTACATTTCAAAAGCTGTACTGACAAACCCACATGGACATTTTTTAATGGCAATGAATAGCTAAAATATTTTATTAGTATTTCATTGAGTCATGTGTTATAGTTGTTAGTTATGAAAACTTCTTTTCCAACAGTGAATGTGCAGAAAGAGTCTTGACCAGATGTACAGCTAATGACTGTCAAAGCAGATTCATTCCAAAGTATTTTGCTACAGAGTGTTTTTTACTTAGGTTGAAAATGGTATGGCACAAGGACCTGATGGCCAATCTGTTGTATATAACAGAGATGTTATATGGAAAATAAACTTCCAGCTAATGTCGATGCTGTTACATGGTTTCAGGTGCCAGAAACTTTCCTGAAAAATAAGAACTCACCACAATAATGAATGGTGGAAAAAATTCTTGTAAATTGCTGTATTGAGACTGTATCTTATTTATTTCACTAAATCCATGTGACATGAAGGCAGAGCAGTGGTTCAATTGAATTTACACTAAATCACACCAGCTTGCAGGAGAAATAGGAATGGATTTATCTGCAAGAGAATTAGTTTTATAGATATGTTTTAATTATTCAGTACATGTCTATTCATGTGCAGCTCTTATTTTAAAATAAAAGAGAGTTCAAAGGGTTCAAAGTCAAGTATGTATTAGTGATTAAAGCATAAAAGTATTATGGAGTTATTCTAATAATTTCCAAACTAAGCACAATGAAAATAGGAAATCCAGAAAATTGGAGTCAGATTGAAAAGAAATGGTGGCAGAAACAAATTTTCATTTTTCCCTGGAACAGGGCCACACAATATCTACAAGGTTATGAAATAATTGCAGGGCTATGATTAATGAGTAATAATGCTTCCATAGCCAGATTAGGCTAAACAGCTTTTTAAAGAAAGTATTTTAAATTTTTCTTCTTCATTAGAAGACATAAAGAGATAAAATTAGGCATCTAAACAGAATTTAACAAGAAACTTCTTTTTTCATAATGTTTTTATAAAATGGATTTGAGTTTGTAGATAATAGGACCATAATTATTGAGTTTAATGGGTACTTGGACATCCAGTTTACCTCCTGTCACCTGAATTTAGATGTCATAATCTACAGCTGGATCCTATCCTTATACAGCTCTATAAGAATGGAACAATTCCCTTCAGTCATGTGTGCCTCTGCATTTACTCTATGGGGATCAAAGGTAACAGGCTTAAATTAAGAAGCTAATTTTTCATCTGCTAAACTTAGATGAGATAGGAGCCACCCATGGTTCAGAGAAGTACTTTTGAGGCATTTTTAATTAATGTTGATCAGATTCTCATTAGAACCAGAGGATGGTTCCTTAATTGTGTCCTCAGAAGAAAACCCATGCAGAAAGTGAATGAAGTCACACTAGAGTTTTGGACTAGGTTATTGATGAAGTTTGTTTCTATGAGAAACTTTTATATTATTAATTCCAATCATCTATCAGGTTTTATTCATAAAACCTTCCAGTAGGTTTGTGATATGGCAAGATGTTAAAGGTGTACAGTGTTAAAATCTGTAGGATTCTTGAACATTAATTGATGAAATATAAATTTAGTGACTCAGTATTATTAATTTAATCCACAGTAACAATGCACAGTAAATAATCTGGTTAGAAATTATTGAAAATATTTTTAAAAGGTGAATTTAGCCTGTCTTTAGTTTTTGCCAGGTTTCTGTTCTTTGCGCTGAAACATTTGATCCTGCTGACTTTCTGGAGCCTGTCATCTGTTCTCATTTGGCAAACTGATGAATCATATACCAGAAGATTTTAGTTTTGATCCAGGCCCAGGTGAACTGAACATCTGTAATCATTTATTTAATGTCATCCTTGCTGACAGCACCTTCTATTAACACAGTCTTTCTCTTTATTCCTATTATTTTCTGTTGCTGCTTTCTATTTAATCATCAAAGCTAAGATTCATCATAGTTGGCTCTAGAGAGCCAACATTCATTTTACTGAATTCAAATATTTAAGGTGAAGCAGAATTAAATGGTTGGGCAGACATGCTGTGGAACTTGCCTTTGATTATTATGACGTGGGAAAGAGAATACATGAAATAAAACATGTTAGGAAGAGGTGGCTAACTTGGGTTTAGTAATGTTTACATAAACTGTGCTTATACAAAGTTATTTTGCCTATAGTATTGCTAAAATATTGTTATTTTGGATGAATATTGAAATTAAATTGTATATGTATATGCAATTCAAGATGTAGGTTTTTTAGCATAAAATGAATCTTTAGAATATATTCACTTCTTAGTTTCAAAGGTGAGAATCTGCAAGAACTGGTTTTGTAAAGTCCCATTTTTAGCAAAATAAGCATATAAAGAAGAAAAAGCAATAATGAAATTATAGGTCAAAAATACTCAAAATATCTCAGTTGAATTGTCTTTGAAGATTCTTCTGATTGTGTGTCAGTTTTTGCAGCTTAGCTGATCACAGCAAAGGAAATATATTCTCCTGGCTTAAAAACCTTGGCTGAAGAGGGTGTTTAAATGAAAAAGCTTGTTTTTCTTACCTTCTCTCAAGTCTCCACATCAAGCGCTCAAGAAAAAAAGTCTTACATAATTCATGATGGGAGGTGGAACTCTCTCTTCTTATATGCTACTTCATGCAGTCTCCCCTCTCCTAAATGTCAACATCTGGGGTTCTGATTCCCATCAAAAGAAGGGAAAGAAGCACAAAGATTGAAAGAGCAATGTGGTTGGTTTTTGCTAGTAATGGCCTGCAGTGTTACATGTGTTTCCTATCTGAAATACAGGAAGTGAGATAGGTTGCTTGGAAATGACTATAGACTAGTTTATCTTGAAAAAAAAGGAAATTATTCTCCAATGCCTGGAGAATTTCCTCTATTAAATTACTCCTTTATTAACCTCTCTGAAAAGATGAATGCTCTTATTTAATGTTCTAAGTTTTCATGTAGTGTTTTCTAAATTTAGGCTAAGAAGTAACATACAGGTTCTAGGTTATTCTTCCTTAAAACTTTTCACTGCTCCATTTAAATGATAAACTCATATTCAAGAAATAATTCACTCTTCCACAGCTGTACTTATTTCTAGTAAGTGTTATTTGGGAGCTGCAAACTAAAGTAGTTTCTTTAAGTTTTGAGTGGCCTAGTCTATAGATTGGAGCTTAGAGTCTCTCAATACTGATTTGAGAGAAAGAGCTTTATAATGAATTTCATTCTTCTTTGTTCTCACACTCTTAGTTGTAATTAATTTCACTTTTAAATGTGTTGATACTCCACAGAAATGAGCTCTCTCTGAGAGCAGAAGAAAACCTGTGAGAGCACGTCAATATGAAGGGCATTTTGAAAGTTTTCTAGTACTTTTCTCTCTCTTCCCTTTTTATTTTATGCTTCCTTGGATTATCAAGATGAAACAGAACAGGTTTAAAATAAATTAAAACTTAATTTTGCATGCAAGCAGTGAGCTCATTACCATGGGCAAATACCAGCCTTGTTTGCTCTGAGGTGTCTCTGTTATTATGACTTTGAGCAGTAGCTGCTTGATGGCCCTTGGAGCATTGTGCATGCCACTTTTCATTCAGCTTAAGTCTTCAAGAAACATGAGAAGGAGCTGCTCACATTCTGTTTGGAAAAGCCTGATCAAAACACAAGCTCTTATTTATTTTCTGGATATTCAGGACTGCTTTGCTCTTACTCCAAGCAGAGCTTACCTATTATTGATATCCTGTTGGCACTGTGATGTGGCCACTAACTGTATTTAAGCTGAGATAACAAGTGCAACCCAGAAGTGGCAGAAGAACCACAGAAGAGCATGGGATGACCTTTGGGAGGCTCATTGCACTTCTTCTGTTCACATAGCAACAAGTATCTGCAACGTCTGATGGCAGACCAACAGGGAATTTTGGGGACTTCAGCTGTCAGATTTGGCAGTCATTCAAACACTGTAGACAAAATGGGTTTGAACAGGTCTTTTCAAATGGTCATTTTTATTCAATGCAAACTTAAATTATTTCTCCCTTTAACTTGCTTACTCTGAGGTATGCATACTACCTCTCTTTAATAAGAAGTTATTTCATTCATGAAATAACTTCCAACAATCATCTTTTCTCACCGATTAAATATTTCTTTGACTTATTCTGATTTTATTAATGAGCCAGCATTTTCTTTGAGCTGTATTTTAAATGTTAATATTTTTTTTTGCATGCTTTCCCTTTTTCTTGAAAAAAATCCTTCATCCATGCATTTGAACCGAATAGCAGTGGTTTTGATACATTAATATCAGACGCATCTTAGGAACTGACACAAACTATTGGCAAAACTGAGACACCCTCAGCAACTCAGTACCTGCTGTGACAGGTAGACAAGAGGCACAAAGTTTTGGAGGTTGACTACTGTGGCCTTCTGAGGACTTTCCACCAAATGACAATTAGGCAGTTTTGATCAGTGGCTTACATATCTCCATGCACAGATATGTGATGGAAAGCTGTGCCTTGGAACACTTTTTCAATTGGCACAATACATATAGTTTTCTTACTAGGTGTACTTTGTGAAGAAATTTTAAAATGCATCATTAATAACTGAAGAAAGCAATGTCATTATCAAAGTAACAGTCACCTGTGCAAAGGACTTGTCATTTATCGGAGAGGAGAAGGATAAATTCTGTTTGAAAAAGAAAAAAAATATCTTAGTTCTATTCCCATCACACCAAAGTGGAAATATGGCCTGGGAAAAGCTTGTACTGCTAGAGTTCAAACATTTTAAGGCCTTTCTCCGGATGCATTTATATTTCATCTTTCAGATGTTAGGAGGTTAAGTTCTCCCACCTGATCTGCTGCGAAAATTACTTATTGCCAAGAAAAACTGTCAATAATGGATAAAACTAAATAAATGTTAAAACCAGCTCAAACACAAATATAGAGAAGGACAAATTATGTTTTGCACTGCTTCAGGAGTAATGCATAATTCTAGTTCACAAGCAAATCCTACCCTCTTCATCACATGGACATTTCTAAATGCTGTTTAGTGACACACAAAGTTAGGAGAAAATAAATTATATTCTGTTTATCAGAGAAGCGTGAGGTTCCAGGAGGCTATGCCGAATGGGTTGTTTGTCCATTCTGAAGTTTTATAAGCATTTGACTTTAAATATCTTTGCATAATTATCTTGGAAGAAAAGGACATTTTTGTGTTATCACAAATTATTTACATATGCATTTAAAAGCAAAAGTATTTCCTGCCATGGAAAATATCTTAGAAGATATCCTAACATTTCTCATGGCCCTATTGTCAGGAAACATTTAATGTGTAAATGCATGTACTCATTCTTCTGGTTTAGGACTGAGAGAATTGAGGTTATCATTTTTCTGAGAATACCTTTTTTTTTTTTTTTTTCTGAGATATCTTTTAGGCCAGCACTACAATGTTGTAAGTTTGAATTTTAGAGTAATAATGGCCATACTTAATGAAATACCACTTATTATGTTTTGTACTTATTGTTTCTTGCTATATGCAACCCAAGGAGGCAGGAAGGACAGAATTCCATTTGAGATTAAGTCTTCTAACTGTAGATGTCTGTGTTGTGTAAACTTCCTTTTTAGTCAACAGTCAATACAGACAGTGGAACATAGGGATTTATTCATCTGGCTAGCTGTAGACAACTTTTACATTGAATTTAATCACATTCTTTAAGCTCTGCTGTCTCTACTGACTAGATGTCTAGCAACTACTGGCAATTGAAAGCACTTAGCTCACCTATAGACGTGCAAATTTAAGTATCTTATTTGGTCACTCTTCCCCGTTGTTAGTTTTAGTTTAGTTAGTTAGTTTAGTTTAGTTTAGTTGTTTAGTTAGTTTTCTTATGCTGATGCCCATCTGCAGATCACTCTTTAAGATGATGACTGTTGTCCTTCATTCAGGACCTATAGAGACAGAGTAATCCACTTAGATCCACTTACCTGAAACAGTCTAATTGGAATTTTTTTGATAGCATTTGATGTTCAGAGAGTCAAATAATCATAGTTGCCAGCTATTCACAGCATTCATGACCTAATGACTTACAAGTACTCATACACTGGCAATTTCTGAAGGCAGTACAGACAAGAAAGAACTCAAATAATTCAAAATCTGTCAGCTTTTGCTGTTCTTTGGATACACTCTGTAGCAATTAGTTTTGTAACCTTATCTCATCCACCAGTCTCATGTGTCTCCTTTATAGCTTATTTATGTAAAATACTCCCCATGGTGCCATGTTTGGGATTATTTGGATCACTAAGCCTGTTGCTCCTGAGATTTGCATCAGATTTTCAGTCTAACTTCAGAAAAGCATCTAAAGGTGTTTAATTTACCTGTTTAGGACATCTTTAGATTCTCATGTTTAATCAATATTTAAGTGCTGTTGAAAGGATGATGAGATATGTGAATAAAATTTTATTTGTGAGGGCCACAGATGATGGCATAAATAGATTTTAAAGTTACTTGGAGTGAAGGAGGAAGGAATGAATCCATATGAATGAGAGAAAAAATGGGGAAAATAAAATTAAATAAGGAAGAGAGAAGAAAGAAATCACTTTCCCTGGTGGCTAGCTGGCAAATTAAGTAAGTAGCAGGGGCCCCCAAAGAACATAGTCCTCTCTTGCATATCTTTTCCAATGCAATGGTGTAGTGCAAGTGATAAACATAATGAGTTTTCCAGACATGCTTTTTTTCCTGGTACCGTGTGGTTTTCCTCAGAACACAGAAAAACTTGCCTTTTTTCCCCTCCCAATTTATTATGCTTTTAGCACTGATGGGATCATGCTTAGATCGGTGCAAGTGTTACACAAATTGGTTTGCTGTGTTTTGGACCTGCATGTTGACTAACGTTTGCCAGTGATTTATGACCATTATCTGGAATGTTACTCACTAAGACCTGTATTCACACAGTATAAACCAAAACTTACAAAACAAAGAATAGAGCAGGGGGTAGGGGAGATGATCCTCAGGCCAGTGGAAGTAGCTTCTCATGAGAATATGCCATTGTTACACATTGGAGTTGCCAGGTGCAAAGCCGTGAGAATAACATGAGAAAACCAGCAGGGGAATAAAAGTGGGAAAATATTGCCACATCAGCTGTGGTCAGACTACAGAATTGCAAATGTAGAGACCTTATCTTTAGGAAGGTTAAGACACTTGAGGCACTGTGCAGTGTAAGTGTGTGTGCTTAAAGACAAACACATTTAGGTGCACTGAGAAATGGGAATGGTTTTCCAAGTTGAGAACCTTGAAGGCTATATTATACAAGAGGGTCAGCTGTAGTCAGGTAAAGCCATGAGCTGTATGTGGATGATTATTATATGTTTTTCCCCCCAGAAATTTGAGCTTACCATGACTATTGGCAATACTGCAAGAAAGGTTGGATGATAATCAAATCATTATATGGGATCCTCAATATGTCAGTGGCATAAATGTCAAATATTTTTGTGGTTGTACAGTAACAGGAAGTGTACTGCTCAGTAAACATCTATTAGCATCTCACACACCATGTGATAAGGTTTAGTAAGACTACTGAGGTTAAGCAAATTATTCAGGTGCACTGTGGCTTCCTTTCAGAGTATTATAAAAACAGTAGGGTTGGAGGGTGGAATTGCACTGTCTTGAATCAGGGCCAGTGATTTAGAGAAGTTGTTGAGAAGTTTTCTAGTCTAAAATAGAAACACTGGCATTCTCAGGGTATGTTTCACTATATCTGAAATATTGGGTAAAGCACCTGTGGGTGTTTATTGCTTTCCAATAAATTAAACAAAGACAAGAGTGGATGTGTGAGGAGGGAGAAAAAGAGGGTGATCTGGAGCCAAATAGATATTGACATCAAATATATTGACATTTTAGCTGGGTAATATGAAAGAGTGCTTCAAGAGATTATTTTAAAAATATACCGATATCTAACAACACTTATGATACAGCACATTTGGGCAACCATTTAGTCAGGAAGACATTGAAAGTGTCGTGGACATTGTACTTACTCCATCCAGAGTTTAATATTTGGTATTTTTCATGATCCCCTGATATTAGCTTTACTAAGTATAGACAGTCTACCTTGAGTTGTGGTTACCTCTGAATCATAAACATACACATCATGATTGAGGTGTTTTGAAAAAGTTTTGAAATAAAAATTCCTCCAAATCACTAGCTATCAAGATTTCTAACTATCCAAATTTTCACTTAATGTCCATTTTGTACATCTCCCTGGGATGTAATACATAAAGAATTGTTATGATAGTAACATTTCAGGTTTCATTGAAATTTCTTTTCCTTATTCCTTTCCTTCTGTCAACTATTATATAATTCATGTTTCATCTGAACAAGAAAGTTATCTTTGCAGAAATGTAACAAGCAAAGCAGAGATCATCTCTGAACAATATTGTTACTTACCTGTTCTGTGGAAGTTCAGTGATACCACTGTGTTAATATCCTAAAGCAAGAATAACTCTTTTCAAACATGTGGCACAAGTTGAGTGCTCACAGACCTCACCAGACTAGTTTGCTGACCAGGGGCTTAGAAGGGCTTCTAGAGGAAAGCCACACAATTAGTCAAATAGAATTTGAAACTAATGTTATCCTTTTGGCTTTTTGCTGGGAAGGGTTTCTAGCTCTTCATGTGAATTCCAAGTAAATATGACCCAATGCACATTCTTCCTGTCCAACCTGGCAAAGTTACAGGCCAAATAAATTGCACAGAGAAAATGTGTGTAGAGTCGATTTTTTATTTTTTTTAGTTAACTGGAGCAGGCTTCTCTAATAAATTATCATCAATATTTATTAGTTTTTTATATTATGAAGAAGAAAAATTACCAGCCTTTAATTAAGGTTCCATCATTTCTGTTGCATTGTTGCATTTTTAATTTTTAAATTTTGCTGTAGAGTATCATATTTGCACATTAATAATTTAATTTCTTTTTACTGTTACACCAGATAATTTCTCTATTGATTCCATCTCTTAACAAAAAAGAAAAATGCGTTTTCATTTTTAATTGGCAAAGTGACTCAGGTGAAAATTTTCCAGTTTAGCTTTACCTGTGTTAAATACAAACTCCCACTACAATGTGAATCCTATTGCTAACAGACATATAGACAGTGTCTGTTCCTTGAATAAAGGAGATGAACTATTTTGCAGTTTACATCCTTTATTTATTAAAAGGCTAAAGTGACTGAGCAGTTCCAATAGCCTAATTGTCTGGATACAGACAGGTTAATCTGATGAGTACATGTTCAGCCAGGTATTGCTTGATTTGCTGTCAAAGCAAATCTGCCAATGTAGCTGATCCTTCTGACAAGACAAAGGATATCTTATTAGGAGGTGTAATGTGCCTTAATATAACATGAATAGATACCATATGGATGTGCTCTCTCTCCCCCATGGATTACTGGGGTATAGAAGAGCTTGGGCTTAACTTTTGGCCTTTGAATGGTGTCATGGTTTAACCTTAGGCAACAACTAAGCCCCACACAGCCACTTGCTCGCTTTGCTTTAGCAGGATAGGGGTGAGAAAATTCATAAGTTGAGAGAGAGTTTGATAGGTAAAGCAAAACCTGCACACATAAACAAAAGCAAAACAAGGAAATAATTCACTGCTTCCCATGGGCAGGCAGGTGTTCATCAATCCTCGGGAGAGCAGGGCTTCATCCTGCATGATGGCCACTTGGTAGACAAACGCCATCACTTCTTCATTTTACCCCTCTTCCCTTCAGCTTTATATATGAGCATGACACCATTTGTTCAGGAATATCTCTTGGGTCAGTTGAGGTCAGCAGTCCTGCCTGTGTTGCCTCCCAGCCTCTTGTACACTCTCAGCCCACTCACAGTGGGGTAGGGTGAGAGACAGGAAAGTCCTTGACTCTGTGTCAGCACTGCGCAGCAGCAGCAAAAACATCCCTGTGTTACCAACACTGTTCTCAGCACAAGCCCAAAACATAGCCCCATGCAAGCTACTACTGATAAATTTAGCTCTATCCCAGTCAAAACCGGTACAGATGGTCAAGGCAAGGTGAGATTGACTTACAGTTTAAAACTTTGTTGAACCCAAGTCCATGATGGAGTGCTTTGCCCTGCTGGAAACAACAGTGCAGTACAGAGATAGGAATTCTCCCCTACTCTGTTCAGGTCTCTTTACATGCAAATACTCATTTTAAGTAAATAATTTTTCAATTTTAAATAAAAAAATAAGATTTTTTTTAATTTTGTTTTTTAATTTTTTTTTTAGAATCACAGGATAAGTTGAGTTGGGAGGGACCCTAAAGGAGTCCAAATACTTGCCCTGCACAGAACCGTGTCCAAAGTCACCGCATCCAAAGTCACCGCATGTGCCCAAGAGTATTGTCCTAATGCTTCTTGAACTCCACCAGGCTTGATGCTGTGACCTCTTCCCTGGGGAGTCTGTTCCAGTGCCCAACCACCCACAGGGTAAAGAACATTTTTCTCCTATCTTACCTACACCTCCCCTGACACAAGTTCAGGCTATTCCCTCACATCCTCTCAATGCACACCACAGAGCAGATATCAGTGCCTGCCCCTCCTGTTCTCCTCAAGAGGAAGTTGCAGATTGCAATGAGGTCTGTCCTCAGCTGCTCCTCCAGGCTGAACAGACCAAGTGATCTCAGCTGCTCCCCAAAAAGCTTCGCCTCAATGCCCTTCACTATCTTTGCTGCTCCCCTTTGGACACTCTCTAATGGCTTAATGTTTTATATTTTGGCACCTAGAACTGTCCCCAGGACTCAAGATGAGGTTGCCCCAGTGTAGAGGAGAGCAGGACAATCCCCTCCCATGTCCAGCTGGCGATGCTGTGCCTGATGCCCCCAGGACATGGGTGGCCCTCCTGGCTGCCAGGGCACTGCTGACTCAAATTCAACTTGCCATCGACCAGGACACCAGGTACCTTTCCATGGCTCTGCTTTCCATCATCTCATTCCCCAGCCTGTCCACCCGGGGCTGCCCTACCCCAGGTGTAGAATCCAGCACTTTCTCTTATTGAACTTTATACAGCTGCTGATTGCCCAGCCCTCTCATTTGTTGAGGTCCTTCTGCAGGGCCTCCCTGCCTTGGAGGGAGTCAACAGCTCCTCCCAGTTTTGCACCATCTATGAACTTGCTCAGTATCCCTTCCAGTTCATTAAATAGACATTAAATTCAATATTTGCAAAAGAAGCCAAATTGCAAACTCAAAAAACAAAAAGGTATTTACCGTATCTATTAACCACATTTAGGTAAATATACTTCAAGCTTCAGTAGTAAAGACATGGGATTTGTGGTGAATCATACTTTGTTGATTTTAATGAGGTGATCATTCAAAAAAACTAAATAGAAATATAGAAATTTAAGCACGTAAGTCTTCCTACATTTATGTGCAAAACCAGCCCTCTATTTTCAGTATGTGCAAATTGTTATGTATCTACAACTGTGAAAGAGCATTTAAAATATATTTTTTGATTGGTTGAGTATGCTTTTACGTTACAAAGCATATTTTAATTTGAACATCAAATACATTCTTTACGACAACTTATTGAAATTTCATATATATGGTTAACTTGTCAGAGTTGTTCTATTTAATTGGCAGAGAACGAAATACACTCTGCAGACTATAAATAAAACTAGATTTCTAGAGAATGACATTATTGGCAGGTTGGTAAAGGGATTAATAGAATTCCACAAAGGAAGTTCCCTTTCATCAACTGATAAGTAGATGCCTGTGGCAGATTTTTGACCCTGCTAAAAGGCTTTATCTTCTATGTTTGTAAAGGAGATGACGTATTTCTCACTTTTGTCATGTTGGTGGTTTATTGTTTGAAACCAAAGGAAGACAAAACACATCACAAAATTTCCTATATTCAGATTTGCAGAAAAGATAGGTACTTGAAAATAAAAGGTTAATAGACTCTAGAAAAAATTCTAGAGATGGAGAAAGAGTGCTTTCATCAACACTTCTGTATGTACACTTCAGGATCCTCAAGACTTCTGTATGTACACTTAGGTCTGTAAAAACACCTTCAGGAATAAAAAAACAGTTACTTTTTTTCTCACTGACTCCACCCTAAGTCATGGTAATGACAATGCATTATTTTTGCTTGATCAGATAAAGAAGAATTCTTGCTCTTCAGTGATGTCCCCAAAATGTATTTTTTTGAAAAAGAGTTCCAGAGTTTTGCTTTTATTGTACTATTTTTTTTCAGTGGTTGACTTGGTTGTCTGGATATGCCTCCTCCTTCTGGCATATCCTAGGTCAAAGCCACATTGTTATTTCAAAACTAAGTCCAGAAGGATGAGCATGTCCTTGTTGTACCACCCAGAATATTGCAAGAAATTTAAGACACTAACCTTGTTAGCAAGCAATTCTCTGAGACTTCTGGGTGCATCCAGTGAAGCAGAAGCCAGTAAAAGCAAGGAGAGTTCCCATTTTTCACACAGAGGTGTGTCCAAAAGTGTGATATTATGCTGTAAAGTGGCTCCACAGTTGTTGGGATTATTTTTTTTAATTGTTATTGTTTTTATTTTTGGACTGTTCTTGATAGAAATGATGCTGCTGCTTGACATGAAAAATGCCTATAGAACAAGCTTGATTTTTATTTTTTTTTTTTGGTAGATGAAATTAAAGCACATTATTTTCCAGCTTCAGTAAACTACCACAGTAGGATTCAGGTGATGTCCTCCACTGTGAATTATTGGAAGTCCCTCCATATGCTTCATTTAGGACCTAAATTCAAAGCCCCTTTTATTTGTATAGCACCTATTATATTTCATCTTGGAGAAGTTTATCTGTTGCAAAAGAGGCAGAAAAGTGCTGAGAACAGTAGACATGACATTTGGAGACATATTGGTGTGTATGAGTGTGTGCACATGTACATTTCATGTGCTACACAAGATAGTTTATTAGAAGGGGTTCAGTCTGAAAGCTTTTATTTTTTTTTTTAACTAGCATAGATGGCCTAATAAAATTAATTTCTCCTTATAAACATTTCCTTCCTTGCTGAAATACACTTGTAGACAATACATATTAATAAATTATTGACCCATATATTAATGCAGCATAATAGATATTGTACATAATTTAGCATTAATTTTCAAGATGACATTCAGTCTCTACAATTTTCTTGTTGAATAAAACCTTACCCCATAAATTTTCCCAGTCATATTTCCATATTTAGCTTTTTTCTTGTTTACAAATTATTTAGTAAAAAAGTCATTAAAAGACATTCATATCCATTATTATGAAAGATAAGTGCAACAATCTGTATTATCTCTGCGTTTATTCTGAAAATTTTCCCAATAACTATTCAGCTCTGCACAGACTAAAATACCACTTAATGTGAATGTGCACAATGGAATTTGAAATCTTAATGGTTCATGAAAGTCCTAATGTTACTAAGATTTGTTACTATCAGTACTGAGAAAGAAAAATGAGAGACTTGTTTCAGTTCACCCACCAGTCAAGAAAACTAATGGTCTTTCATTTGGCATCTCCAATGCCGTCATTTATGAGGCAGGATGAAAGTAATATAATTTGCATTTATATAATTGGTTCTTTTATCTTTCCAAAATGTATATACTTATGAAGTGCACATGATTTGCACTGTTTCCTTACAGAATAATACCATATATTTCATATATATGTTGAGCACATGTATTCCTTTAACTCTTCTTTTCTCTGGATCTCTCCTTTCTTGTATTTGTTTTAGATTGATTGACAATTTGACCTTGGTGCCTGCTGTTTTCCTGAACACAATCACTTCCAAAATGTCCTGTGCTACATGCTTTCTAATCGACTTCACTATGTAGGTGGCCCTATCAGAAATGAGATGTGGGATGGGAGTACAGCCCTCCTCAAGCTCTGTGATATGCTGGTGTTTGTTGCCCCACAAGCAAACAAATCAAATGATATAGAACACTCAGCTGATATACGGAGAAAGAAGATTTGGAAAAATTGCTAAAGTTAATATTTACTGAAATGGGGATCTAATAAAAATAATAAAAACTCAGCAAAATCTTTAAAAACTTGTTTCTGAAATGTAGCAAGGGATGTGAAGGGAACAAGATGAAATCTTAGATGCTAATTGAATCCACACTTTAGTTGAATGCAATTTACAGTTACATACAAGGGAAAAGTTGCAACTTTTCTTGACATCCCACACTTTCTAGCAACTTTCTGCTATCCCTTTTGAAGGAAATTTTCATTTCCCAGAAGAACCACTTTATGAAAATATTATTTCTGAGTGCTCACTTTCACACTACGTGTAGTACTCCTTCTTTACAATAGGACAGTAGTGCTGTGTGACTTAAAGCATCAAGCAAGACAAATATCTGTGGAATTTCAGTGCAGTTTATTTTCATTCCTTCCTTCTCAGAACTGACTTAACATTTTTTTAGCTTTGTGCTCCTAATTCTGGCAAACATTATACCAGATCACAATTTTGGATAATTTTGAGCAGCTGAAAAAAGAGCACATTTTATCCAATACATTCTAAATTACGCTGGGATAGCTTAAGGCATTTCGATCTAAAGTCAGCATGCCTAACCTGCCGCTGTTGTTGTGCTTTCTAATTCCATCATTTGGTTTTCAATTAATTTAATTAAATTTTTTGGCTTCAGCCTTTCTATAAAGAAATACTTTTATTTATTGTCACTTTATCTGGACCTATTCACTTGTGGATTCAATATGCTGTGATTTATGTTCATCTTTTGTTTTCTCACTGCATTAGTTTTCCACAAGAACTACATTATTTTCCAACCTTTCCAAAGCTGAGTTTTTGGAGATATTCACGTAACCTAAACAGATGCTCTACCCCTCCCAGCCTTTTCAGAGACAGCAACAACAACTGGCATTCTGACTTTCTAGGAGTAAGACAGCAAAAAGCCTCCTTTGTTATGATATTTAATTGAGGTCTGTTCAATAAGGCTGAGAGCTAGAGATGGCTGTTCCATTGGACTAATGCACTTATTCTGCTAGGGCACTAAGTTAAAAAGCTACTTCCTGAGCAAAGATGAACAGTGATTTTCCAGTCTATTTCTTTATTTCTTTCTTTTCATTTTTTTTTCTTTTTAATGCCATGTCTAGTTCCAGAGATGAGATGGTTGATGTAACTGAATTGCTGCAGGAGTTGAGCCTGCATAAACTTATAAAGCCAAAAATATTATTAATTCAGTTTTATGAGCAGGAAAATCCTTCAAATGCATTCATATGAAGAATGAAAAGCTAAAATTATTTTGTTGTGTGACTAGGATAGACTGGCATCACTACACATTTGGCTGTATTCCTTTTTTCCAAGAGTTTTAGCTGGTATCCTGGACTGTACATCAGTGTACTTTATTAATATAACCAGATTTAAATGATCTTGTCTCATTCATTCTGTTCAGCTAAATTTTTTACCTTTTTTTTTTTTTTTTAATTTGAATCTTCAGAATACTCAAAGGATTCTGTAGTATTGTCTGGCAAACCATGTAAACCACCAGAGATACTGATAAAAGTAAACCTGGAGAGTTATTTCTGATATTGTAGTTATTACAACATCGTAATATATGTCAAAAATCCAGCATGGTGTGATATCAGGTTATCATGAAATAGCTGTGACCAGCAAGGAGATGCTTCAGATCAGTTTACCGGGTACAAAATCTTTGTTACTCATAAACAAATCATATTCCTGGTTTTCCAGATTGGTTGCTCTATATATATATAATGATAATTCTTTTTATTCCTTATTCTTACAGAGATTAATGACTTTAACATGTTTTAATACCCTAAAATAGTATGTTAATTGTTACCAGAGCCCTTTAACCATACTCTGGATGGTATTACAACATGCCTGCCTGCTGCAGTGCTCCTGAGAAAGAGCTTCCCTGGCAAGACAGAGGCAGTGACAAAGTTTTTTCTAACGTGTCAGAACTTTACTTCGTAGATGAATGCAGCTGCACACCCATTGTGTCAGGATAAATGTAGTCTGTCAGATGAGAGCAAAGAAGCAGCAAATAGGGTCATTCTGTGCAAGTTTTGAAGAAATATGTCCATACAAAATGTGTAAGTAATCGGAAAATCTCAATTTCATAAATTTGGAAGCACCAGGCCTCAGATTGATTTTTTCCAGTAAAACATTGAATGTTTGACACCCATGATCTGTATACTCTGAAAACAATACAGGGAAATATCTTTGGGTATGCTGAGATAACCTGAACTTGTATCAGGTAGTAGTTCTGTGGGTCAGTTTTTCAAGGCAGACTACAGGCTGAGATGAGCTGCTTCTGTCATAGAACTCATATTTGAAGGTTTAGCCATCATTTAGTTAATGCATAATCTCTTCATAGTGCAATATAATTGCTATTGATAATGTACTCCAGACATGTATATACATGTTATATATGTTCATGTTATATATGAACTTATATATGTTCAAAAACTTATTAAGTGAAAACTTAATAAGTAGACATCACTGGAATACAGAAAATCTGGGGGTTTTAGTAGCAATTTTTAAAAGTGTGTTGATCAGTGGTTGAGCCAATGTGTAAGCCAGCAAGGGATATTAGTGCAGTAGCAATTCTTTTTCCAAAAATGTCATATATATCAACCTAAACACAAAAAAATCACTGTATCTCTCATAAAAATGTGTGTGGAATAATTCAGAACAGGCAGAATTTCAATCTGCTGAACCTAGTACAATTCTGACTTAACTTTTCATCTGGGAATTACAGTTGGATAGAGTGTTATTCAATACATCTGGGCTGTCTCTAGCATTATTTCACATGCATTGCTTGGTATATATAAGCTATTCTGTCTTTCCAGATGAGAAACACAATTCATTAGAGAATAAATAAGTGAAGGAAAATGTATGAATCAGGAGTTATTGCCCTGAACCTTGTTTTAAACAGGGCAGTTTTCTAACAATCAGATTACACTATATTAAATAGGGATGTAATTGTGAAGTGACTGCACCATGTGACTAAACTGAAACGTACATGAATGTTTTATGTCTTTCTCCATGTGTATAGAGGTAACAAAAAATAACACATGCATAGATAAAGGAAAGTTACTGGACCTTTCAGGCGTTTATTTCTCAGTATTGTTTGTCTGTGTTCTGTTTTATAAAGCTGATCAGAGCACGAGACTCATTTGATGAGAAATTGCAAGGCCTTAGATTTTCTCTGTTCATTTTGTGAAGAAAAATATAAATGTTCTTTAGGACTGGATCCTGAAAATTAATCAGACCCTTTGTCTTTCTCTGTTAGAAAATCCTCTTGATATTTTAAAAGAATCTTTCATTGTGAAAAGTCTTGAAATTATGGTCAAAAGCATATATATAATCCCATCTTTAGCATTCAGAATGAAGATTAAGTTTCAAAGAGATGATCCAGATATTGCGCAGTGAAGACTCTCATTTCTGTGCAAATTATTATTAGCTCTTCTGTGGTCACCCATTCTCTTATTTCTAAGAAGGAATTTCCATTTTTTTAGACTTTCTGGGAAAGTTGTCCTTAGATATTTTCTACAGCCTTTCCCTTCTGAAAAGCAGAAAGTTATCTTTTTAATTAGTCATCTAAAAGTTCCTGACCAGCACTTATAGAAGACAGAAAGACTAATAATACCCTTTTCCTGAAACCAGTGAGGCTGCCAGACTTTCTAAATTGTTTTTCCAACATCTCTTCCATATTTCAGAGAGGATTCAATGTAGATCATAAAACAACATCAGCCTGAGAAATGGTTGCTGTAGCTGACATGCTTCTGTCCTCACTCATTGCTCTCCTGATCCTTTCCTCATGGTCTGATGTGTGGCTCCACTTTACAAGATAAAATGAGCTTGTGCATAAAATACAGGTCTTTAAGGAGTGTGACACTTTGAGTTTTCATAAAGATTTTTTACATTGATAGCATAAGTAAAATCCTTTGAGAGTGGAGTGGTGCAGAGCTGCATCATGACGTGAATCTGTGACTTTGCTCTGCCAATTCCTTTTAAATTCACCTCAGTGCAGCAACCAGTGACCTATGTAATGCATTCAAGGGAGTTACAAACAGACCAGTGAATTCAAGGGACGTGTTATGGTCAGTTTAGGATAATCTTACACTTTTACTAATCCTTTCCTTTCCTATTTTCTTCTACTGTCTTGAAATCTTAATCCTGATGTCCTAGGCTTAACAAGAGAAAATTTGGTGTTGTGCCCAGCACTTATAGGATGGGGCAGAAGCTTGTCTCTAGATGGCAATAGAAAAAAGCATGTGACATATTCTCAATTCCAGGTATGTTATGTCATTTCTGAGACTTTAAAATGTTTTAAAAGAGGTATGTTTATATGCACAGTATGTATCTAGGATTCTCATGGGTTTCTGGTCCAGATAAATTTGTTCCCCAGGCTAATCAGAGGTTCAGGGTTGAAAAAAATGTATAGCCACCTATTCCCATGCCCTTGCAAAATGAGAACTTTCTGGTGATTAACCATTCCATACTTACTGATTTAGAGCAGCATAATGTGTGAATGCATTCTGTCATGCTCTTTAAAAAAAAATTATTATTTTATTAAGTATGTGCTAGTCTTTTTATAATATGAGCAGCAGACCGAAAAAGCAACAATAAAATTTCATAAAGTTTGAATTGTATTTAGTATAAGCTTTTCTGCTCCTGCTCTTGAGACAAGCAGTGATTAAATACAAATTGCATATGTGTATGCATGTACACAGGTATTTTCTGTAAGCATCTTCCATGTTAAAACTATCAGTTTTAGGAGTAGACTATTTATTAGTGTTCATTCAGAGTCAGTAGCATGCTCCACATGAACAAATTAAATGTAACATAAACTAGTAAACACCTTCTTTAGCAATTACACCCCCTGATAAGAGTTAATATTCCCATCTGCTGTACTTTTCCTTTGGCAGCAGGTTCTTGCCTACATTGCACTCTGCTACATGGGAGGGGTGAGGTTCATGGAAGCTGAGTATCAGCCGCTCTCTCCCATTGCTAGGATTGTCTACTGCCAAAGCAGCTGCAGAGGTTTCTAAATCCTGCGCAGGCTGAGTAATGGCATGAGGTGGTAGGAAGAGTAGACAAAGAGGCAATAGTGCATGAGACTGACATCCTGCCAGTTTCACAACAGGGGCTGGTACATGTGCTGATGTCCATTTCATTGTGAGCCTGCAACCCTTAAGTGTGTGCCTTTTTACCACAATTAAGAATGTCTTTATCAGACTGCCACTCTACCCTTTGCTTCCACTACTTGTTGCTTTTTGTATCTCTTCATCTTATTTCATTCTACCCTCATGCAGACCATCAAGTCAGGTAGTGTGATAAGCCTAGAAATTTTGGACAATAAAGTAAGAGAGAGGATTGTATTTTTCTTGGATGCAAGAAGGATGAGCACCTACTCCTTGACACAATCCCACAGTTTAGCACTATTCTGTAGGCCTATATATTTTTATTTCTTATTTGAGTTTCTACAAACAACAGGTAAAAGTCAGGAATAAGAACAAATTTACAGGAAGATCTGTCGGCTTTCCAGTCGAAAATACAAAAAATTGTCCTGCTTTTTGTATGTGGGTGGATATGTGTATGGGAGTGGTATCTTATGGACTTTGCTATCAATATAAAGAACCTTTTGTATTTTTCAGGTTGACTAACTGCAGACATAAATGATTTGAAATACTCTGAAATAAAAAAAAGATGGTAGTTTGAGTGACAGTGAGTTGTCTTTGCACACTAGAATGAATTTACAAAATTCAAGTTACTTAATGGTTTATCATTGAATAGGAGAGTTTGGTAAAGATCTCCATAGATTTTCTTACAACTAAGTTCATTGAGAGGCTTGAATGACAAGCTTCCCAATGGGGGCTTGGAGGTCCCACATTTTGTGCCAAAGAAAAAATAATTAGAAAAATGCCAGTAAAATGGTAAACTATAACACAGATCCCCTCAAACTCCCAAGAGAAATGACTCATTGAAGTAGAGAAGATGGAAAATCAGGACTGATGTTTGAAGGTCCACTACAAAGAAGTGTCATTATTGTTTATTTTCAAGCCATTTATGTCATGTGATTCTAGATATAAGAAATTAATAATAGATGAGCAAAGTCCCTCTCCAGATATCTGTCAGTTAGAAAGAGAAGAAGTTGAGCAGGCTGAAAACAATGCCCAGGGATTAAACACTATGAATTTTAAAATGCTTGGCAGACTAGCAAAGTTGCAATCTCTGATTAATGCTTTCACAACAGATGTATAAATAGACGGTAGAACGTGTCTAGGCCATTTCTTAAATAAATAATTTGGGAAAGAAAGCTAAACCACATAACTAGACATAATTCACATAATGTTAGTGCACTGAACATATTATAGCTTGAAATAGTGTGTAATTGTGTACTTATTTACTTTTCCTTTCTGCTTGTGGTGGCCTCATCATTAGGGAAAAGTACTAGCAGTGGAGAAAAGTGCAAAAGGAAAATGTTTATACATATGTGTCCTGTGTATGTTCAATCTTTTCCCTAGGGACTAGAATGTCTGATCCTTTACCATGTCCAAAAGCTACCCTGAGACTGACCATAGAACTGATACTCAGAGTTCAGTGCTTATATAAAATTAATCTGAGGTAACCCTGTAGTCTAAACTGGTATATTTCCTTGGGGAATACACTGGAATGTTGTTTAAAAATATCTCTTTTTCTTTGCAAGTCAATTAATAAACACAAAGGTAATTCATTGAAATAAAGGAATTTGTGAGGTCTTCAGTAAAGTCCCTCAGCAGCAAGGATCCTTCAAAGGCAACTAAGAGTATCAAGTAACATCCTTATCCATTTGGTATTACTCTTTAAGATGCTTAAATGAGTCAAGACATTTGTGCCCAAATCAGTGCCTAATGTTACAAGAAATTTGAAAGAAATTTGTTACAGCTATTTTCAGAATTCCTGCTCAACTTACACTTCTGGATACAGTCAATTTTGATCAATGGCAGTTCTGTCACACTGCTATATCTGTCTGCATGATGGGAGTGTGCATTACATTGATGGAGAAGTTACTAGGTGCCCTGGATAGGCTGTGTGAAAAAATAAAGAGCTAAAGATGGAAAATGGATTATGAGTTTGAGAATCAATCAGCATATAAAGGACAAGGCTGAAATTACAGGGTATCAGAAAACGACAAAGAATTTCAGAAATATCAGTGGAAGATTAGCTGTTCTGTAAACCAATTTTAGCTATCTCACCTTCACACTGCAAAGCCTGCTCACTATCCTAACCTCCAACTGAACTTTACAGCAGTCTATTGAATATATTTATGAGAATCCTGATACCTATACATTAATAAGGTCTGGAGAGAATCTTCATTTTCTTTCATCCTTATCACTTTATACCTCTTGATATCTCTAGTTCTACATAAGCACTACTATACTTACAATTCTCAAGTACTATACATGTTTTTGCTAACGTATAGTATCTCAGTTTTGCACACACACTTCCTATTCTCACTTGGATTCTTATTTAAAAACACTCACTGCTGTCTGAAAAAGGCAGCCTTGATGTAAATTAGGATATCTTTAAACAGACATACAAGCAGACACAAATAACTTTGCCCGCACTCAGAGCTGCCAGACCTGATCAAGCCCCCTATGTGACCAAGCCCCATACATCTGTGTTAAGGTAATGATTATCTGAGCTAATGCATTCACCTGGAATGCTGAGCATGTCAGTGTGAACACAGCACCAGCCTCGCGACTACGCAGTTCGTGACTGGCGCTCACTGTGGATAGAACAAGCCCAAGTGCCTGTGGAGAGATCTTCATGCATGCTGAGGGGAAAATGGGTCGGGGGAGTTTAAGTGGAGCCACTATCAGTTGAAACACGCTGGTTTACTTGTTGAGGTTTAATATTTCACACACTTCAGTTGCTTAAGCCTGAATGCTATTTTTTTAAGATGAGAAAAATATTAGAAATACATGAATTACTTTGAAAAATCCTGCTCTGAAAGTGCTTAAATGATACGGTTTTTATTTTGTTTTGCAATTAGCTTATTTATATTTTTAAAAATGATATGTTGTACCATTGTAGAAACAATAATAATCAGCAGGCTTGTGCTGAAGGAAAGTTTCCTAAAATAATTTTCTTATTTTAAGAAAATTATTTATTTTCTTATTTTTTTCTTATTATATACTCTAGAGTATATCCAAATTAATGATGTGATCTCTATCACTTTTGAGTCTTACTGAAATATCTGACAAATATCTACTATGAATTGTTTGGGTGCAGCTGAACCTGCTTTGAAAAGAAGAGGCTGGAAGCAAAAGCCCAGGGCATACAGCACTTACACAGGGATGACAGCAGCTCAGATAGGAGATGCCATGCACAATGAGATTTTTAAAGAGGTATCCTCAATGTAGCATCTGCATCCCACTAAACTTTGAACTTGTTGTCAGGAGGACAGTTCTCTGGAACAGAAGTGAGGTTCTACTGGTCACCCCATGGCAAGTTTTCCCTCTGAGCCACAGAATTTGATGGTTAATGGTGGAGTTAACTCATTCTTTTCTTGGGGAAGAAAAGGATTTCTTGGTGAAACAAAATACAATTTGACAGACTATCTCAGAAAGACTGCTTCTTTGGATAAAGAGAACATCTTACATTTCTTTCTGCATTATTCTCTGTTTTGCTCTTATGGTGTTGAAAGTAGTAGAACATTTAAATCATCATGAAACCAATAGGGAAAAAAATATTATTTTTATTTCCTTTGTTAACTTTCTGAGTTCTTTTTAATTCAGCTATATATGAGCTGAAAGCAGGATATAAAATCTCTAAGTGCATTACAATTAAATGTCTGTTCTCTTCATATCTCTAACAAAGATATGCGTGAAGGTGTAAATTTACGCTGTGATCACTGGATAATTTTCACTAGTTTATATTCCATTAGTCATCTGCCCATTGTGAATGGGTTATCTCAAAGGGGAGTTAAAGTGCAAAAAAAGACTAGTGTTTGTATTTCTTCTGAATTTTACTATAATGCTTTAATCTCATATGTTCGTGATTTTTCTTTTATCACCTGCATCTGTCTAACCACAGATAATTTCTTATTCTAAGGAATTAATATTAATAACCTTCTGGTAAGTTAGCCTTTTTTCAAAACCTTGCATAAAGACTGGAACATATTGTACTTATGTTTTTAATAGTTGCTTATGAATTAGAACGGATGAATGTTCTCTCGGAATATGCTTGGTGTTTCTTCTTGGTCTACAGATTTGAAAATTAAGTTCCTCTGATCCAAGTGTCTAAATTAATTTTGGGTGAACATTTAGATGGGTGTTTCTGTATCCTAACTTTTGATAAATGTTTCTGATCTTTCCTACAAAATATAATTTTCTTCAGCATCTATTTTCAGTAAGATGTTTTCTTTAATATCAACACAATAAATGTTTAGAAGACTGTCCTCTAAACTCTGAATGAAACCACCATTAAAAGCATGTATTCTGCTTGTTTTCTTCTATTCATTACCCATTGTTCCCTATATAGACTTCACTCAAGGATAACCTGGGAGCCGAAACAACAGTCTGGTACAGTAGATTTGAGTAGAAGTGGTGAATAGACCAGAAATTCAGACAGCATCATTTCAGGCAATTACCTTGGAGTTAAAGTTTTGTCTCCTGACAGAATGAAGTCACAGAATCACAGAATGGGCAAGGTTGGAAGGACCACAGTGGAACATCTGGTCCAACCTCCCTGCTCACACAGGATTATCCCAGAGCACATGGATTGTGTCCAGAAAGTTCTTGAATATCTCCAGTCAGGGAGACTCCACAATCTCTCTGGCCAGTCCTGCACTGCAAAGAAGTTCTTCCTCATATTGAAGTAGAACTTCCTGTGCATCGGTTTCTGCCCGTTCCCTCTTCTGCTATTGCTGGATACCACTGAAATGAGCTTCATCCTTTTCACACTCTCCCTTCAGATACTGATAAACATTGATGAGAGCCCCTCTCAGTCATCTCTTCTCCAGATCCTGGGTAGATGTCACAATATACATGTAGTTGTAATCTACTCTGACTCTGAACACATCAAACCTACAATGTGTGTATGCAAGGTGCACAGTAGCTACTCTGAGAGTAAGTTCGTCTGACATATCTGGAGAACACTGGGCTCATCCAGTGTGTGCTACACATGCATATGCCTGTGGTTTTGCTTTGGTTTTCCCAAAGGGTACACAGGACTGTGGAGCATAGGTGGTTGGTCATACAGTCCATGAGTAGTATGAGGCTACTCAATTCTGCATCATCTGGACCAGGACTTCATCTCTCCCATCTTAGTTTCAATTTGCTTACAAGAAAAGATAACTGGAGGCCTCAAAAAACAAAAACAAAAACAAAAACAAAAACAAAAACAAAAAAAAACCAAACCAAAACAAAACAAAAACGAAACAGCAGAATATCTCATTTTGCATTACTTGCACTTCTGTTTCTCTTACCGAAAACTAGATATTAAGTGAGGAAAAGAACCATAGGAAGAGACAGGAGAGTTTATTAAGGCAATTAGTTGTACATAAGTAGAATTCTTTTCTGTCCTGCTGCTGTAAATGTCCTGCAGCTGTAAGTGTTCCTACAGGTAAATTGCTTGAAGCAAACTCTACAAAGGCAGTCATTAATTGTATGTTTAGGCATTAGCTGTGTTTTCAGCTTAGCATCCTCCATCTGGATCTACATAATTGCTGAACATTCACGGCAGCTACTGAAATCACTGAGAGCTGGGCTTTGTATATATTCTGCACAAAGTGAAAAAGAAAAACAAATATCTTAAACTGGGCATACTAAGTGAAAACCTTTGTCTTAATTTTTTTCCCCCTGCCCTTAAAAAATTGAGATATTAATAATCACTTATCTTACATGAGTACTGTGAAGATAAATGAATTCACATTTGTGAGCTACTTCAGTGAGGACTGCAATAAAAGGCTATATGGGAATTAATAATTCTGTCTTTAGAACTGTGCTGGTTTTGCCTGGGGTAGAGTGAATTTTCTTCACAGTGGCTAGTATGGGGTTAAGTTTTGAATTTGTGCTAAACACAGGGTTTATAACATTGACATGTTTTTGTTATTGCTAAGAGGCACTGGCAGAGAGTCAAGGTTTTTTCTGCTTTTCACATTGCTATGCTGGGGACAAGACACAGTTGGGAGGAGACACAACTGGGACAGGTGACCCCAGCTGACCAAAAGTGTGTTCCAGATCTTATGACATCATGCTCAGCACATAAAGTAGAGAGAAAGAGGAGGAAGGTGGTGACATTTGGAGTGATGGTGTCTTTCTGAGTAACCATTATGTGTGATGTGGCCCTGCTCTCCTGGAGATGGTTGAGCACCTGCCCCATGGGAGGCAGTGACTGAAAATCTGGAAAGGCTGGAGTTAAACTAAAAATTGTATAATTCAGGAAAAGAACCAAGGTTAAAGGCAATTTAAACCCGGTGTTTTATATGCTGTAATGGCTTGATTTAATAATAGTTTTCTTTTAAGTTTAATGTCTGTGAAACTAATAGCATTGTAGATACTGAAAATGACTCTCAGCCAGCATACATGAGAAAAATTATTTATATGACGTTTTGTAGGAAGGAGGCATAAAGTTGCTTTTAAAAACATATCCAGCTAAGGAAGACTTTGTAACGTAATATAGCTTTGGTATGGCAGGAAGAAAAAGGGATGGAAAATAATTTAATTAAAAAAAAAAAACAACAGGCATATGCAAGCAAATGTTGAGGCATATGTAAGCAAATGCTGGTAACAAGAAATAAATCTCATTTCAGCTTTTCACTTGTTTGGGCTCTTTCCTTTTGAAAAACTGTAAACTATGAACATAATTAGACATTCATGCTGCCACAATAAATCAGTTTTCTGAACACACTGATGCACCCTGACACACTGAGCCCAAGCTGGCAGGTCCATGCTAAGTAAGGATCTGCTGAGTAGCTGAAATGAGCTTCTGATACATTTCAAATAGAGGCAGTGAGAATCCTCTAACAAGCATCCTCTCTGTGTTTCAAAGACTCCCACAGAGTCTTGATATTACTGATTTATCAGAACAGTCCTGTGCATATACCGTACATGAGTGGAACTGCGCTCATCACAACATTTTGCTGATGAACTAGGATTATATTTTCTCCTATTTTTCTGGTATTTTTTTCCTGTAAAAGCTTTGTCGCATGCATGAAATTTTCTATAAATTCAAATGCTTCTTTGTGCATGCAGTTAGCTATTTGACCAGACGACATGCAAAATGAATAAAATAAATACAGCCTTGAAAAGACAAAAAAGTTTAATAAATCTTTGAAAATAAAGACTGCAGTTAGAAATTACTTTAAATTTAGTTACATGAAATGCTGTTCACTTCTCGCTCTTCACAAAGAGAAGTACTAAAACCACATTTTTAAGTAAAGTAGAGAACTAGGGGAAGCTCTTAATGACACCTTAACAATTAAAGATATTGCTGGTGCCTAGGCTGTCCAGCAGAACAAAGGCATTGTGAGTCTTTGTGTTCATAGACATTTCCTTGGTGAACAAGTTGAAGACCAATACCTTTGGCAGAGTCACAGCTATATGTGATGAAAATGAATGGGTGTCATGGTTTAACCCCAGCCAGCAGCCAAGCACTATGCAGCCACTCACCCACTTGTCCCTCTTCCCCACCCAGTGAGACAGAGAATCAGAAAAGAAAGCAAAACTCATGCGTTGAGGTAAGAACAGTTTCAAATTTTTAATAAAATATAATACAATACTAATAATACTAATAATACTGGTAATAATAGTTGTAATTAAAAAGAGAGAGAGGGGAACAAAACTCAAGAGAAACAAGCAGTGCACGACGCAGTTGTTCATCACCTGAGGACAGACACTCAGCCCATTCTCAAGCAGAGATCAGAGATTCCTGGCTAACTGCCCACCGAATATGACATTCTGTGGCATGGAATATCCCTTTAGATATTTTAGGTCAGCTGTCCTGCTTATGGTCCCTCTGGGTTTCTTGTGCACTTGCGCTCTGGAAGACCATGGCAGGTATAGCTACAGGACTAATAGGTGACGGAGAAGGTGATACAATGTAGTTACTTTAATCTGGACATTTATTTTTCTATATGCTTTTTTGTGGTATGACTCCAGATTTGTATTATAAAATGTAAATTACAACAGTTATTCTGAAAATCCTTAAAATCCTAGTGTTCAAGGATTAGAATGGCCCTTATGGGGATTGAACCCACGACAACCTCGGAGTTATTAACACAATGCTCTAACCAACTACGCTAATCTCAGGGTCAAACAGGGTAGTTCCTATATAAATAATAGGGAAAAGCAGCAATTTTTAGTGAATTTATGAAAGAAATATAAAGCAAAGAAGAATTTCATATGTAGTTTCCAAAAACGAACAGAGATATCTGTAGGTATCTTAAGAATGAGGTTTCTTCTAATGCTGAATATTATTATTTCAGCTATTTGGCTATTCAAATTCCATTATATTTTTATACATTTTTAATTAACACCTTGCCTGGACATCAGACTATATTTTGCTCTATGTTTTGAAATAATTTTCCAGAAAGTGCCTATTTTCCTTATCAGCTCACACCCGTCTTGAAGACAGAACAGAGTGTTGCAAATAATTTAATAAAAAAGGAAACAAAGCTACTAGCTCCCTTTTATCTCATAATCTACAGTCAGATGGTGACTTGTCAGTGCTGGCAAGGAGAAATGAGGCTGACGGTTGATTGATAGGAGAATGCTTTGGCGATTGGACAGTGTTCTGAGGCAATGCGGCAAGCAGCTTTGGTCTTAATAACTTTCTATTACACACACTTCTTGTGGCATGAGCAAAACAAGCTTTGATTTATTTTTCATGGATCTTCTCCCCACCAGTTTTAAAACTCATTCCTTGAGAAACACCTGAAGCTATTTTATTGCTTCCATAAAAGCATTAAGTGGTTTCAGGTGCAGAATCCCTATCCCTTCATGTTTTACTGTTAGTAAGAGAAGTTGCTTGCTAAAAGGTGTTCTTCTGTTATTTTACCTTTTGAAAAACACTCAGATAATCTGTATTTTTTGGTGTGCATGGAGTAAAAAAATGAAAATGCACAAAAGACCTAGGGTTATTTTGGCAAATAGCTACAAAAATCTCCAGGAATCCTCTGGCTTATATTAAAGATTCATCACAATATACTGATATTCTGTCTTGAGTAAGATAGCTTCCAACAAGCCGTCTGTTAAGCTTTCATTTTTAACCTAATAAAGGTCTAAATTCTCAGGTTTGATATCAACCAATCCACATTAGTTTATTTGAAAAGACAATTTTATTTTAGGTTTACTATTAAACTGGTGGATTGCCTGTTTGTGAAAGCCAGCCTCATGTCAAGTGATAATTACATTATATTGCCTTTTTGGAACCTCACTTATGTTTATGGAAAAAATCAACAAGGACTGAAAAACAGTAGAGAAAAGAGAAATGGTTGGGTGCTGACTGACAGGGAAAAGATAAAGAAATTTCATGTGAAAAACACATATTTGGAGCAAGTAAAGAAGCAGCTTCTGTAGAGCAATGCCATCCAGGTTGAAAAGGGATGAGTGGCATGTATTCCTGAGTAAGGCTGAGAATGCACAGTTTAGGAGTGGAGGTGTTGGGGAAGCTCCTTTTCCAGAGACAAAGTGGGAGAGAAGCTGTTGGGGACAGGGGAATGAACAAATACATTAAACTGGAGGAGATTATCATCAAAGACTGTGGAACATAGGAGCTGACACTGGAGGAAGGATACATCAGGGCAGGATTGACAAAACTGATTCAAAGTACGTTTGCATAGGGATGAACCTTGGTAGAAACATATTTATGGGCAAAAGGCCAGAAGAATCTTTAGTGGTAAGAGCACTGTCATCTAGAAATGCAGTCCTGAAAATGCCTTCTTGGGTGCCATCAACTAATTTGCAAACACACACCAGTTTTTCTATTCCCACATGGGTTCTTGGAATGAATTGGTTATGAAGTAAGACTTGGATTTGTACCCATAGTATCTTTTGTCAGGTAACAAGCGTTTTCCCATCTTTTTCACTAGTGGATGGAGGATTAAAAACATTGCATCTTCTGTGTACTGAATAGCCCTCAGTAGATGCCCATTTCCATTGACTGTAGAAGGTACCTTACAGCCAAGGAGGCTTCTAAATTGGCCTCACTTATTACATACCTAAAGCTAGAAGTGACAAATCCTGGCCTGAATCAGACTGTGGTTTACCCTCTCTTTTGTGATAGAAACTGAGAGAAAGGAAAAAAGACATAGCCTGGGGGATCCGATTATTTTCAGTTGTAGTGATGACTGCTTATTTATATCAGATTTTCATCATCTGGACAAATAGCTGTGCGTCCTTCTGTCCACACGACCAGCAGAAAGCTCTTGTTACCTGCTCTCCACATGTACTGAGATGTCACAGTATGTGGGAGTTGGCCAAGCTGAAGCAACTATAAACCTAAGGCCGTGGAAAACCCCTTTCTAGCTGTGGTGTGTAGTAAAGGTTCATGGGAGTTTGCATGTTAATAAAGTTGTTCCATATAAGGTTATGTTTTTATGATTGGTCAGTTATGCTGTACAAATATGGTTATGTTCCCAGTTCGAACTTGTGATTGGACCCTTACCCTCAGACCTACCCTATATCTTGTCACGTTTTTTCAGTTCCCGCTCTTCAGTTGGTTACCCCCACAGAGTTCTCCTGGGTACTGTGCACAGTTTTGGGGCACCATCCCTATTTTCTTTCATCCATTATTAAAGTGTTCTTTTTTCTAGTGCCAACTGTCAGCTGTTGTTCCTGCTCCTAATTATTTTCTTGCCACCCTCTGCCCTGAAGTCAGGGGACCCAAAGGTTTGTTGCAGCTACCCTCACTGTGACAAGAGTACCAATGAAAATGTGCTGTGAACAGCCAGCTGCTATGAGTGTCAGGTGGGAGAACCCATCATAGTGCTCTATTGCTGACAGCTGTATCTCAAGTTTTTTACATTGTGTGTGTATCAATGGGCATTTATGGTGGTTACACATGCAGATGACCTTGGTTCCAGACAGTGGCTGCACCTGGAACCACCTGGATGCAGAGTTTATGCAAACATACCCCAGCAGCCACAAAGCAAGTAGCTACCTTGGTGAGAAGAGCAGACAAATATCTTTGAGGAAGGCCTTTCTGTCTTGTGTGAGGATATATGTGAGAGGTGAATTACTCTTGTCAAAAAAAAAAAAGAGAAAACAAATATTCAATTCAATCACATACTTGGAGATTTTCACAAAGCACTATGATTAAGCACACATGGAAGAAGGTTGTCAAACATTGCACCAGCTGTCCTTTGTGTCATGTGTAAGCTGTAGGAAATGTTTATGGCTTTAATATTCTGAACATACAGCTACATTATAATTTTCCACCATGACAGCTATTTCTGGTTTCCTCCACGGTCTTCTCCATTTCATACTGAAGAAATTGTATGGGGACGATATTGTGCTCAGTTCCTAATCATGATACCTTGATCACAAGGCTCTGATCAGGGACAGCTATTTAATGAGAGTAACAGTGGATACAGCTATCAGTATTGCAGCTGTTTTCTTAACTGAGATCTTAAATCATATATTTTATTGCTTTTTTAAAAAAATATCTGTCTGGTTCACAATTTTCTTAGTGTTACATTGATTTAATTACTTTGATTTATGCATGTTTTTATGTCTGATTAGAGCATTGTTTACATGCATTTGGTCCTCAAAAGTCCATTAAATGAGTTTTCAATTGATTAAATCAAATTTTATTGTACAAGCAACTGCCTTTGTAAATAAAAATAAATATGCAATCATTACATTTAATTACAACTGAGAAATGAAGATAATATGAACCTATTAGATGTCAGACAAAAGCATTGATATGTCCAGAAAATACCCTTCAAGTTTTATATTCATACAGAGCTGGAATTGAGTTTGATGATAGGATTTGTCTTTATTTTGTGCAGGCAGTGACAACACAAATAGCAGCCTTAACTTAAGATAACTGGCAATGGTACAGCAGGTTGCTTGTACAGATAATGTGGCAGAATATTCCTTTCATAATGCAACAGAAAATTGTTCTAGAATTCATATTTGTGGGCTTTGATTTAGTTCCTACTCGGACAAAGATTTCTTTTTGACTTTCATGTTGCCACAAATGCCCACACACCTAATACCTATCTGTTTTTAAAGCAGCCAAATATTTGCTATAATCTAGTCTTCAATTTGCTCACCTGTTAAAAAGGGGGGTTTATTTGCTAGCAAGGTTAATAATGTAAAGATTGAAAGGTAGTTTAGATATTATTATGAGGAAATATATATATAATTATCACCAATTGAAGTAAAGAATCAAAGGAAATAGTGCTGGCTGAGGGACTTCATTTCTCTACATGAGGTGGAAGGTGAGTTAGCAAGGACATTTCACTGCTGCATTTCACATGGTCCTTGGGTTGAATTGAAACAATGCAAATGTGTATCCAATGGTTTTTTATTGATGTCTCCCAAAAGCTACCTCAGCTATTGAGATTTAGGGAGTCACCCTAGGAACAAGGGGTCCAGAACTCAATTCAGTGTGTGAGTTGTCCAGACACTGAGCAAGTGTTTGAATGACTTGTCAAGGCACCATTTGCATAACAGGGACATAAAAAATTTCTCATGCAGTCTAATTCCAACTGACATTTGCTTTCTAATCAATATGAAGTTCATATTTAAAGTCTGACTATTCATTTACTCTGCTAACATTCGTATGGCCTTTGAGCATTACTTTTTATCTAGCATTTTGAATAATCATGTCCCATTCCTGACCTGAGCATTTCTCAGTGTAGCTATAACTACTATGGCCATGTCCACAGCTCTGCTCCTGGTGACCTAAGCAGCTTCTTTTATGTTCTTAGCAAGAAAGGATGGCATATTATTTTCCCTTGTGATAAGTATTAATCACTCTGTGGTAAAGTGCTTACAGTGTGTGAAGTCTCCTGCTGGCAGTCCTTGTGAGCAGTTTATCACTGACTCCTGCTTCGTTAAATGTCGAGGCTTTCAGAAATAAATTGCTCTCTTTTTTAAAATTACACATTTACACATTTGACTCTAAGACTGCAGAATCTACCAAGCAGTAAGGGAAGGTAGAAGCACCCAACTTTTTTTAATTCTCATTTTGTACAGTGCCTGATGCAATGATTTTCATTTCTCGCCAGGGCTGACTGATGCTGGCACAGAATGCCAGCCCTTGTTCTGAAAGAAAAGCTGACAGAGTCAGCCTTTGCTCAACTAGACCAAGATCTAGCTATGCCAAAATTTTGACATTATTTATCTGCATAATTTGAGTTTGATTTTTTTCATAGAATGACTAGAACTTCAGGGTTCAAATACAATAATGACATTATGCAATACTTGGATGTATGTAGAGAGTAGATATGGCTATAAGATACTAGGAGTGAAATTAATGGGAATAGAATATGCTCAAAGTAACTGAGGCAAGAGATGTACGTAATTTAACTGAAGGATTGCAAAAACAAGTTGACACATAAAAGATCTTAAAAAGTATTTTATTTCCTCTTTTCACTAATGCATTCAGAGACCAATTATTAAGTTCAATGGAACTGACTCTATCCAGTAAATATACGAACACTGCTGAGATGAACATAATGCTTGAGCTTGATAACATGTGATTCATTAAAAGTACCAGCAATACTTTGAAGAATCATGTTAAAACACAGAATTAAAATGCTTGTGCCTGTTATCTGTCTTGAACTAATGTGATTTTCTTAATAGGAAAGTCACTTGTACTTCTAATCTTGAGAGACTGACACCATGATTGATCTTGAAAGTAAACTTAAACATTTCTACTTCTCATTGATGCAACTCTTGTCACTTGGACAGAACACTGAAGTCAGTGAATTTTTTTCAAAAACAAATGGAATATGGAAAAATTACAAGTTTTATGTTTAATTTGGTTAATGACTTTAATATGCTGTTCTGCTGTGATACACTTTATATGTATATGTAAATATATTATAAATTTCTTTTTTTTATTATAACCATAATTTGTTTGCTATTGTAACTTATATGCTGAGAGTAGTGTATTGAGTTATGTAACCCATGTGCTTGTAAAAAAATTGTAATTTAATTTAAAAATTGTTGTAAAATGCAGAAAAGGTGCAGAGCAGCATAAATTTGTGTAATAAAATTTGCTAGCCAATGGTAATTCAATTTCAGAATCAGGCAATTAATCACAGTAGTTCAGTTAACTATCTACTTTTCTTTGTGTGGATAATATGGCACTGATCGTACCATCCTCATGTCAGTAGAGAGGAGGGCAAGGCAAATGGATTTCAGAGGAAAGATCCCTCTCTTTTTTTCCCTTTCTCCTTCACTGTCAAATTAACCTGCAGTTTTATTAAAATTATAAGGACTTGTTAGTATGCTGGTAATTTCTGTTGAGGATGCACTGTGTACTACTTAGTTCTATCTTCCTACTTTTTTGAGACTTGTAATCTATTTCTAATCCCACATTAACTAAGCATCTTGGAAATCAACTCCCTGCCACCCTATCTCCCTCCCAAGGGTTGTGTTGGAATAAGGACACTACAGCACAAGGGAGACATGGACAGGGGGACACAATAAATAATGCTTCTTGAGTCCCAGTACAATGATACTGCTCTCTTAGGTTTTCAGAAGCAATATTAATACTTAATCATCCACACTGTATTTCCTGTGAATAATTCGTAATATTGACAATAATCTGAAATACTCTTCTGAGGTGTTCCTCTTCATTTGAATAGTCACAGAAAATGGATAGGCAAAGAAAAATAATTTTTGTATTTTTGTACACAAGCCCTCTTAGGGTGATAAAAGATTTCCTAGGGAAAAAACCAAACGAAAAACCAATCAGTGGGATTACAACTGATATCATGTTAAAGTATGTATTTTCCAGAGGAATGACTGTCATCCCTTTGAATATCCTGCAACTGTTGCTACAATTGCTTTTGTAGCTCTTGGAACTTAGTTTCAACTTAAATCCAAAAAGACTTGATATTCACATAGTTTGAAAAATGAAATGTCTGTAGTTGCTTTTACAGGTTTTTGTTTCAGTTGTTTTCTTTGATGTTGTTTTTGTTTTATTTTTTTATTATTTTAAGCCTACTTTGGTGAAGTAGTCCAGAAAATCCCACTGGGGCGTTATGTCCTGATGTTTTGCTTTTCCTGTCTTTGATTCCATGTGGATAGATAAAAAACCCCTTTATTTTCTTTTTCTGTATATGCCTTTGCTTGTTGGTTAAAATAGACTAGTAACTGTCTGTAGCCTGGGGTGTTCAGTTATTAGGTTTGAGAAATCTAAATGAAGGAGTTGAATGCAAAGTTGTCTGTAATAAGTTCACTGCTGAATCTTTACCCATAACCACTGTGATTTCAGACTCAATAAGCTACTGCCCAAAAAGGCCCAAGGGATGCATTTATGTCCTGGTATGAGAGAAGAGGATTTAACTATTTGTGATCTTAAAAAAAAAAATAAGTTGTGGGGTTTTTTTTTTATTTGTTTGTTTGGGTTTTTGTTGTTGTTGTTTTTTTTTCTTTGGTTTGTTTGGGTTGAAATCACAGAGCTCACAATTGTTTTTGCTAATCCTGTACTGGTCTCAGAACATGAGTGGGAACTAAAATGTCTTTAAAGCACCTTTGCACTGACCTTGACATCAATTAAGCTACTTCCACAGCTGGTGTAAGTTACTCCCTACTTCCTAGGACCCATTTCACTCAAATTTAGCAGAGAATCACCACCATACCAACAGGTACACTCTCCTCTGGCTCTGATGCTTCCATTTAGTCTACAAATGATCCTTTTTCACCAGGTTCCAAGACATTAATTATGCCACATGGACTGTTTTCTACATTATTTTTATGACTCTCAAAAAAGCTGATTTTGTGGTCTTAATACCTCTAAGTATTTTTTGTATGTGTAGGAAAGAAATTTAAGATCACTGAGTTCTGTGCGTGTAGGTGAACACAAAAATAGTGTAGATTTCAGTATTTTTGGCCAATACTAATGTTTCTTCCTTTGAACAAACACTGACTTTGAATAGCTATTTCATAACAATTTTCATTTTATATGTGCCAAAAGGAAATGTGAGAGAGTTCATTGCTAATAAAAATTAATTTTATGAAATGTGGATAAAGATGAAAGCTCATAAAAAGGAACTGTAGAGGGCAGAAAGGTATCTGACTTCTTGTATGCTGATGAGAACTCAAATCCAGTAACTGTATGTGACATAAAGTAATTCTAAGTCCAACTCAAAGAAAATAAATAGCATCCTGTAGAGGGAATTATTTTATTTGTTTCTATGATAGACAGTGATTTTTATAGCCTGATCTTGTCTGCCACTTGCTGTTTTCAAAAGGGAGAGAACTTTAAGGTGAGACCTCTAAGTAACATATTTTCATCCTATCATTAGTGTCCAGTCATTCATTTACTGGAGACACCTTTTAGTCTTCATAACATTTGGGAAAATCTATGTCTTTTTTTAACCCTGAAGACTTCAGCCACATTGTAACGGTGGGCTTCGCTTTAGATGGTTTTGAGTATGGAGCAGAATGAGTGAAGACATAAGTTTCAGGCTTAAGATTCTCTCTCAGCAAATATGGGAAGTAAATCTGGAGAAAACTGATGTGTTAATTTTCAAGAATATTTTCCAGTGTGAAGCACATGTGCCATTTCTCAAGCTTGTTTGTTTGGGGATTTTGGTTGTTTCTAAAGGCCCTCTGGACACTATAGGAAGTCAAAGTGGCTGAAATACTAAGTTTTTTTAAAAATCTGATGTTAAAATATAAGAAATCTTGACAGCCATTCCTCATCCGAGATTTCTGTGAAGTTTCACAGATGCTCAAAACACCTCAGGAGAAGGTCACAGTTTGGACTTATAACATAGACTTTGAAGTGTCTGTTAAGTAGAATGCTAGCAGATTTTGTAGCTATGTCTTTTATGCCAAATAACTAAAGGTGTTTGCTTTAATTAACCGACAGTATGTGGGATGGAGAGAAAAGTGAGAGAAAAATGAGTTAAAATGAATTCTAAATGGAAAGAAAAATAAGTATTGGGAACAATCAGACAAAAAAGGTCATAAGTGAATTTCCGCACCTTCTTTCATCTCAAGAAAGAAAGAGCAGCCTGGAACATATAACATTACAGTAGGAAAAAATGATGTTCAGGTGCCTGTCCCAGTGATTATTATTTATAATATTCTCCAGCAGGAAAACTAGGAGAAATTCTCCACTGTCTTTCAAACCCCTAGATGGAATAGCTAAGAATAAGGTGATCTAGAAATGGTATCAGCACAACTACCCAGAAATTTTCTGGATCTGAACCCCTTTGATTGAAAGTGCTGTTTCAGTGATCTTCTGTTGCTTATGCTTTCTGTACTCCAGCTATTTCTGTTATCTAAAGACATTTTGATTTTTAGTAATTGATGTCTTCCCAAATAAGGTTCTTTCAGTGAAGAGTGTCTACTTGTACTCTGTCTAGTGATACTCTAAGTAATGCTGTTACCAGTTTAGTTCTTTGTGGCTCATTTTTCTTGGAAGCAAACAATTTTTTATGGAGGTTTTTCTTTGTTTTGGTTTTTGAGGGCTTTTTTTGTTTGTTTCTGAAAAATGTTGTGAAAATCCCTGATCGTATGTGTTGGAGTCATGCCTATGATTCTGAAAGATAAGATTTGAATTTGGCAAAAGTATGCTCACAATTTTTGCATAGAAATCATTTATTGATCATCTCAGGAATTTTTTTTCAGTAAAACCTCTATCTGCCACATCTTTCAACATCAACTTTTTATATCTATCACTCAATAAGAATAATTTCTTTGTAATATTAAACTTTTCCATCTTGCAGGTAAGGCAATACTCAATGTAAAAGACTTAGACTGAGTCTGGAACAGTAGAATGCTATAATTGCTTCCCACAAAATTAATTGATGAGCTCTTGAATATAAGGCAGAATATAAAATAGACAGTAGATAATTGGTCTTTTTCAAGTATTGAAATGTAGGATGATAATTTTAATACAACAGTTCGGGAAAATCAAAGAAGTGAGATCAATGCTCATAATTCATTATGCACATATATGTATGCATATATATCTATATAGATATGAAAAAATGTAGGAACACATTCAGGCACATATTTTTGTTGAGTTGTTAAAAAATTGTGCCATTTTGCCTGGACACAAAGTGAGATAGGATTAGAATCCTATCTCAATGCTATCCAAAGTGAGATAGAATTAGGATTAGAAGTGAGAATATTAGGATTTCCCCCACTCTACTATGGATAAAAATGTCCACATTGTAGCTTTACGTAAGTGTTCACAGACACAAGCTATTTCTTCTGTTTTCAAATATGCTTGCATAGGTGTGCCTGTGTACAATGAAAAATATGTAAGTAAAAGAATATTTATGTCCAAGTCTATATACATACAGAACATGTTCCAAAACAAAGATGCAGACAATAAAATCAGTCTTGACAATTCAAATAGTTTTGCTTCTCAGAAATTTATTTTTTGATTCTGTTTTCTTTTTTATATCCTATTGCACAATAATAAAAACCCCACCATGACTGAGGGCTCACAGCCAAGCTTGCTTCAGGGTTATCAGTGCAGCAAACCTGACCTTGCTATGTAGGAAATCTGTTTTAAATTAGAGCTTGCTCATAGCACTGCACAACCCAATCAATTAAAGTGAAGAAAAAAAGAAGAAAGGAAAGAAAAGTGAACACATTAAAGAGAAGATAACTTTCAGTTCAATGCCATTAATTGTATTTTTCTCAGGTTGTGTGTAGATTCATTACATTGTGCTTCAATAGTGTCTGCATTCTTGATGTTTTCCTGTGTCTTCCCAAAGAGTCACTTGCCTTCTGCCAGCTGCCATAGGCCTGTGCAAAAGGAGTTATTTCTTACGTGAAAATGTATTGAATCTGGCTGAGATGGAGGGTTTTTTTTTTTCCCTGCAGCAGCCCTCACAGTGTTGAGCTTTGCATTGGTGGCAAGAAAGGTGCTGATAACAATCAGTGTTTTGGCTACACCTGAGCAGCCCTGACCCAGAATCAGCACTGTCTCTTCTTGGGTGAGAACACAGCCAGGATAACTGACCCAAACTGACCAAAGAAATATTCCATACTGTATGACATCTGCTCAACCATAAAAAGAAAAAACATTTATTATTACAGTGTTTGCTATCCAAAGCAACCATGTACTGAAGCCCAGCTTCCTAGGAAGTGGCTGCGCATTGCATATCTGCTGATGGGAAGTACAGAATAAAAGCTATTTTCTCCTTTGCTTTCATGCACATTTGCTTTTATTTTATTTAACTGCCTTTATCTTGGGCCATGAGGGTTTTTTCCATGTTATTTGCTGTTCCCCGTGCCCAGTGCAGCTGAGGATGGGAGTGATAGGCTGGCTTGGTGGGAGCCTGGCATCCAGACAGGGTTAACCCAATACAGAAAGTCAAGGCCATGTGAGAACTGTCATGATGTTCATAATAGTGTAGCTGGCAAGTTCCTCCAGTGCAAAACATTACCACAAGTCACTTTTCTGACTAGTCACCCTCAGATACAGTGGAAGAAAATATAATATACCTGTAATCTTTATTTGGTGCTGATTAGAGAGGCTATTTGTATTGACCCTTTGTTTGGGTCCCGCCTTTGATAATAAACAAACAAACAAACAAATAAATAAATTGCTCATCATGTAAACTTCAGCAGACTTCTGAGGTTTTGGACCAAAAGAAAAAAAAAAAGACAATAAATTGGAAGTCCTAAGCTGTTTATTCATAAATATCCCTTCTATTTAATTTAAGACTTTCCCCCCTATTTTAAAGATATATTTACAGAGATTAATTTGCATCTTTGGTGGAACTTTTATATTGAAGGAATCCATTACACTATAGTTGCTGTATGTTTTATTTTCCGCCTTAGAAGAAAAATGAGAACATTATAAGAAAAGACTGAGACTTTCCTTCTACTGGGAAAAGAAGAGGATATTTAAAGTCTCTGCCCTGAATTTTCATTTTTTACTGACCAAAATAGAACAAGCATGCTTTCCCCTTCCCTTTTCCTAAGCTTTTTTCCCAAGAAATGTTTAGGGATTTGTTTAGGGACCAGAGCAGCTCTCCAATTGTTTTTATATAGAGAGAAAACCAGAAAAAATTCTAGTACTCAAGAAAGACTATGTATCTTAAATGACTCAGATAATCGTTTTTAGTAAATGCCTTTTTCTTTTTATATTCAAACACAGATCAGCAGAAAGTAAAATGCCTTTCCTCTCTGACAATGTTTGAGCTCACAAGGGGAATAAATTCTGTCACTATGAACCAGTTCCTAAGTGGGATAAAAAATTCTTGACGAGAATTCAGCTACTTAAAATTCAGTTTACTGAGATGTTTTATGATCACAAACCATAAAGCTTGCCAGCAAAGCTGCCCAGAGGATAACTGCATTAACTTTTTTTCTATTTTGGTTCTAGGGAGGTAGTTTAGAAAAGAAGATTCTTTCCTTTTAGGCTTATTGTTCAAGTGGTTTAAGTCATGATATATATGAAATCCCTGCTTAAAACAGATATGACTTGAACAAATGTGTTATACAGATCTGTGTGTCATTTATAGCTTCTAATTAGAAAAATGTTCTTCTAGTTTTCCTCTGTGAGACCAATTGATCTCACAGAGGAAAAGATCAGTTTATTCTTTCCAGTGAAATGAACAAACACATTGCTCTAAAAAACAAACACTATTCTTTTAAAGAAGATTGTAGTACATTGAAAATGAGAAGTCCAGTCAAGAGTTTCACTGCAAATTCCAAATCAAATTAGTTGTTCTTTTTATTAGTCAGCAAGATGCACCACAGTAAATTGACACTTACATGCACTACTTTCACTGCTTGCTGCTGCTTGTTTCACTGATTAGCTGTTTGCTTTATGCTGCTGTAAGCAATGAACAAATCAATGTAACAAAAATCAAGATGTCTTTCTCTTCATAAATTTTCCATCTCTTATTGTGTCTTTTGGTTGTCACCTCACTTGTCTGAGCTACTGGGGTTTTTTCTTCTTTCCAATTATCTATGTTGGTCAAACATTGTCTTTAGTTCAATTATAGTGCATTAAAAAATCCAGCTGAGCAGATATAAATATATAAAAAGCTGATTGATCTTGAGTCTTATTAGTTTCAATGAGGATTGATAAAAATCCTTGTATCAAATTCCATCCTTTTAAGTGAAAATTTCTCTGTACTATGGAAGGAAGTGTAAAATTATACATATTTATTAAGGTTTTGCAACATAAGCTTAAAATAAGTGATTAAATATATTTGGCCTAGTAGTACTGTTGTTTGAAAATTTTAGGTGAACTAGAAAACTTGGAATATGTCAGCGCTACTGTGAAAAGTGACTAGATATTAATTTCCAAAAAAAATTCATTGTGATAATATGCATGTCTGGATGGAAAGAAAGTAAGATGTTTTGGATGTCTGTGAAAGTGAACAAATACATATGGAACTGGGTGTTCTGAGAACATTATTTCTGCAATCTTTACCAAATCTGTGTGGAAGTTTGTTAGCGTCCTAATGTGTTTCTTTTCCCATTCCCAAGGTTAATTTTAGTGTACTAAATTTGAAGAATTTTTATTGCTCCTAATAAGGGTATAAATTAAAATTTAAAATTGCATATAAATAATATTTTGTTTCAAGAAGTAGAAACTCTAACCTTCTTTTTCTGTCTCATTATTTGTGTGTACTTTGTCCACTATTGTTGTGCAAGGATAGTTGTGTCTGTGCTCACAATTGCAGAAAATATAAGGCTGGAAAGGACCACAGTGGGTCATTTGATCCAACCTCCCTGCACAGGAAGGGTCATCTAAGAGCACACTGCACAGGACTGCACTCAGACAATTCTTGAATAACTCCTGTGAGGAAGACTCCACACCCTCTCTGATCAATCTCTTCCAGTGCTTGGTCACTCATACCATAAAGAAGTTCTTCCTCATGTTCAGGTGGAACTTCCTGTGCGTCAGTTTCTGCCCACTGCCTCTTTTCCTATTGCTGGGTACCACCAAGAAGAGCCTGGCTCCATCTCCTTGAAATGCTCCCTTAGGTCACAGACATTGGTGGGGTCCACTCTCTGTTGACTCTTCTCAAGAGTGAACAGACTGAAATCTCCCAGCCTATCCTCTGAGAGAGAAGCTTTGGTCCTGGTAGAAACCAAAGAATTATATAATGGACACAGACTCTGAGACACCTAGGCTGATGTAAAAAACCACAGGAGCTCAATGCAGTTTGGATATCTGTTGACTTTGCCTCAGTGTATCTTCACTGCACGTTACCAGTCTACTGTCACAAATGAGTGGTTTGATCCCTTAAAGAACCACTGTCAAATGTATTGGCAAAAGTAGGGTTTCATGTGAATTTGTGAAAGTGCAACTTTACAGAGTTAGATGGAAAGGCTCACTCTATTTCTTACTAAATGAAAGCATTTAGTAAGTAAGATCCAATTAGAAGAAATTTGGTATGACTTGCACTGAAGGAATGCAAAAAGGTCTAGTAGTGCAAAGGATATGGATGAAAGATAAGGGTGCAAAATGGTTTATCAGCACTAAATTATTGAATACTTTACTGTTTACAAAGTGATTTGATGAGATTCACTACAATTATAACAATGATTTAACTATAGATTTGGGATACTACCATTCACACCATAATCAATTCACATACACAGAGGTAAAACAATGTGTACACCTATTTTTGTGAGTGTAAAGGTACTTATCAAAAGTTTCAGTAAGGTTCAGTGAAATACTCACATGAAATCCTTTTGTGTTTCCAACAGGCAAGGATTGCCCCTTGAAGAATTGTGTAGTGAGGGGTTATCAGCCAAGGTGTCATCATCAGTGATGGTCCTTCCATTGTAAACTTGGGAGTCCGGGAGCTCTGAGAGGTATCCTAGTGAGAGGCAGCTGCTGGTGCAACCTGCTGTTGTCCAGGAGAATGAAAAGGGCCTCACGTAGCGCTGCTGTTTGTAGGGTTTCAGGATGATTAACTTTGGTCACCAGTAAGTTTCCATCCTGTTCATAATCCAAGCCAATAACTACTGCACCTTTTTCCTGAAGTGCAGTAACAACGGCACAGTTCCACTCAAGTACAACTCCCAGTGATGCTACTCCACTTGAGCTATGATGCAGCTAAATGGTTTACCATGGCTACAAAGGATAATTGTTTGTCCTTTGTCTCCTTGGTTGGGCAGCTGTTTCTGGTTGATCCCACCTCTACCATTCAAGAGCTCCTGGTATGTTCAGACCCAACTCATGGCTCATTTGGTATGGTCAAGGGCCCCTTCACACCCAGTTGGCTCAGTCAATGCTTATCAGGAGGTTCTGAAATTGTAAAGCAGGCCTGAGAAATGGCTGGGGGGGTGGGGGGGCATGCACCAACACATATATGAATTTTCTTTTCTGTCTTTAAAATTCCAGAAGATGTGTTTAATGAAAATGAGAAGTGTTTGAATTTAAAGCAAAATTAAGGAAGTTTGTCGTCAGAAGCCAGGAAGTGTTGAAAGCTTCCCATCTGTCTCCATGACCCTTTTTTTTTTCAGTTTTGTTGGGTGATTAGCTTGCATACAAATGGGGAGAATAGCTTAATCATACAGCGGGAAACACAACAAAAATCTCAGCATGCTATTTTGACTGCGGTAGAACATTTTACTGTGTGGGTCTGGTGTGTGGTTTTGCTTTCCTCTCATTTAACAGAGCAGTAGAGCCTTGTGCCCTGTTAATACATTACAGGGGTGGCACACAAAAATGAAGAGCACTGGCCTTTATTAATACGTTCTCCTTCTTATTCTATCATTTAATAAAAATAGGCAAGATTGAAAACTTTTGACAACACTGATAGTATGATCCATAGTGGTGTGATAAAATTGACACTACTTCAATGTAACTTCATCTAGTTTAACTAATTGTATTGAAGGAAATATTGATATTCATGTCAGCAGGCTTGATGCTTAAATGTATCATCTAAATGAGGTTTTACTTCATTCAAAAGTGAATAAAGGACTTGACACAAATAAATAAATTAATCTGTCAAATCCAGAAATGAGACTTTCAAAATGATTCTAAGATATTGTTTAAGATTTTTCTTGGAGATTTTGAAGGTAGCTTTAATGACAGATATCATGCAATATTCATAAGAATTTACAGAATTACAAAATTGATTGCAAAAATCAAACTGCTTTCATTCTGATTTGGAATAAAATAATTTCTTAGGTTTCAGGGTGAAAAAGCATAAATTTATGAGCATGGCTTAAATATGGTTCAAGTCCATGTTTCCTGGGAAGTCCCTGTTGATCTTACATCTGATTTAAACAACCACATTTTAGAGCTCTAGAATTTAGGTAATAATTTCTTAAGTTATAACATATTCCAAAACAAGTATTTAAGACAGGTGAATATTCTCACCGTGTGCCTGTATCTCTTACTGTATAAGGGAGTCTCTAATTTATACTAGATACCTAGCAATCTAGAAATTAGTTAAGTGAAATAACATTGAGCTTGGTGTAAAACTCATAATTTCTTAACAAATAATCTCAAATATTCTCCCATGCCTATCATTTTCATATTCACAAATGTTCTACTTGATGTTATCTAAGTATTCCTTTCATGTAATGGCACAGGCTGGTAATGACATAAAATTGGACAACCTGGGGAGCTACAACAGATAACTGAGTACAGGTGGATTCACTCTACCAACTTAGAAGTAATCTTTTGGATCTGTGAATCATTTCTCAGGATACTGAAAAGGGTAAGCGTACATCTCTGCCTGATCGGTGGGCCACAGGAGCACTACCACAAGCTGAGCATCACATGTGCTGTTTTCTCTCCTCATTCCCTTAACTTTTTGGGAGTGTAGACAGGTTGCAGAGCCCAAGAGAGGCTATACTGTGCTCTGGGTAGAATTGAATGATCAGGGGATGTGCACTGAAGTATTTAAGCATGGGGCTTCACCATGTAATGATCAAAGTAGTGGCATAGTTATAAATCAAATCTCATAGGCTGGGCGCAGAATTTAGGCTAGTGTATAGTTGCACCACTGGCCAAGGCCAATCTTGGCAGTGATAGCACTTGAGATAAAGTATTTAAGAAGGGTAAAAACGTCTGTGTATGAGCTATTTAAGCTGGAGAGAGGAGTGAGGATATGTGAGAGGAATAGCTCTGCAAACACCAAAGCCAGTAAAGCAGGAGGGGGAGGAGGTGCTACAGGTGCTGAAGCAGGAATTCCCCTGCAGCCCTTGGTGCAGACCATGGTAAGACCTAGAGGTGGCAATGAAGGTAAAAATACCAACTGCATTCTCAGATATCAGGAAGTGAAACATGAAAAAGGGTACATACAGAAATAGAGACTAAAACTTTTTGAGCTTTTGTCCAAACGGGAAATACAGGCTTGACAGGTTTTACAACTGATTTGAGCAGAAATGCTTTATTAACTTAACAACAACAAAGGTTTTAAAGCACATACTTTTTTTCTTTTCTCCCTTAGATTTTACAAGAAAAAAAAAATTAATAGTTCCCTCATGTAACTGGTAGTCATTGTGGAACATAAGTAATGAGTGTTGGATGCTACAAGTTATGGTGATGTGTTGGATGTGGTAAACCAATTTCTGTTTCTTATGATGAAAATCTGCTTATTATGTGTCAGCACTTTTTTGTTTCAAAATACTTTTCATTTTCTATTGCATATATAAGTTACAAGCTATAAAATACACATTATTTTTGGCACAGTGTTCCAGCCAACCAACTGATATGACTTATATGGTGATATTTCTGTATAGGATTTAGCTGTGTTCTTGTTACACTGATATTTTTTTCACCTCCATGTCTTTGAAGGGACAGTAGCTTATATACCAAAAGATGTAGACATGTGGTGACAGTGGATGTGCTCCGTACCACGCCCTGACCATTTAATTCTCACGTTTGCCTTTATACCTTTACAAATGGAAGACTCTTCTGTGAAGTCTCCCTCACATTTAAAGGAATATAAGGGTAGTATTCAATAACCTACTTGCTCATATAGTTGGCATTTACACAAAACCTGGCCCTCTTTTCCTGAACAAAAAATCAGAAACCTGATTGAGTTTCTACTTTAAGGTGACAAGGTTTCTTCACCCAGCTTCCAGGCTGGGCGGCAGAATTCCAGTTCTGCTTAGAAACTGCCATATGGAAGAAGTCATTACATCTTTTCCTAAGACACTGTTGAATTTTGGTGTCCTTGATGAGTCAGAATGCAGAGCCCATCATTGATAAAATTTAGTTAGGGTTATCTGCGCAATACCATATTTTTATTAAAAAGACATATATTCAAGTATATGTACATATATAATTTCTCTTCTATAATATACTTTTTAATCTTTAACTCTATGGCATATAGAAAACAACAAAAAGAGAAGAAAGAACTTTGGGGGAAATTGTTTGCTCTGTTGTACAGTATGTGCTAAATCCAGACATTTTTTGTGTTCTGAACAGTTATGAAAGTAAATGCTTTTAAGGCTTTGGACCAAATCTCAAATTCTCCTAAATCCATGTAGCTTTATCAAATTCAATACCATTACCTTGCTTCCCATATACTGAGAATCTGTATCATTTTCCAGAACAAATTTCATCAACCTGATTTGTTACATGTGCAAGGGCGGTTATAGACCAGGAAAATCTTTTTAAGCTGCTGTGATTTTTATATAAAAGAGACTTCCCTAAATCAGAAAAGAAATTAAGAATTATCATTACAGTGTGCATTTTATTTCAGATTTACCAATTTCATTTTAGTTTTATTTTCTTAGTGAGATTTTTGTTTCACAAATGTCAGCTTCTTTCAAGTCACAGTCCTTCCATGGTGATAAACTAGTGAAACCAGACAGGGGTATAGTTCCAAAGTAGTGTGTGGGCAGTATTAGCACAAATCCTGTTATACATGAACAGATTTTAGCACATACCTCCCCTGCAGTGCTTTGAAAATGTATCCTTTCATATAAAAATACCTGCATGGATGGCAATATAGAGAACAGGCTTTGTTTTGTTGCATATTTGAAGTGCCTAAAGTAATTCAAATTAACCCTTTTTGTAACCAACAAGGGAGAAGTCTGTTGTACAAAAACTGGAAGATATTTATTCAAAAGCCCATACACTTCAGTGACATTTTTTTTTCCAGCTTGATCCACTAATCCAAGAAACATTAGAGAAGTAACTTAAAACTAACACAGAAGAGAGCAAATCAGTAAAAACTCAATCAAAACATAAAGCGTTACCATTACAGATGTGGAAAAAAAATCCCTTTTACATATTTCACTAAGAATTAACTTAAGGATAAAACATGTAAAACCCCATGAGCTTTTGATGACATAATTTCAACACAGGGTGAGAATATAACACATGAACACAATATTTTTTTTTGAGTTAACATTCTATCAGCAGAACCCTGTCTACGAAATATGGGTGTAAGATACTGGAGATCCAAAGATCTTTATATTCCCTAGGGTTAAAGATGATACAAAAACCCTCTGACAGGTATTTCTACCCAAAATTAATAAGTTTCTTCCAGCTTTCCTCTAAAGCATGAAATTTCTGGAGATTATCTTATTGCCTTTGATAGTAACTACCCTCCGTAATTCTCTCAACTGCTGCATAATTCAACACCTATTTTGCTTTTTTTAAATATTTCTCCAGGATAATATTATTCTCATAAATTACTCATAAATTACAGCCATACATAAATATGATTTACATGTATAGTTTTATATGTACTAGGTATAGTATTATTTATTTTATTGATTTTATATATGCTATCATTCTGTTCTGTTAAATCTTGTAACTTGTATTTTGAGAACAGAGAAGTCAGAAAAGCTAATTTATTTTTCATGTATTATTTGTTACTTTATAAAATTTTATATGAATTTGTCTTTCTCTTATGGACCCAGAGCCAATATATGGCTTTGAACAGGTCACTTTCATTGACAATTATGGACAGAGGTAGAATTTAGAATCTCAGGTTGAAAGGAAATAGTGTTTTAATGCTCTAATCAATTCTCTGACACTACTTCCATTTAATCAAATCCCTTTTTCTTCCAAAAAAGCCACAAACATATGTGAAGACCGGGCACATTCTAACCTGCATGGCAGGACACCTGCCTCCTGAATCAGCTTTGCCACAATTTGGAGGCATGCTCCAGCTTTGTGTCTTAGAAGCAGATGCCTGTCTTACATGTAGTAGTGTTGGTTACTACTCATCATGTAGCATGAGGGAGAAACTACCTTCCATTAATTAGGATCTTCAGACTGAATTGAGATGGAATCACTGCAATTTTGAACTGCTATTTGACCAAGAACAAGGTAGGACGTACTGGTTGTTTTGGGAAGGACAGATTTTTTTAAAAATAGGTACAAAGTTCTTTCTTTTCCTGGTTTATGAACTTTGGATATGGGGCAAAAGTGGAAGAAGACTCCTACCATGAGAAGTTCAGCTAATTACATCTGGCATTATTTTGTCTGTGATGGATAAACAAATGGCTCTCCAAGTGGGTGGGAACATATTAATTCTTCTAATTGGCCATCTTGGAGGGGAAAAAAGCATATGAGGATTGAAAAGCGAATATTCAGAGGGATGCCATGCATATTTAACTGCATCTTAACAATTGCATGCGCCTCATTTATGATGTAATTAGGTAACAATATTTTCTACTTCTTAGATAGTAATGTAAGAAAAACCAATGTTTGGTACAGCACAAAAGGCCATGTCCAAGCATTTTCTGGTTTACTACATCTTTTAGAAGCTTTAATTCACAAAATAGAGCTTTGTACAATTTTATCCCAGGGCAGTATTAGCTAAAAGTTGAACAGCTACTCTAAACTGGTGTTAGGACTAGCTTAGGAACCTGTCTGAAGACATAAATGGATCTTATGTAATTTTTTTTCTATTTTACATCACTATTAAAAAAGCTATAGTCAGGTGTGATGAATCAAACCCCAAAAGCTTTATGATATGCTCAGCTGTGAGCATGCAAAGAAGTGGATACCTGTTCATTAGAGCACTTATATAAGAACTGATGTACATCTCTAACAAACTTGGTTAAAAACAAAAGGATTTATGCTGGTACTTGCAATCTCTGTAAAGACTATTCTGAAGACTTTTGTAGCACTATAGTCAGGTTGCAAAACAATAACAAGAAAACACATGAAGATAGAGAACTAAAGATTGGATATAATTCTCTCTTAATATATAATTGTCTCTTAATATTTCAGCTGATTCAACACCAAGTGAGAATAGTATTTCACTTTCACATTTTTCTTCTAAAGCAAGACACTCCATTTTTCTCCTCTCTCTCTTCCCTGTAAGAAGCTTGCAGGCTCATCAAATTCACATATGCAAACAGACAAAAGCAATCCTCCTGGTCACCTAATTTTAATTCAAGCAGTTTTGCACAGCTACACTACTAAAAGGCCACATTCTTGAAGAATGATTGCCTTCTCTGCATACTTATTAGCTAGCTTGGTGCCTGGAAATGTTTTTTCCTGTACTTTATAATAATCTTTGTGTCCTTTTTAAAAAGTATACCTTATCTGCATCATAGGTCTGGCTGTCATAAAACTTACCACATCACCTAAGACACACCTAATAACTGTGCAGTGAGTTATGCAGAATATCTTAGTTCTTTATAGGATGAATATAATTTAATTTAGTAGAACAGTACCTCACTACAGAACTAAAAAAAATTACTTTTAGGTGTATCTGTAGTAAATCAATTATATATCATAAGTACTATTAGGACTTCATTTTACATCATTATCTCCATATTAGGATTTGAGGAATAATCTGCATTAAATGGTAGATCAAAATTTTCCTCCTTGGCTAATGGAATGGCTGCAAGCTGACTGTTATCCCCTCTGATATTTTAGTTGTTGTTTTTTTTTTAATCTAATTATTTTATGTTATTTTATGTTATGTTATTTCAGAACTGATGCGTGTTTGTGTGTGTGCATGTTTAATTTTTTAAATTATATTAAGTAAATTTATTTCTTTTTTCCTATATTGAAATAATGGAAGAGAAAGAGTGATTTTTCTTTGTTTATATGGCATAGCTGAAACACAAATATTTTACCTGTTGCACTGCTTCTCTTTGTCTTCGTTTTGGGATTCTGATTGCACAAATAGCAGATATGGTGTGTTTCTAGAAAGCTGAAAAATACCCATCCCCAAATAGTCTCAAGTACCTAAATTGACCAGTTCCTGTATCCTTTCCTGCACTTTATTTCTTCCACCTTGATGAATAAGATGACATTGCAGTTGCCAACTGTTAAACTGATTGTGTTGTTAGGACCCATTATTCATTTTAACTCAAGTACCTTAGCTGACCACATGCTATGGAGAATTTCAGAAATATAGTAATAAGTGTTGAAAATGTTACTGGCGAATCATTAATTCAGTTAGCCAGTTTCCTCTAAAGCAGAATTTTGGAAAATATGCTACTCACATCCTCTTCTGTTGGGAACCTGCCCCATTCAGTCTGAAGCCAATATCTCTGTTTCTTAAGGATATTTGCCCTGATTGAACTTTTCCTAAGATTATTTGTATATTTCATAAAAAGTGAGGTCAGACTGCAACACAGTCATCAGTGCACTTGCTAATAAGAAACACACATTTTCAAATAATTTAATGAAGTTTAATATATTTGAAATTCTGGTTTTAGTGGATTGAAAGATTTAAAAGTTTTTGAGCATACATGTGTAGGAGGGAGGCAACTGCTCAGATATACCTGTACTCGCAAAAGCAGAATATAGTTTCATAAAATTGCATCTTTGCAAGGTTTGGTTGCTAAGTTGCTGATTGCTACAGCAAGTGGGTAGAAGTTCCTCTGTGTCAGACTGCAAAAAAAGGGTGATAGTGAGGATGATCCAGGTTCTCATGATAAAATTTGGAAGCCTGTCCAGCTGCGTGTCAGTGCAAGGAAATAACAGGGAATATTTTGAACATGGTCACTGGAAGGCATCTACACATGCCTGAGGTGATTTTTAAAATTCCTTTTTAATAGATGAAATGCAAAATTTAGTATTCTTTCATCCAGAAGTTAGCTATTTATTGAAATGTATTGATAGAAGTTACTTCTATGTTTGATAAAGAAAATAATTTCAGGGGGTGATTCAATGTATTTTAAACATTTAGGTTTTGTTCATTCAGACCATATTAGGTACTAGCTTGGCAAAGATATCTGAAGCTAGGTGGACTGAATCCCATCTACTAAGTATTATTATTTTCCATATCACCTTCTATATTATCCTTAACCTTTTTTACCTGCAACAGGTTTTTTCAGGGAGCTGGGTAAGTATAGGTGGATCCACCCAATGTACTATTGTTATCACAGCCATAACTGACATTCATTCTTTAATAGGTTTTTAGTAGGCACTATCAAGGTATCTCTACAAAACCTCAGTAGATTCTGGATGAGTGAAAAATGTATTATATTATGAAAACATATTATATGAGTGGAAACTAGATTATATTATGAAATTTAAGACACATTTTTCACTGTTCCAGTATTTCTGGAAGTCCTGATGATGTTGAGTAGAATTCTGTTTGTAGGATTGAGACTTCTATAATATAAACAGAAAATATTTTCAATCCAAAGAGAGATTACTGCCATGTGCCTTATATGGAATTATCCATGGATTGTCATCATGCAACAGAAAAATGGAAATTTATCACAGTGAGGTATTTGGGAGATCTATATCAATCCAAATTCTTATGGAGATCACCAAGGATTTCCCTTGTAAAATCTGAAAGGCAGCTCCACAGAATAGGCAGTATATTGGAAAAGAAATGACGAATCTGCTGTACATGACATTTCATTTCTGGATGGCAGCAAAGATCAATGTACTTGGCTACACCTCCTGAATTAATATCCCTTTCTGCCATGGAATAGAATACTGTTATGCATCTTCTTACTCTACATTTCAAGACTCTCACCATAATGACAGAATATTCTGAGTTGGAAGGGACACACAAACATCATCAAGTCCCAGTCCTAAGTGAATGACCCTGATGAGGATTGAACCCTCACCCTTGGCATCATTAGTGCTGTCCTCTAACCAGTTAAATAATATCCCACGACTTCCAATGAAGTGGACACTTATCACTGAGTGATACTTAGTATCAATTTATAAAATAAATTATAATTGAGTTATTCTACATGTCTGTTCCAAGCAGTATTTTTTATTGCTTGAGACCTCAAATGCCAATAAATATAAAGTTCTGTGCTGCAATGGACTTCTCTAGTAGCAGCTGTGTGTGCAAATGAGGGGCAAATCATAGTTATTGTATTAACTCCTTTGAAATCTCTGAGAATAAAGGTCAGGTTTTTTTATTATTTATTTATTCTTTTTTATTATTATTTCAAGTTTTCTTGGAGAAAGATTAAAATTCTGTAATTCAGCATTTTTTAAAGTACCCTCTCTTTTGTCATATTTATTTATAAACTTTAGAAATCTCTTTGGAAAATGTTTTGTATTATAAACCTGTGATTCTTTTTCATTATAATTCACTTCAGTTTAGACAGAGATCTTTATTCAGATATACTTAGCTGAAAATATTTTTTCCTAAATTTTTCAACCAAACACTCTGTATTTAAAACTTGCCAGTAAATCTTGCTTTTAAAGAAGATTTTTGCTTCCTGAATAAAAAAAATACTTTGGATCTTCACCTTTTTTTTTTAATAAGTTTGACTTGACTTTCATAGCTTTGGATGGATATCGTTGCACTAAGCACTCTAGATATAAAGCTCTGTATGAGATGCAGTATTAATAGGAATTTCCTTGGTGCAGTTGTAGGTTCTTTTGTGGTAATTTTGACGTGTTAAATACCTGTATCACTGTGGACAACTAAAAGAGTGTGTTTTGAGCTATAAAAGACTAACAATAATCTGGGCTTGTTCTCTAATTGTTGGGTTTTTGATGTGGGTTTTTTTTTGATCTGGGGAATTCTGCTGCACTTGGGAACACAATGGGAGAAAAATCTACAAATATTGTAATTCTAATTGTGCATATTCCTTCATACCAACCTCATTTGAACTCCTCCTTCTCAAGTCTCATTTAGGCAGCTTGCCTTGCCAGGTCCTACGGAAAAATAGCTTCTCAACATCAACTCCCACAGCTCCTTTAACAAAAGATTGCTAGATTTTTTTTTTTTTTCCTAGAAGGGCAGTTGGTAAACGGGCCTGGAAAAGGGTCTTGAGGTATTAACAAAGCTCAAAGGGGAGAAGATAAGCTTCAGAAATTACGGCGAGAAGGAAGTTTTCCTACGTTTTGCAGGCGTGTCTGTGGTAAGGTTTGTTTCTATCCAAGCAGCCATGGAAAACTGATGGACAGAGAGTAAAGCCCCAGCAAAGTCACCACTCCTTCAAAGACAGGGGGTATGAAGAAGACATTTATTTCTGAACTTTGAAGGTTTTCTCATGAAAAAGAGAAAGATATTGTTGCACATTTCCTGTTCTGGAAGGACAAACATCAAAATGCTGTGACTTCTCTTTCATAACTCTCTGAAATCTGGAAATTCCTCCCATAGACTTCAATAGTTTGCATCAAGACTCTTAATGATGACCATTTCTGTATGTTTTAACATGTCCAGATTATGTCATTGTTTACTGGTTAATGAATTTATCAGTGTTGAGAAGCACACAGGTAAATTGCTGAATTTTCATCCATTAGCTGTGCTCACATAACATAAACCACTGTAATACACTGGGATCTGAAACCACAGTTTTCTAAAATTACAAGAGAGTTTTTAAAAAGTGCAAATACTTGGAAGTCAGTGTAAGGTTTCTGGTCTGTTAAAACTCATTGAATATGCTTAGTGCAGCTAACCCCTTAGGTGCATTCAGCTACACTGAAAATGATTCTTTTTTCAAATTCACTCTTCTATGAAGTTATTTAAAATGGCATCAAAGCACAGTACTATAAAGGAATCAATTTAGATGACTTCAAAAACACTAAAGTTTGATTGAGACTTTAATTGAAAGTTTAGTTCTTTCCCCTCCTCTCAGTGATACCAAATTATTTCCTATAAAAAGACTTTTTATAAAGACTTGACTTTATAAAGTGAAGTAGGAGCTAAAGGATGTACATACCCAGGATTTTTAAAGCATTTCATAGCATGAAAAAAAATGAGAGCAAGCAGAAAACCAGTCACCAATATCTCAATAGTTAACTATTAAGATAGTCACAGATCACATGCTGCTCATCCAGTCCAAAGCCACACTGCAAGATCTGGCTGCTAAAGGGAAACAGGTGGAGCATGAACATTTTCATATTCATCATTCTCTTGGAGTGCCAGTGTCCCATGGCAGCCCTTGGGAAGCACTTTCTGTCTAGAAGAATAGTTTATATAAGTTTTGCACTTTTCAGAGTGACTTCAGTTTTTTTTTCCCCAATGAAAATTCTCTAGCTCCTGGCTATTTTGCCTTCCAGAGCTAATATTCTCAGAAGCCTGAATAGGATCTAGGATTCCTCCAAACTGCTATTTGTAAATGTGGTGCAACACAATAAAAATATATTACAGAACCTGTTAAGGTCTATGTTCAACTTTCTTTCAAAGTCTTGTAAATGTGGATTTTCTTTCCTCATTTAACTACTCAAAATTGATTCTATTGCAAGACCATTAAAAAACACTTTCTTTTCTAAGGAAGGAAGACTGAATCGTTATCTTAACAAGTCACCATGTCAGAATAAAGTGACATTAGTGTAATGTAAGGAGTAAGCACATTGAGGATACAATCAGTATACAGGCAGAGGGGTTGACTCTGGTGAGGTGAACAAGAATAGGAAGAAGTTTAACATCAAACAGAATAAAAAAGAACAAAGGGATTTTCATAACATGATTAGTAACATAGTAAGGTATGCGATATAAAAATAATTTAGACACCTTAGTTAGACTAGATACCTAACTTTGAGATATCTGCTGTTCATAACAATGAATTAGAAGGTAATCTGCTGTAGAAATCACAGTTTTTAGGAAATAAGCATTCATGAAGTTTTTTTCTTGTTTCCTAGCGAAGATAAAAGAAGTGACTAATTGGTATTGTTGCAATGCTTCACAGGTTAACTGTAATTTCATTTAATTTCGAGGAAAACAATTTGTTCTCTAGATGAGATTGATATTTAATAGGCTGTAGATGGAAGTACAGTAAGGTAAAAAACACAAGAGTTCAAGAACTTTCTGTCATGCTGATATAGAGATAGCAATTTTATAACTTACTCTTCCTAATATGTTCTTGGTATTACGTCACCCTAGTTTTGAGGATTTTTCTAGGCCTTCTGATTTGTCTTTCATATTGGAGTCAGAATTTTTACTTTCCCACACTTTGTACTATAAACAATAACTTTGTTTTCCTAACTGTCCTTCGTTGTTTACATATTTTAGGTAGGAGGAGAAAGTTGATTGACAGTTGTCTTGACCAGTGTGGTTTGGGAGGTGGGGTTTCATCCTCCAATCCACAGGCACCTTTGGAAATGTATAAAATTGAGTTTTGTAAATAAACTTGGGCTTTTCCTGCTTTGCTCATCACTGTGTCCTTGTGAAGTTCCTTCATGTCGTGTTGTAGCAGTATAGAAACTGTTAATCAATTTTTCTCTGATAATTATCCATTTCTGATCACTGTTGAAGTAGGATTTTGAGCATGCTAGAGCTACAATCTCACTTTTGCAGCCACTTTGGTCTGGCTTATATTGATGTGTTAGCATTTATCCTGGCCCTTGGGCAGTGCAAGGTTTGCTGAAGGTATCTGACATCAGTACCCTACGAGACTCAAACACTCCAGTCACAGGGCAGTCTTACAGCATCTGAAGGGTTGTACTCAGCTGGGGCTGGGCATCTACACTAGCAGCAGGCTCCAGAGCTAGAGGGAGCCTGCTGGAGACACCCAAAAGCTGGTGGCTGCCTAGGCAGACTGTTTTCAGTCTACTTGTAAAAAAGTTTGTAAAAGTGAGATGGGTGCTTTCAATTTGTGAGAATACTATTGGACTCTGCCTTGTCTTCAACATGGCAAAGTTGTGTCAAAGGCATAGAAAAGAAGAACTAAAAATGTTGAACTTTGTAACCAGGGGAGAAGCCAGGATTTTGTATTGAACCTTCAAGAACAAAAAAAAAAAAGGCAAAAAAGAAGAAGAAGAAAAAAAGGCAAATTAGCAAGTCTTTAATTAAAATAAAGCAACCCCAAAAAGTGTCTCATTTGTTATGTCCCCTCTCTGTCTCTTTGTACTAAGCTTCTGTCTTGAGGCTTATTCTTAACTTGAGTGGAAAATTCTAAACAAAAATGAAAGCTTTGTCCTCAGAGTGTTCTTTGCAGCTCATTCACCATGGCAATCTGTAAAATTCTAGCAGCAAGATAGAAAGACTAATTAAAACAAAATACATGTGTTGTGATTTAGCACAGACAAGTACAGGATCTATTGTTTTCCTAGCATAATTCCACAATTTTACTGCAGACATATCTTTTGTAAGTACAGCTGCCTATAGCTGCCTATTTATTAAGTCACAGACTGTTGAACATTGCAATAAAATATAACCCAAAAAGAATCTTCATCTATGTTTGGGGAGTCTGAGGGGAACAAAATCTCTTCAGTATTTCTGACACTTTCTTTTGTGGGACACTGCTTACTGAGAGCTGACTGAGATATCTAAAAATCCAAACGCCTTTTTTTCTTTCATTATTCTTACATATTTTGCTCCATAGGATAATTAAAGAGGCCTTTCTGTAATCACTAACTACTTTTTTTTTGTGTTTTCCCAGCAGCCTGAGAAGAGTTAAAGCATTTTGGACAGTCTACATGAAGAATCATCTCCATTTCTAGGTATCTCTTTTTAAGCATTTATACATTGCTTACCATATCAGCTTTATTCTTACTTATATTTAAATATCACACCTTACTGTAGAAGCCTTTAAATCCTTACAGGTAGTCATCTCACCTGCCTCTAAGGTATAAAATATGGTAACTGATTTAAGCTAGTCAGCTATACTACCTTTGTAATGAATCAACATTATCCCTAAAGGGGATATTTCCCTTTAGGGTTATGAATATCCCTAAAGGGAAATTCATTCTTGAGTGCCTATAGAGAGTTCCTGAGTATCTGGAAGTCTACTTTTCAACATTTAAATGAAGGAATTCAGCTGTGTTTTCCTAACTTCCACCAGTGACCTAATTGCTGATTCCTTTTTTCTTGTCTTTGCTTCGCAATTGAAGAATATTCCCAGATCACGGTCTGCATTTTGTGCCTTATGATATTTGTAGTTTTCACAGTGAATGAGGCATGTTTACTCATCTAATACAGCAAGAATAAAATCACTAATTCGCAGCAGGGGTATATCTGGGCTCAGGCGACAAGCAAAACATGTAGAGCTGACTGTTCCTATCACTAGTGCTATGCTCTCTTGGATTAGAAGACAGGTATCTGCTAAGGAAAGCTGGTGTTTCCTTAGAAGAGAGAATGTAAACCGCCCCCCCCTTTGAATTATTATAATTTTACAATTAAGGGCTTTCAGGCAAAGATATAGGAATAACAGTTCTTTTACTAGGAACGTTAAAAGTACAAATGTAATAGTACAAAAAAAGACAAGTAAACAACAAACAAACCCAGAAAACCCTGACAGAGTCAGGAACACAACCTGACACCCTGTTGGTCAGGGTGTTCGGAAGCAGTCCTCCTGGAGATAACAGATGCAGCTCTGTTGGAGTAGATGATCCTGTTGAAGAAGGGTCCAGTGATGCTGAGATGAGTTTGATGAGACTGATCTTCCTCTGGGGTCTAGTGGAAAACAGGATTGTCTGGGGTTCTGAGTCTCAGTTTTTATCTAGGCAGGGACCCTGGAACCCCCAGCCAGTGGGTGGAGCATCTCACAATGGCATGATGAAATGTGTCATGTCATTGGTGGGCCTTAATGGCCCATTAGCAGAAAATATCCCCCTGAAGGGAGGATGGGTGGTGAAAGAGATAAGAAACAATACCCCACCCAGTTTTCATAGCTGAACCATTATCAGAAAGGCATCCACCCCCTCCCCCCAGAGTAACAAGAGATAAAGAAAAAACATTTCCCCAACTGCTTTCAGCAGATGAAAATAGAATACAATTTTTTGCTTCCATGACCCAAGACATATGCTGATGTGGAAAGACATGTTCCTAATATCCTCTTTGTACCTAATGAACTGAAAAGACAGTAGGGATGTCACAAGCTATGACTAACACAAAAAGCTAAAGCTACTCACTATCTAACCTCTGAATGGGGACTACATATTGGTATTCCTGGAAGCTGCTTTTTTTCATTAAATAAAACAATGTTCCATTACAGTGGTAATTTTTAAAGGAATAACTATGTCCCTGTCTGCCTTCCTTAATTGATTGGTGATTTTCAAGCAGAGATCTTCAAGATATGTACATTTTATAATAATAGGAACCTGAAAAAAGGAGCCAGTTTTTAGCAATCAGCTTCTTAATGGAAACTTCTGCACTGCCTACAAAATGTAGCTCAAGTTTGTTGCTTCTGCTTCCTGAAACTTTCATACCTTTCTATGGAACGGCTGCAGATCTATTTCCCATTTTGTGTCCTCATTGTCACTTTAGCTTACTACCTTTTATTTTTCCCATGATCCTCAGCACACATACTGTACCTTTTATTTTTCCCATGATCCTCAGCACACATACTGTATGCCTGTAGTAGCTTCCTCTGAGTAGCTTCCTATGAGGATAAGTTAAGTTCTTGCTGGTGTGAGAATCATCATTTAGCTCATTGCATTCCTTATTTATACCACTGAAAGCTCAACCACTGGCAACTGTTTGCCTATAGCCTAAGATTGTGGTGTCTTGTTACAGGTTAAGTTGTATATGTTCTGTAAGATTTAATGTGTTAGAGTTGAAGTCTGCATTGTACCCCAGTTGGTTTCTTCCCGTCCCCTCCTGACTGTAAACCCTAAATGGTTAGCCCCTGATTTCCCGCCCTGTCACTCATTGTTAACCCCTCCCCTGGTCCTGTCAATCACTCCTTGAACGGTCCCTGCCTTCTAGAAAGTTCCAGG
>VYXD01004183.1:1634-13193 GCA_013397195.1 Hylia prasina | reverse complement strand
GTGGTTGTGGTAGGAGCAGGGGGACAGGCAGCCTCTAAGCCAAGTGGTAACTCTGCTGTTATGCTCAGATAGGCGTATGTCATATGCTGGGATGAGGTTGCTGGAGGTGGTGGCACTGACGGAGGGATGGTGCTGGTAAACTGAGCTGGAGCAGCAACAGGTATAGGAGAGGTTGCAGCCAGCCGTGCAGGCTGTGCCGCGGTATGTGGTGTTTTGGGGGGCTGGGTCACATATGTCAGCACAGGTGCCTCTGCGCTGGGACAGTGAAACTGCATCGGAGCATTGGCAGGGAGGAAAGGTGTCATGGTCATGGGCGGTGCCGCAGGACCGGGGATATGTTCTGTATATGGTGGAACAATGGAACAATTGGGCAGTGTTCCCGTGGCAGCGTGTGTCGGCACTGCAGGAGGCAACAAAGAAACACAGGCAAATGGAGGCGAGACTCCAGGGATGCGCAGCGCCGCGTCCGTGCCGGCAAAAGGAGCTTGGGCTGCACACAGAAGCATGTTTTCATCTCAAAGCTCGTTTTCATCTCAATCTGGTTTGCATTGTCTGCATTTTCCACGTAAGGCCTTCTTATTTCATCTTCCCCAACAACTGCCACTCTTGGAGAAGCCTGTGAGGCTGGAAAACCTCTTGTGGGCTGTAAGGTGTCCCATGTCAGACTGAAAGTTAAAAGATGCATATTTGCTGAACATCCTGTGGGCAGCTCCAGTTATGTCTTAGGAGTACAAGGTCAGATATCCCTTTCAAAGGCAGACTATTACCCAAAAGTTGTATTTTCCCAAACCAGCACCAACACATGGTGGCAGGAACAAGGCAGACACCACTGACTTTTCAATAATCAAATTTTGAGACAATGAGCTAATACCAGATAGAATCTGTCTCAGAGCTGACAGGCAGCTTGCCACTAAATCTGGTGAAAACTAAAAATGTAATGTCTCACAATGTCACTGGCAAAATCAGGACCTATGGAATTCACAGAGGCATGCAAAATTTTCAGAATTTTACCTCTTGTATTAGGGCTAGTCTGGACACTTATTAAAAAAATACATAAATAAATGTTTTTATTCCTTTGTGGGGAATTTACATGCACAAAAGAGCAGATTTTCATGTGCTGTATTGAAAAGAGACTGATGATGAGGATGGGAAAAATTGGATTTTTTCCTGAGGCTGGATATGAGGTCACTGAGTAGAAGGCCAGTATTATTATTATTACAGACATTCTGGAAGCTAAGGAAGATCATTGACCATTCTTCCTCTAATTATTAGCTTAGCTTTTACATTTCAGAATTTGATATTGATTGTATATCTCCTTTACATTTTTGATATCCAAAATCATAGTTCAATCAAGAATTTCCCATATCTCTCCCCTCCTTTTGCATCAATAAAATTTTCTTTATTCATTTGTCAGTTAATCTCTGTAAGCATTGTAAAATACAAAGCACTACAACAGGTATGCACAAAATAACACCCAAAACATAAATGGCTACTTTAAAAGTTTTTTATCCAGCGGCTAAGCCCATAATCTCTGTCTTAGTTTGAAAGCCAGGTGTCTGCCAGGGAAAAGCCAGAGCCTCCCTTGGAATGGAGAATGTAACCCTCCTCCCTCCAAATTATTATAATTTGGAAATTAAAGGGCTCTCAGGCAAAGGCATGAGGATAGGAAAAACAGTTCTTTACTGGTATGTATAACCATGCAAACAAACAACAACTACAGCAATAATAACAAAATGGAACCAGGAACCCAGTAAGTCTATTGTGGGTCTATTTTGCAAAGTAGCGTGTCTAACAGAGTCAACATCATTCAGCAGCCCTGTTAAAGCCAAGGAAGTAGCATTAGTCTGTTTTGAAACCCTATTCAGAAAGTACATCTCACCCCCATAACATTATGGGTTACAGGCAAAACAAATGGCTTTACAGAAGCTGTGTGGCCCTCTAGCCTCACAGCTAGAGATGGTGGCTCTGAATTAGGTGGCAGATCTGATAACTATGACTGCTTCCTCCAATCCCTGTATGGGGCTGGGATGTAGAAATGCGCCCCAAACCCAAGCAGGTGTTTCAATATAGGGAAAGGTTTGAGACTCATTTCTTGTGTGTGTATATATTGTACATAAAATGTAAAAGACTCAGTAACTTCTTTGCTGGTGTGACAGTAATTGGCTGAGTGCCACCACAGAGGCATTGATTGGGCTTGAAAAGTGTAGCTCAAAGCCTGTTGCTGATTTTATTGGGCCAGGGGCCAAATAGCCCACCTGAACCATCTAGCACTGAAGAAGGAGCACAAAGAAACTTGTGGGTTTCTTGGAGTGTTTGTAGCAGGGTGTCAGAGGTCTTTCTAACACCTGTGCTCAGCTTATCTTTTTGTTTCTGTAACATTTGTTATTTTTCATTTATTAAACCTTTTACTTTACAAAACATTTCTAAAGAGCAGTCTTGACAAAATTATTTTAAGCCCTTCTGGGAAGTGCAGGACACCCTCAGAGACTGATACATTTACACAGGGCTGGTAAGACTCTGGCTATGTCAAACTGTATCATTGGGGTACTTCTGTGAGGGCCCAGGAAAGAGACCATTTAACGAGAAATATCAGCCACATTAGCTCCAGCATCTACGATACCAGTAAGTGTTACATGATGACCCTGTAAGCTTAGGGTAGGGCGTTTATCAGAAATTGCTTGTACCTGTAGTCTTTCTGGAGTTACCATAAATCCAAGGCCCCCCACCCTCTCTTCATAGTCTCCTTTAGTGAGTGCCGGTGTTTGTGGGAGAGGAATCAATTATGCAACACAAGTCCCCTAGAGGGTGGAAGAGGAGTCTAGGCCATGATCTTAATTTCATTCCCTGAATCTATGGCTCTACGGAGAATGAAAGCCCTTGATAGGATGGCAGAAAATCTCCCTATTAACAGAGCACTTTTCTGGTGGTCTGGTAGTCCAAAAATTCTTGTAGATAGTAAATGAACAGAAAAGCCAAGTAATGTTACTGTGTTGGAGGTTGGCAGGTCCAGTCCAGTGCAGCTGTGAATTGCTGGATAAAGACTTGAGGTGACTCTGCGGCAGTATCTGCTGCGGTAGCTGTTGTGTTGGCTGGGATATTTGTGTCTGAGCACATCACCGTGCTGCACTCCAGCTCCAGTTTCCCTGGATTAGATGACCTTGAAAATCATACTTAGAATGGGATTGGTTAGTGAAATGACATCCCTTACAACACTGGAGACATATGCCAGGAGCCTTCACTTGGGCCCGAGTCTGAGCAAAACAGTCCTTTTTCAGACAGCGAGGTTTTCCATAACCCAAAGCATGTTCTCAGTTCCCCGAAGGGGCCTTTAAGGATAGTAAAAGCTGCAGTCATTCTTGCAGTCATAGTTTCAGACGTATGCTCTAGTATACCAATGTGATTACAAGCTTTTATCATTTCTGCTAATGTTGGATTTGTATTAGGCAGTGGTTTAAGCAACTTTTTACAGTCCCCATTTGTATTCTCAACTGTGAACTTTAAAAGCAAAATTTCTTGGGCTTGCATATTGTCTATCTGGTGTTGCAGGGCTTGCTTCAGTCTATCAACGAACTGCGTGTATGGCTTTCGTACCTCTTGCACTATGTTGTAAAAGCTCTCTGAGGCATCCTTGCATCAGGGACCTTTAAAAAAGCCACTCTTGTAGTCTCATCCCCTCAAGGGCTTCTCTTGGGCATTCATGAGCTTTATCAGAAGGGTCTGTGTACAGTCTCTCCCCTGCAAGGTGATCCAGTGTTAAAGCAGCTAAAGCTCAATTCTTGTGTCCCACATAAGTCAAAAGAAGCACCCGTAGATCCTTCTTCCATTCCATTTCCCACAAAGTATACGGTGTAGAGGTCAATATTAGCTGTGCAAAGGACCTAAGGTTGTGCAATGTCATTAAATATGCAGAAAGCGTAGAGCTCAACAAGTTCCCAAAATATGGGGACCCAATGTTGTGCTCGGTCACCATCTGCTGTAACTGTTTTGCCCCCTGAAAAGACAGATGATTCCAAAGATGATTATGCTGCTTACTACCATGATACATGACAGGGGCTACAATCTTATCAGCCATCAGCCAAGTAAGGCTTCTCTTTTTAAACTAACCCAGTTATTGTGAGGGTCTGGGGGAAACAGATCTGGCACATCATCAGAGTCTATGGGACCAAGACCAAAGGGGTGTTCTTCATCCTCCCCTCCTCCATTCCTGGGGCAATGGCAGGTAGCAAAAGCTGTCACAGATCGTGGTGCTCAGTATCTGTCTTTCACCTCTGGTAGGGGAGGAAGAGGGGATGGCTCTAGGAAAGGATTTATAGCCTTTGGTGGGTCTGCCAGTTGTACCAGATCATTACCCACAGCCTGAGACTGTTCTTGTTTTTCCATAGTCTCGTAAATCACCCTCCAAGAGGGAAGCATCTCAGCTGCTGCCTTATTCCTCTTCACGACATGGTCCCATAGTTTAACCCCTATATTGTCCCAAAAGTCTTTTGTAAAGATAGTAGATGGAATGACATTTTTTCCCCTCAGCAGCTGCCCACTTCAGTACAAGTCTTAAGTCATGAGAGGACAAGGACTTGCTAAGTTTCTTAAGCAGGTCAAGCATAAGCATGAAAATGTCTCTCTCCTGGCCATGATCTGTCAGTGGAATATCCTTAAGTGCAGTTTTACATTAGTACACACAGGCAGAATTAAAAGAAAATCCAGAAACAGCACAAATTAAAGCTACACTTCCTCTGTTAACCTAGGGCAAAGGACTTGCTTGTGTTTCTACAGCTACAGGACACAGGTGAATTCCAACAAAGAACAAGAAGCCATATCAAGCACAGAAACACGTTGACAACTCCAAGAACAGAGAAGCAAGCACACAGACCCGAGCTGCACAAAGACTAGCTGATGGCAGACATCTACATTGGCTGATGGCAGACCTTGGGTTTTGTGTCAATGTAAAAAGTGTGGGAATTGGTATCATAGAGCTCTACTGGCGGAAAGGTGGTGTACATCATTTTATGATTCAGAATCCCGAAGTACAAAGTCATTGAATTTTTAGTTGCAGCGGGTAAGAAATAGTGCAAAGAAGAAAATAGCCCCCAACTTCTTACTCTTAGGGCGGAATGTAGAAGAGAATTTTTGAGAAAATCAAAAGAGACTCAAATTTGCAGAGTTGAATGCAAACAAAATAATTTAGTTCCTTATATTTCTCTGGTCCCAGAACAAATTTGAGAAAAAAGAAAAAAGGAATGAGCAGAAAGATTTGCTTGGAAATTAAAAATGAGGAAAAAAGTGCCTTAAATCAAAAAATAGCCAAAGAAAACTGTGAAGTTAAATTAAGTATCATGTTTATATCTTCTTAATTTGTTTGCCTTCAGTAGTGCAAACTTACCTATCAATCAACCAAAGACCAATGTTTGGGGATCAGCACTGGTGTAGAATTCCTTTGTTAGATGATAGTTTAAGGGAAATACGGGACTCAGTCGAACATTATGCTTACATTTTTTTGCTTTGATGCTTGTAGTCATGCAAAGTTGCCAATTAGTCAACCTAAAACAAATGTCTTGGTGGCTTTAGCTAATGCATCAGGTTTAGATACCACATGTCTGTCTAATACAATCCCAGAAAAGCCATCTTCCACCTGTTTAGTTGGTGTGCCAGTGCATGCTTGGCCAATTCCAGAAGAAATTTACAGAGCCATTCAAGCCATTCACTCTCAGGGTCATCCACATGGGCTCTTTGGTCCCCAGTAGATCTATAAGAATGGTGGATACCTCACCTTCCCAAGGCATCTTGTGAACCTGAAGAGTTGGAGATCCTGGGTTCTGTAAACATGACCTTTTGTGCCAAATTTAGCTATCCAGGGAAAGATCAATCTTTGGTCAAAGATGTTTCTCCTTACCATGCATATGAAAATCAGACTATTTTGTGTAATCATACCTCTTTAGTTAAGTCTGCCTTTNGATCAGCACTGGTGTAGAATTCCTTTGTTAGATGATAGTTTAAGGGAAATACGGGACTCAGTCGAACATTATGCTTACATTTTTTTGCTTTGATGCTTGTAGTCATGCAAAGTTGCCAATTAGTCAACCTAAAACAAATGTCTTGGTGGCTTTAGCTAATGCATCAGGTTTAGATACCACATGTCTGTCTAATACAATCCCAGAAAAGCCATCTTCCACCTGTTTAGTTGGTGTGCCAGTGCATGCTTGGCCAATTCCAGAAGAAATTTACAGAGCCATTCAAGCCATTCACTCTCAGGGTCATCCACATGGGCTCTTTGGTCCCCAGTAGATCTATAAGAATGGTGGATACCTCACCTTCCCAAGGCATCTTGTGAACCTGAAGAGTTGGAGATCCTGGGTTCTGTAAACATGACCTTTTGTGCCAAATTTAGCTATCCAGGGAAAGATCAATCTTTGGTCAAAGATGTTTCTCCTTACCATGCATATGAAAATCAGACTATTTTGTGTAATCATACCTCTTTAGTTAAGTCTGCCTTTAATGATATCCCCTTTCAATTACCACAGAGAATGCTTTCATTTGTGGAGATAGAGCCTGGCCTGCTATTCCAGCACACATCATAGGTGGACCACATAGCTTGGGGAAGCTTACTCTACTAACACCCAGTGCAAAAATGCTTGCCCTTATGAGACACAGAGAGAAAAGATATATCCATCAATATGAGCCAAACTGCAAGAATGATTTTGAACCTTGCAATTTTGGAAAAAGATTCTCAGCATCTCTTTTGTTACCATAACTTTGTTCAGCAGTAGAACTAAGACAACTGAATCAACTCAGGTGTTGGCTGAGTAAACAGTTCAATACTACCTCTCTTGCACTGAGTGATATGTTAAAGATAGTAGACACGCAACGTTATGCAACTGGGCCACAATTGGTTTTTTTTCTTATTAGCACATGGACATGGGTGTGAATATTTTTAAGGGATGTGTTGTATGAATTTATCTGATCACTCAGAACCCATCCATAAGAGCATACAATGACATAAGGAAGGTGTGTCAAAAATTAGAATTGATGATGGGACTTGGATAGCCTGTTTGATAGATGGAGTTTTACATCATGGATGAAAGAACTTTTAAGGATAGGTCTATACATATTAGTCATCATAATAGTTGTGCTGATAATGGTGCCTTGTTTGCTCCAATGTATTTGACAAATGATCACTAAAGTGATCAAGGGAGTCTTCATGGCTCAAAGAGGAGGGGGAGATGTCGAGATGCAAAATCCCTCTGGGCCCCATCCACACAGGCCCACGGGTGCTCAAAGATGTGAGGGCTGAATTAAAACCTTGAGAGAAACTAAAATACATAAATCCACACAGAGATGAGGTAGAAAATGCAGCTTTAATTTTAAATAAGTAGAGAATATTTTAAGTGCGTTAAACAAATAAAAGCCTATATTAGTTAGTAAGAGAAGACCTAAAGCCTACTTTAAAGTTCAAATTCAAGTACTATTGCCTTTGCAAAGTTAACTAAGTTCTAGTCATAACAAAAACAATGTAGGCTTGCTGGCATTCCTAGATGGAACAGATAGAGTCATATATGTAGAATTTGTGTAAGAAATTATGACTACTTTCGTACATAAATGTTAGATTCTGATAGGTCCAACAAGGCGGTAGTAGAATCGTGTTTGTAACTGATTGGTTAAAAATAGAATAGAAATACACTGCTTAGAGAATGCAAATCATCATCATCATCATCACCACCACCACCACCATGAATGCAACACATACCACAGATGCTGTTGCTGCTGCTGCTTCTGCCTGGGACTTGGGGACTTTATGCTAGAAGACTTTCTGCATAATGGCACAGACTGTAAAAACCCTGCGTTTGTGAGACTGATTTTAACCATGCAATAAAGGACTTTTACAACTACCCAGCTTCAATAGTCTTCAATGAAGACATGCCAAAAACTTGACAAGTAGGTTAGTGAAAGGGCAACAGAGCTGCGACAGAACAAATTCCTGACCCATGGCATGGCAGATTAGCCAAATGCCTAAGGAATCTCTCTGTCTACACCTATTTAAAGACCAGTCTATACCACTCTCAGAGGGGAAAAGGAATCTGGCTGTAAGAACAAAACACAGAACTAAAATCATGAGAAATTTAGTTATGTGATTGATGTAATGTGTGGTCATTTCCTTGGGAAATCCAGGTCTACCGTGCTGCAGTAACTAAGTCCAACAAAAATTACCTCCATGAGCCTCAGTCCAGGAGGTGTTTTTATATCTCTGTTCCTACTCACAATTAGCACAATAGAAAGACAGGCTCCAGTCAAAAACCCTGCACATAACTGGGTTTGTCATTTACACTTCCTGTGCATTACACACCTTACGATGCATATGACATCAGTTTATTTTTTAAAGTGAGAAGTTCATTGCTGGGTGTTCAGCATCTGCTACATCTTCAGACAAGTCTCTAGAAAGAACTCAGAGATCAGACATTAGAAATGAACCGTTCTTCAGTCTTTGAGACAGTGTATGAAGATGAAAAAGCATCCTCTGTACTCTGCTGCAGATAATCTGATCATCAGAGACAAGTCCACATCAGATTTGACAGCTGTGAGCCAGTCAAGTAGTCAAAGTCATTGAAAGTGCTATGAAGAGAAGTTGTAGGTATAGCGTTGTGTCCTGTGGAAATGAAATTTCCTAAAACAAAGCCTGTTTATGTAGTGTAGCATTCTGACAACGTAAGTGCACTGTGTGTAACATTCGTAATAGAAGAGCAGAAAATATGTGGAAAAATGTTCTGTTTGTAAATGAAAATACACTTTTTCTTACTTTTTTTTTTCCCAAGAGGAAGTGGAGAAGCTGCTTTTCCTTTCTGCATCTGTCATCCACCCTCAAAATTCTTTATAAGCTGCTGCAAATTAACAGTTTAGTGTAGTGGTGTGTTTTTGTTTTATGTGTTCAATGTACTGTTCAGTTGGTTTAATCCATGCATCCCCGCTTGGTTATACCCTCAGTTCTCCCCTCCCTTCCTAGCTGTCAATCCCCTGCTCCCCTCCTTTCGCTCCTGCCTGTCACTAGACAGCTCCCCCCAGGCTGCTGGAAAGTTCGGGGAAGAGTGTCGTGTGATAGGACAGGACCATAGGAGATCCCTCCTACCCTCCCAGGAGTGGCCTTCTGGGGTGCCCCTCATCCTCTGAGCCACTCCCTGGACTCCTCTCATTGGTTAATCCCCTGTACCTTCCCTTTCTCCCACCCCCGTACTTAAGTTACTGTTCCCCTCTGTTCGGGGCTCTGCCAAGGCAGTTTCCCCGAGGTGAGGATCTCCCAGACAGGGACTCTAAAGTCGTGTGGCAACCCCTCTGCAGTGCCCTTCCTTCTTCCTTGCCACAATCACTCTAAGCCACAGTTAAAAGAAGCCACCAGATCAGCCTGGTTTGTCTGCATATTGGGCTGTACTGCACTTGTTGCCGGTGCCAGGGCTGGCCGAGGCAAGTTAGGAGATTCATCTCCGGAGCACCCATGCGACAGTTTAGGTCAATCAAAGAATCAACAGCAAAGGTATTAGCAAGAGAAGGATTAATATAAAGGTAAAAACTGACAAAGTTTGTTGGCAAGGTTCACCCTACTATTTACCAGATGGTTAAACCATACAAAGAAAAATAGGACTAAAAATCTAAATTAAATCAGATTAAAAAATCTAAACTCAACCAAAAATTATCTAGGTAGATGCTGAGGATGTAAACAAGGTAAGAATGCAAAAGGATAAAGGCAAAAATGACAAAGGGATTGCCTTGAGTCATAAGGTTTAGAGTGGACTTCCTTACCAAACCTAGCCCTGCATTTGACAAATATTTGAGGCCTAAAGGTTTTAACAGCGCTTAATTGAAAGTCTAATTAAAAAAACTACCACAGTAGGTTCTATGTAGCTTGCTATAAGCATGACAGTAACTCACTTATAGGTCTGTCTTGGTTTAGAAGACAGGTATCCACTAGGGAAAGCTGGAGTTTCCTTAGAATGGAGAATGTAAACCCCCCCTCCCTGTGAATTATTATAATTTTGCAATTAAGGGCTTTCAGGCAAAGATATAGGAATAACCGTTCTTTTACTAGGAATGTTAAAAATACAAATGTAATAGCACAAAAAAAAAGTAAACAACAAATAAACAAAAAACCGTGACATAGTCAGGGACACGATCTGACACGCTGTTGGTCAGGGTGTTTGGAAGCAGTCCTCCTAGAGAAACAGATGTGGCTCTGTTGGAGTAGATGATCCTGTTGAAGAAGGGTCCAGTGATGCTGAGATGAGTCTGATCTTCTCTGGACTCCAGTGGAAGACAGGATCCCTGGTGTTCTGAGTCTCAGTTTTTATCTAGTTAGGGACCCTGGAGCCCCCACACAGTGGGTGGAGCATCTCACAATGGGATGATGTAAATGTGTAATGTCATTGGTGGGCCTTAATGGCCCATTAGCAGAGAATATCCCCCTGGAGGGAGGATGGGGGGTGAAAGAGATAAGAANATATCCCCCAGAGGGAGGATGGGTGGTGAAAGAGATAAGGAACAGTACCCCACCTGGTTTTAACAGCTGAACCATTATCAGAAAGGCAGCCGCCCCCCTTCCCCCAGAGTAACGAGATAAAGAAAAAACATTTCCCCAACTACTTTCAGCAGATGAAAATAGAATACACATTTTTGCTTCCTTAACCCAAGACAAGGTCTAATTTGAATACAAATCTAACATAGCTAAGAACACGATTGGAACTTGCATGCACACAGAGTTAAGAGTCTGTTCAAGTTATACCCGTGAAAAGTCTCCCTCAAATTCAGTGAAATACCCACTTCAGATGCCTTTGAATCCCCCAGGCAAAGGGCTGGGCCTCAAGGAGTAGGGGATATCAAGCCAGGGTCTATTTTCATTTGCTGGTCCTTCCCATGTAGCAAACTCAAGAGTTTGCTGGCTCTGGGAGGTGCCACTTAAGAGTAAAGAAGAAACCATTTTCTTCCCTGACTCAGCTGGTATCATTTTTAAATGTTTTATGTCAGTCTCTGATAGGAAACTCAAAAAAAATTCGAAGCAAACACCATCATAATTTCATTCTGTGGAGCCTTACTGAAATTTTTTTAGTACAAAATACTATTCCCTTTAATTCGAACTTCAGTGGCTGAATCTCTCAAGTGCTCAGCTCTCTGTAGTGCTTTCACGTCTGTCTTTAGTGAGACCCAAATTGCTCAGCAGCTTTCTCTTCCAGGACAGGCTTTTCTGCTTCTCCTCATATTTCCCTCCATTTTTTCATGAACAATTCTTTTATATATTAATATGTTTTTCAGAGTCTCAGAGTGAGCTTTCCCCAGAGAGAAGGCAAACTCTTTCCCTCCTCAGTGAGCTTACAGACAGTAAAACACGTGTGTCATGCAGGCCTTTGCATCAGAAAAATGCTGTATTATCCAAACCTACAGTCAGCTTTTCAGGTATGGTTAATTTTAATGTCCATTCTAAAAGCAGTGAGGGAATATGATGTTACTACTAACTTTGCAAGTGACACTTCCAGCACATTTAGGAGTTAACATATTTTCTGACTGACTGCTATTCAGAGGCCTTTCTTA
>VYXD01004182.1:6435-17174 GCA_013397195.1 Hylia prasina | reverse complement strand
AAACAAACAAAAAAAAAAAAAAAAAAAAGGGAAGGGCTGAGTGCTATAAAAAAACCCCTGTGACTAAAACCCATCTCAAGGAAACAACCAGGAGCACAATGGCCGAAGGAGACAAAATATTCCAGGAGGTTGGAACCTCGTAGGGCGTGATGGAGAAGTAGGAAGCAGCATCCCTGCTTTTCTGATTTTAATAAAATTCAAGTCTGTCAACATGGTTGTTCCTGGCAGGCTCGGTGGAGGATTAGCAGATTGAACATCAGATATGGAATGCAAATGAAAACTCCCTGCTGTCATTTAACGAGCAGTTTTCAGGCTGCTGTTAGATAATTGCAAACGCTCCTGGTTTGGCTGGTTAAACAGCACTTGGGGACAGGAGAGCTCCACAGACACAGGCAGAAAAGGGATTTTCCACCCTGGAAAGCTCAAACCCAACACCTGACGGCACCACGTGGCCCTGCCACAAATCCCAGAAGGCCACGAAGGAATTTCAGCTCGGCTAAAAAGGGCAAAAAGAGCTCCGTGGCTCCCCCATTCTCACGTTCTCCTCTGGAGACCATTTAATTCCTGCAAAACTCAGCCAGTGAAGGAGGGGACAGAACAAATTTTTCAAAAACGCCATGTTTTCCTTTAGGAAACCAGCAGCTTAAAATAAAAAGGTGGGGAAAAGTAAATATTCTGACAAATTAAAACTTATCCCCGCCCAAAAAAAAAAAATCTGCAACTTTTCGCAGATCTGCAAATTTAAAATTTGCAGATGTGCAAATTCAAAACTCTTTCCTCTGGAAGCTTTATCTTTTCTTCCCTGCTGAGTTTAAGGCTCTGGTTTTTTTCACTCATTTTTGCCTCACAGCATGTTATTATTAGCACAACACACCCCGGAAAAATGGATTTTGCACAACACTGACAGACACCTGCAAGGAGTAACAGCGACACAACCAAACTGAGCTCATCAGCCGGGTTTTTAAACACCACACATTTCCTCTGGCTGCACCCAGAGCCCCACTTGGAATGAAATCCGGCCTTAATTACACGGAATTACGGAGTTCTTTATCTGAGATCTTGTAAAAGTAAAGCACAACATCGTTTTAGCTCGGGGGATGGTGTTGGCATGGGAGGGGAGACGGAAAGGGCTGCGAGGCTGGAGGTGTCTGACTCCACCAAACACACAACTGCCAGGGTTTCAGAAGGAAAATAATCCCTGATGAGCACGATAAACCTGGGAAGTATCGCTGGAGTGAAGGATTTGTGAGGAGAAAACAAGGAAAATAAAGTGCATTGTTCCTTCTGCGGCCCAAACTGACGTTCAGGTTAAAATCCCGACTCCCCCGTGGTGGATGGATGGGTTTCCCCATGTGGAAAATCATTTGTTTTGCCTAAAAAATCCATTAATGAGGTTAAATTTCTGACTCCCCCCTGCCAGTTTTCCATTTCCTCAAAGAGCCGCGCTTTGCCAAAGCTCTGGATGGCCAAAAATTGAGTTTGGAACAGCTTTTACACATCACCTGCAACTGGTTTGCATCTCCCCCTCACCTGTGCAAGACTGGAAATCAGAATTTAATATGGACCTGGAGAAAAGAGGTTACAGGAATAAGCAGCATTTTCTTTCTTTCCTTGAGATTTCGTTTCACAATATTAAATTTACAGAATATTTAGGCTTAACAACTTTACATGTACAGAGTATTTAATCAAATACCTCCGTGGACCTGACCATTAGTAACCAGTGAGTGAACAGCCAACACAGGAGAGGAAATTCTGATTTTCAGTGGTTTTCTTCTCCAAGTTTAAGCTGCAGACCACATCAATAAAAGACATCTTTAATCCTGCCATGTTACTCATATTCAGCAGCGCTCCAGATATTCCTGCACACTCCAGACCTATTTTCCAACAGGAAAAAGGTGGGGCAAAGCAACACTGCTCCAACAAAATCAAGAGATGTTACTGCATATTTCTATACATTAACTCTAATTAATGGAAAATGAAAGTTTTCAGGCAGTTAAATTCAACCTCAGAAATATCCCTGGGTTTTAGTGCCTGACTTTCCAAGTGAAATCCTATTTTTTAAAACAAACTCTGCCCAGTGTACCCAGGCACAGATGCCACGGAATTCCATTTCTCATTCCAGCCAATAAACCAGGAGCCATTCCAGACAACCCCCAACAAGAACCTACACGATTTCCACTTGTCCAAGAAACATCACGTTCCCTTCCAAATTCAATTTTAAGATCAAGACCCACACCGGGAAGATTTGCTGGGAGGGTTGGCAGGCAGATCCACTTCAAATCCGAAAATTCGAATCCTAAATCCACCAAAATCTGCTGGAGCCTGAAAGGGGCCCCCTGGGGTTGGGAAATCTGAAGGTTCTGCATCACACTGAACATTGGAGATACCATGGGGAAAAAAAGAGAGAAAAAAAAAAAAAATAGAAAATCCAGGAAGTTCAGGTCATTCCATTTTGGAGGATTTGGGTTGATATTATTAACTAAAAACCTGACAATACTGAAATATTTCAAGTTGTCTGTCACTACTCGCCCTGAATGGATGAGAGTGGATTTTTCTCTTGATTTTCTCCCCTCAGAAAATTCATTTTCCCAAGTTTTTTTCCCACCAGGCTCCTTCCCTGGGAAGGTGGAAGTGGAGTTTGCAGGGAGGTGGCTCTTTTTTTTTTCCCCAAAAAAAACTTCCAGCAATGAGTGATTCCATGGAAAAATAAAAACGATGACAGTGAGAATTCCTCCTGTGGATATTCCTACCCCAAGCCTGCAATCCCTGGGATACAGCAGATGTGCAGGTGTTGGTGTTTAATTACCTGCCTTGCCTAATTGAGCTGTCCAGGGGTCAATTTGAGCCCTTCCACCTTACCCTGGGCATCCCAAAAATCCCAAAATCGGAATATTTTGCACCAAATGGCAAAGCACAAACACTTCCCTTCTCCCCGAGCGCTTCCTGCTCTTTGTTTGGAACCTCTGGCATTTATGGCACCTCCTCCCTCCACCCTTCCCATGGTTTCACTGCCCTCTCCCACATCCCTGTTCCTTCTCCTAAGCTGAGGAATTCAAAATTTTTCCATAAAGTTGCAGCTCTTCATCTTTAGCTTTTTTGTCCCTATGAATTTTTGTTCCTATAGATCCTGAAATCGAGGGGAAAGCGGCACAAGGGGGGAGAAATACTCACAAAAATATTGATTTCTTTTCAAGCTCTATGCTCCAAACTAATCAGGCTTTGCATCTAAACTGAAGGGAAAATTAAATTTTCATTATTACTAATAATATATTAAATTTCCTTTTGTTAACTCTATTAATTTTCATTAATTACAGCCATTATTCCCACGTCAGAAATATACCCTTTTGCTAGGGGTTAAATGACTTTCGGAAATTGCCAGTTGGGAATAAATCCTACAGGACTCAGTCTCTCAAGCAGGCCAAGAAATTTCTCCAAAGGTTTTCTGGGAATATGAAAAATCAAGAGGATTCAGAGGGCAACGTGGAGCTCGTTCCTTTTGCTGTGATCCCTCGAAGGTGGGAAATGGATTATTCAGGAGTCGACACAAACACAAAACCAATTCTCTCCTTCCACAATCTACAGCTGCACATAAACAAAACAAGGCCTGAAATATTCCAAATTCAAACATTTCAAATTCAAAATTCCAAATTCAGACATTCCAGATTCAAACATTCCAAATTCAGACATTCAAATTCAGATGTTCCAAATTCAAACATTCAAATTCAGAGATTCCAAATTCAGAGATTCCAAATTCAGACACTCCAAATTCAAATATTTCAAATTCAAAATTCAAAATTCAGACACTCCAAATTCAAACATCTCAAATTCAGACATTCAAATTCAGACATTCCAAATTCAAACACTCCAAATCCAAACATTTCAAATTCAGGCGTTTCAAATTCCGACGTTTCAAATTCAAACATTTCAAATTCAAAATTCCAAATTCAAACATTCAAATTCAGAGATTCCAAGTTCAGACACTCCAAATTCAAATATTTCAAATTCAAACATTTCAAATTCAGACATTTCAAATTCAGACATTTCAAACTGAGACATTTCAAATTCAGATGTTCCAAACTGAAACATTTCAAATTCAGACACTCCAAATTCAGGATCTTCCATCCCAAGTGTCAGCCTGGAGCAAAATTTTTGAGTGTGAGCTACTGGATGAAATCCCCCAAACATGGAAAGGTTCCTAAAGAACATCCTTGAATTATTCCTGCACTGAAAATTACAGCTGAGCACTGTGGGGTGACAGAGGAGGGAAAACAGGGAAGGGAAGGGCAGGATGGGCTGGATCCATGGGACAATTAAATAAAAATATGGACACAAGGGTCAGGACAAATTAATTAGCAGAGAATATTTAAAAATTAGATGAATCAGCACATTTTAGAGCTTTAAGGCCCTTTTTAGGGCTTTTTTTTTTTAAAGCCTGGAGGATTCTACAGAACAAAATTACCCAGTGGAAAGCTCCCCCCTTCCACAATGCCAGGGAAAGACAGAGGAAGCAATAAACTTTATTACAGAGGGGAAAAAAGAGGCTCAAGAAGCTTTTGAAATAAGAGAACTTTCTGCTGCAGTTCTGGGCTCTCATTTATCCACAGTGAATGGACTTTGGGGACTGAAAAGAGGGAAAAAAAACCCAGAAACCAACATTCCTGACCAATTCAGGTGCTGTTTTAATCACTTGAATTGTCAGGATAAAGGGATGCTGCTCCAAAAAAAAAAAAAAAAACCCTCCTTGGTGCCTGCAGGAAGTATCTTTAAATATTCTAAATATTGTAGTGCCTGCAAAGAAATGAATGCAGCAGCTGAATGAAGGGAACAGCTTGGAAATCTGTGCATCTGATCCCTGCCTCTGATAGAACAGAATTCCACCTTTTCAAATATAATTTAAGATATAAATTCATCCCGCCCTGTCTCCCTCCCAAGGAGATAAAGGATGATGATGTTTTTAATGCACAGAAAGATTGGAGGTTAAACACAGCCACAAACCCAGAATTATTCAGGATGTGTCCCTCAAATCCTCCCAGGTGCAGGGAGGGATCCAGCCTGACCTGCTGATCCAAAAAAGGTGCAAGAAGAGGGCAAGAGGTGCTAATTCCCAGTTTTTATCCCTCTGCACTGGCCACACCCCTCTGAAAAACCCCTGGGATATTCCACAGGTTGGGGTTCAGCAGGGCACCACCCCCCCCTCCAGTTCCACCCCAAAAACTGTGTGTGAGAGCCTGACCTTTAATCTGAGTGATTTACTGTGGGCTCACAGAGGGGACTGCAGGCTGGGAATGCAGCAATTCCAAGGATGTCATTAGGAAAACGCAACGGGGTGAGGTTGGATCTCAGCCCACAGGGGTGGGAGAGAACTGGGGGAATTTCCCCCTCTGTGCTTGTCCTATAAATCCCTATAAATGGGATTTGGGGTGAGAGGGGCCTTAAAGCTCATCCCATTCCACCCCAGCCCACCTTCCACTACCCCAGGCTGCTCCAAAGCCCCATCCAACCTGGCCTTGGACACTTCCAGGCAAATCCCAAATTTCTGCACCTTCTATGCCGAAGAAAAAATTCAATTTACAAAATTCAGCCATGAAAAATGAGCAAATATTACCCCACCAACCCCAGTTCTCCCTATAAACACCTACAGCAGGTGGGTTCACCTGTTATTAATGAATAACCTGTTATTAATGAGTAACCAAATCTATAGGATCAAACCTATTTGAGGCCTGTTGCTCACCCAATGGGTTTAGAACAGTCCTGAAAGCAAAAATCCCATTGAAATATTCATCAGTTTGTTCCAAAGAACTCAAATCACAGTCTGCACCACCGCAGTAAATAATTATGGCAGGAAGGATCTTTAGGTAAAAACAAAAACTCACTGGCCAAGGAGAGAATAAAAACTTCTACTTTTCCTCGCAGGACAAAGAATGAATCTAGAATTTAGGAAAAAAAACACGTATATTTTGTCTCTTTGCAGCCACCTAAGCATAAAAATACCAATTTTGCCTGGACCAGAGCGAGGAGATGCTGGAGCAGGGGAAGAATTCCCCCAGCTCTTATCAGACACTGCAGAAACAGCATAAAGCGCTGGGGAAAGATAAAGTTCTCTGCCTGCTGAGGGCTGCTGCTGTTATCAAAAATGGGGTCAAAAAGTTAACTCAGGCAAGGGTTTTACAGCTTAAACCCTGAGGAACAAAGCCAAACTTGGAGACAAAAAAAAAGGGGGCACGTGAGAAGCCAGGCAAAGACCTGAGCTGAGATATGGGAAGGGCTGGAGCAGCTGAACCAAGAGCAGATTAATGGAAATAATCTGAGTAATCAATAACCAGGCACGAGGAAATTAATTAACTGCTCTACGAGCCTCCACGGAAAGCGTCCCAAAGGCAAATGAGTCGTTATCATTACTCATAATGATGACAATAGTTTATCTCCAAAAAGTCAATATCAAGCAAGGGAAATGTCCATTTATTACCAGGCTAAGGCCTGGAATTTCCCACTTGCAAACATCCCCCATCCAAGGCAACTCCCCAGCCTTCCCATTTTTCCAATATTAGGGGATAATTACACATTTTAAACATGTTTAATCCATGACAGACTGGAGGTATTTGTTGGAAGCCAGAAATGTTGTGGGTTTACAGATACATGTTGAATTTTACACTTAACAACCTCAAAAGCAGCAGATTTGTTGGGAAAAAAGTCAAACCCCAAGCAGCAGGCCCCATCTCAAAATCCAATAGATAATTTAGTGGGATTGTGTCCATTCCTAAAAAACAGAAAGAGGCAGAATTTATCCAATCACTGCTGAAATTGAAGGAAAAATGAATGTTTCGTCCATGAAAAATGAAGAGCCACGGGAATTCCTGCGGAACAGAAGGAAAAGCATCCAGGTGTTGATGAACCAGGATGAACTTCAATCCAGTCAGGGCTGGATTTACACCGGGGTGTAAATTTGGTGCAGAGCTGGGCCAAAACCAGGCTCTTTCTCCATCTTTACGACCGTTCTGAATAAAAAAACTTCGGAAAACAAGTGGCATCTCCACAAGCTCCCCTCACTGTGACACCCCAAGAAGCAGGAATTTTGTTGTTGTGATCATCTCCTGCCCTGCAGAATTCCCTGACCCTGGAACGGCTCCAGAGCCAGGAGAGCTGTGACAGCCTTTGCAGCCACCTGGCCTCTCTTCAAAGGTTTGGGGAATACAGGGTGGAGTGAAAAAAAATAATCCCAATTTAATTACGAGCAGAGCTGCAGAATCCCATCCACGTGAAATCCTCCTGCCCTGTGCCACAAGTACCTCCCGGGCTCGGAAAGCTGGGACGGGAAACCCTTGGCACGAGGAGGGCCTGGAATGTTCCTCTTCACCCAGCTGGGGGAATTTTGTGTCATTTTGCTCCAGGTTGGAGGTTCTGAGCCTGGAACAAGGCAGGGAGATGGAGGTGTGGCTGTGTTCTCCCAATGTCCAAGAAATTTCCCCCCTTTCTTACTTGATTTGTGGGTTTTTTTGGGGGTCATCCATAATTTCTCTTTATTCCTCTTGCTCTCCTCATTATTATTGTCAGATCTGACCCCCTCCTTTAAGGAACAGTGAGAGGAAGGGGCAGAAATCAGGGGTGGAAGAAAAGGAAAACCCAAGATGAGATTCCAGAGTACAAACCACAGCAGAAATGTCTTTCAATGGAATTCTTCAAGATCTCACCCCCTCTGCCAAACAAAAAGCCCTCCTGGACTTCCCTGCAGATCCAGGAATACTTTTTTGTGTTGCCTGTCTCCTTTTTTTTTTATGAGCTGCAAAGGAATCTGATTTTATAATTCCCTCTTCCAACCAGATCTAAATGCATCCCTGAGGTTTAGTGTGACCCCTCCCAGATCTCAGCAGGAGAAGAAGAAATTAATAAATGGAACGTGGAATAAAGAGCAAAGATCACTGCAGCCACTCTACAAAACACAGGAGCAGCTAAAGGTGCTGGACAAAGCTGCATTTACTTAAAAAATATATTAAATTACTCCTTGAGATGTCAACTGCTACTCCAACACTGAGAATTGGCACAAATTACACCAATGAAGTGCTGAGCTGACCACTGACTGTGATATAACTGTAAATAAACACCCCCCAAAAAAAACCCCTTTATTGGATATTTTTGACTGAATTGAAAGCTGCTGCTGCTTGAGTGAAGACACTGCAACATTCTAGAGAGTGTTTGAAATCACAAAGTGTGACAATTGGAGTTCTCCACAATTCACACACGGGGGGAGAAAAATATTCTCACTTTTTTGGGACAACCTGGATGTAAACACGTCGGTTCCAACCAAATTTGGATCCCAAACGTTGCGAGGGTTTCTGAAAATTTTCTCTCTCAGAAACACATCCCACACACCTTCCATTGTAAAAGCCAGCTTTAATCCTGGGTATAAAGTACAAAACCTGCTCTACCTCGTCACTCTTGGCTTATTCAGGCTTGACACTCACTGAAAAATCAGGATCCAAATGCTCCATAATCCCTTTCCTTACAGCAGCCTGGCTGTGGGCAGACCTCTCCAAACATTGTGTTTTGCTTGTAAAAATGCCCGAAACAGAAGTTTAAAGGCTTCAGTTATCATAATAAATGTCCCAGCTGCTGGAAAATAACCCTCTGTGCTGTGTCTGTCTGGCACAACTGGGACATTTCCTCTCATTATTGCTGAAAAGGTGGTGTTTTGTTCCATCCCCTGTATAAAAATCTCTTCCATTCCCACAAATGTCGTCATTTTTCTGTTTGGGATTCTACTTTTTAATCAATAAACACCAACTGGTTCTTGTGTTAGATTTTCTAACAAATTAAAATGCAAACCCAGGGAAATGATTTCATTTGAGGGAGAAGCTGTGGCTGCCCCTGGATCCCTGCAAGTGTCCCAGGCCAGGCTGGAGCACCCTGGGATGGTGGGAGGTGTTTCTGCCCATGGAAAAGGGTTTAAATAAAGAGGATCCATGAGGTCCCTTCCAACCCAAACTGTTCCACAATTTAGGGAAAAAGGACAGAAAGAAAAGCCAAATCCAAAATCTGTCTTTACCCCACATTTTTAACAACATTTGTACAGTGCAGGGGTAAAAACCCCCAAGCTTTTCCCACAGGAAACACAAGAACTGAATGGCACACAAATTCCTAAAGATTTGGCCCAGGAATTTTTGCCTAAAAAGTGGCAGGATGGGGAATTATTTAGGGCAGAACTGAGGCACTGAGCCAACCACTCAGCATCCCCAGGGGCCTTGGGACAGGGCCAGGATGGCAGCTGGGGGTGTGAGCAGTGGAAGAGGCTTTGGGGAGGAGGCAGCAGGAAGGTGGCAACCCCAGGTGACAATAATCCCAGGAAAGGCACTTTTCCAGCCCCACTCCCTCCCCAGCTGTATAAATAAATATATTTATCCTGCACTGAGCAGGAACACAGGACCAGCTCATGCTTTTGTGTTGTCACAGAGCTCCCAGTGAACTCCAGCTTGCCTTGAAGTCAAGGCTGGCCTTTCCCTGCCGCTCCCAGCCCTTCCTGGGGAGCTGCCTCACATTCCTGACGTGTTTTGGGGCTGGATGGAGGAACCTCAGCTCCCTCAGACACACAGGTGAGCTAAAACCCAGCCCCTGCTGCAGGCAAACTGCCTGAGGGGTTCTGGCAGCAGAGCTGGGAAGGGTGGGACCTGTCCCAGAAAAAAAAAAACAGCTTTGGGAGGCGCCGGTGTCACCCAGAATTTTTACAGCCTTCTGAGAAATTTTAAAGTCTTCTGAGGATCTCTAAAGTTTTCTAACTTTTCTAAAGCTTTTTGAATGTGTTTACATGTCGTAGTGGAGTCTTTCAAGGACTTTGCAGGAAAAACAGTCTTTGTTTACATTCCTGTCTCAAGGAGAGACCTTTGATGGACTTTTGTCTCTGCCAGTGTGGATGGAGAGGTGGCAACTTCTCCCTCCAACCCAGGGGCAATCCCTGGAAAATGATAAAAACCCTGGTTGTAAATAACCTCTCTCTTTCCTGCCTTTGGAGCTCACTTTGTGTGCTGTGCCTTCATTCCCTGTCCTGTTGTGACACATGGGCTGCTGGGTTTGACCTGGCTGTGCTGTTGACATTCCAGGAGAGCCGGAGAGGGATTTGGGACAAGGGCTGGAGGGGCAGGACACAGGGAATGGCTCCCACTGCCAGAGGGCAGGGCTGGGTGGGAGACTGGGGAGGAATTCCTGGCTGGGCTAGAGTTCCCAGAGCAGCTGTGGCTGCCCCTGGATCCCTGGGAGGGTCCAAGGCCAGGTTTGGAGCAGCCTGGGATGGTGGGAGGTGTCCCTGCCCATGGCAGGGGTGGGGTGGGATGAGCTTTAAGGTCCATCCCACTCAAACCTGGCTGGGATTCCACGATCCTCTTCACACAAAGAAAAAGCAGAAACTGGTGAGGGACAGAGCAATCAAACAATCCAGGAACTCAAAGATTTGGGAAAGCAAGCCACGTTAAAAAGACACCAAGAAGGGAACTCGGGAAGAGCAAGGCCTGGGGCACTGCCAGGAATAAGAAATTGTGACATTCCCAACCTGCCCCCAAACACCAGCACGGCCCTGGGCACGGACACTGAACACAACACACGCTTTCATGGGGATGGAATCCTGGAAAAGGCCTTGGCAGGGGCTGCCCAGGGAGGTTTGGAGTGCCCATCCCTGGAATCTTTGAATTTTCATGCCCAACACACCCAAAGAAGCCACTCAAAGATCCTGAGTGCATATATAATATATAATATAA
>VYXD01004180.1:50947-67979 GCA_013397195.1 Hylia prasina | reverse complement strand
TGACTGTATTTCATATTAATGTTTGGGCTGGGGTTTTGTTTGTTTGTTTGTTTGTTTGTTTTAATATTAATAATTACTTACCCACTCAGGCTTCTGAGAATTCCCAGGGTGTCTTTTCATGACCAGATTCCACAGAGATATCTAAGCATGACACCTATATCCTGTCACACTCAATGACTTTGAGTCTGATTTCTCAACAGGCATTGGTTTCTTCAGTGGATCAAGAATAATAACATTTGTTTTCTGCTAATGCATTGGTATTTCCCCCAGATGTTTAATTCCTATATGCCCAGACAAGAGCCCCTGATCCATATCAATCACTTTCCTAGGTATCCATCAGGCAAGGATGTCCAGTAATTCCTATGAATCCACTGGTGTCACATTAGCACAAATTTTAGCTCCTTCTTTCCTTTTTTGTTTCTTAAGACAAACTTCCAGACATAAGCAATATTGCATTCCATTACAGACTGGATTGTTCTTGTTGGAGTAAAGAACGTTCACTGTTGGGGTTTTTTATTTACACTTGGGAGAGTCAGAAGATTATTCAAAAAGGATCCCTTATTTGATAAGAAAAACAAGTTTCTTGCTATGAACTTTGATTTTGTGACACTGGGAGCTATAGATCTCATGGGAATAAAAAAAAAAACAAAAAACAAACAAACAAACAAGCAAAAAAACCAAAACCAAAACCAAAAACAACCCACAAAAAAAAACCCCAAACAAACAAGCAAACAAACTTAAAAGCCAGCAAATAGAGCAGATTGTTTAAAACTAATATTTGGGTACCAGCCATAATGGCTGAAGTGAGCTTCATATTGTACGGGTGCAGATCTGGGGTCTGAGACGAAGTCGTGAAGCTTGAGCTAAAGATCTTCATTTCCCATTTATAAAATATGGAATAAAGTCCTATTCTTCTTTCATCCCCCAAACCTGAGAAATACTCCAAAACTGAAAAGCATCATCACACAGGAAAAGAAAATCTCACCTCATCTTCTGTTGGAGCTGATACTTCAGACCATTTCTGGCTAAACTCAATTCCATTTTTTATCGCAGTAGAAAATGGATCCAGATGGGAATGCTAAAACTTCCTGCGCATTCACTTTATTCAAAGCTGAAAGTTGCACTGAAAAGGATGCATATTTCTCTGTGCTCTGAGACATAATGCAGGTAGGAAAGGGCTCACAAAACAATATGTGGCAGTATAATGTTGTCCAGGTACTGTACAAAAGATGAGGTAATCTAATATGTGTGTGCATGAGTGTGTATGTATGGAGGAGGCATATGGATAGGCACATTAAGTAATTTTTTCCATCCCTGTTATGATGGGAGTTTTGTTTGGCAGAAATGCCATAAAAAATGGTGGTTGAAAAGAAAAAAAATAAATTAATTAATTTTCTACTTCTTATTGACTCTGTTTCTTTGATTTCAAGCCAGACAGAAATTTACCAATCTTTGATCTATGATTTGAGGAGCTCAGCTGTGCCTTTCTAGAGTTGTCTTCTGTCCTACCTTCTGTAGGATGCTGGAACAAAAGGGGTTCAGGTGACTTACCTCCATCCATGACAAAGATAAGACAAGCAAGGGACTGCTTATTTAGTATTTTAAAAAACAAAGGCTATATTTACCACTTCAGCAAAAACAATTGATCACCAATAGTAAGAAAAAATTGTTTAGCAACAGCACACAATCCTTGAGGGGTTTATGAGCAGCTCCAAGCTCACCTCTTGACTTCAGCTGGAGACTGGGCCACATGTCTGAGTACCAGGATCTGACTGGCAATGTCCTGTGCAAATGAATTTAGAGATTTTCTCAGCTTGTATTCATATTCTACAAAAGGTAAATATCCCCCAATTACACCTACTTGGAGCTGAATTATTGACTTCAGCTTTGAAGTGCAAATGAGCTGAACGAAAACATAGACTGCAACATAGGAGCTATTCCTACTAGCTGATTTATAGTGCATTAACTGTCTAGTAAGGAAAGCTTGCTATTGCTATGGATTTGTAATCCCCCTGTCCAATTATCCTGAAGATGAAGGCAAAATGCCATCCAGTGTATGAGGCAATCAATAGTGGTCATTTCTTAAAATTCTTTACTTCACTTTCTTTCCAGCAATCCAGGTTACAGGGTCTTCCATAAATTGCTCTTTCATGGTTTATCAACCCTGCTGTTTCTCAGAGCCAGACTTAGGGACTACAGTTATGAAAATAAACTGCTATAAACAACCCTCCAGTAGGTAAAAACTATTAGCATTTATGGTGAATGGAAACTCTTTTAGAACCTTCTAATCACCATTGTCTGCCTATGTAAAAATGACCTCTGACTAAATAAATGTCAGGAAGTGGAAATAATAAAATGTACTTTTATGACTTTTTTATTAAATAGATAAATATATACATATATGAAGTCATACCATATGAAAAATACAAGCACTCAATTCTCCCATTATTGTTTGCTAAAAGGAACTATATCTTCATGCAGTACTTCTTCCAAACTCTCATCTGAAACAGAAGACAAGCCCTCTCATTTGCCAAGCATCACATCCTCTGGTTCAGTCTTCTATTTTCAGGCATTCTTTTTAATCAGTGGAAAATCTCTCAGCCTCACCAGTTCTCTATTACAACATAAAATCTCTGTGCTGCTTCCTAGAACTTCCAATACAAACACAGAGTTCAGTTTATTTGGAAAATCATGTTTAGTTCAAGAAAATACTGAATATAGCACATTTCAGTTTATTTACTGCATTTGTGTTGATGTGTTTCTACCCATCTCTACCTGATAAACAGATATTTCTTTCACTTCAGAGATAGCTAAATAAAGATTGAGGTTCATGTTACAGGTGTAACTGGAGGAAGTAGCCACAAACATTTCTAATAAGTGGAAATCAAGTTATTACAATCATTGCAATGCAGGATAAGAACAGAGAATTATAGAATGGTTTGAGATGGAAAGGACCTTAGACCTCATCTATTTTCAACCCTTCATCCCCTGCCATGGACAGGGGAGATCTGTTGCATCCTTAAACATATGTATAAATTTTGGTAACTCTGTGTGCTATTCCGTCCCTAAATTGCTGGTTTAATGTTAAAAGCAAAGACAATGAGGAATGGCTGCCTGCAGTGCTGATATCTAGCATGTGCCTGTATGAAATAAGATTAAAAAATAATTCCAGCCTTTCAAAAGGAAGGCAGCAAGCCTATGATGCCTTAAGTTTTAGCTTTCATATTTTCCAGATTCTGTACTGCATTAGTATATAACTCCAAACTTCATATAAAGTGTTAGGAACATCTCTTCATAGTTAGTTAGACAAAACAATGCTTTTGCAGCCCAAGGACACCGTTGCAGTTTCAGGCTCAAAAAGTATAAACAAGAGTGAATTGAGGAGACCAAACTGGGAGGATGGGACTTCATGACCTGAAGTTGCAACTGGACATTTAACCCCAATATGTAAATGGACCAAAACTTATAAAAGTGTGAAAATTTGGGATCCATCATTCCTCTTGGGTGGAACCAGGGCCAGGCTCTTGTACTGCCCAAGGTGTATCCTTTGAAGGCCTTTTTAGTAAATACCTGCTTTATCTCTTTAACACTCTCTAACCTTTGTTCTAGGTAGCCCCTGAAGGCATTAAAACTAAAGAGTCAGTGTGCAATAAGACATTTTTTAGGAATCAATACCAATGTCATGATTGCATAATGATCTCCCAAGGAGTTTCAGCGTGTTAAAAATATCTAAAATGTTATGACCCTTAAAAGGGTCATAACATTGATTATTTTAGTTCAAATATATAAGATCACAGTGGTATCTGGAAACAAAAAATATTGTACATGATTTTAGGCCACAGTGACAGCTGCTATGATATTTTCCAGTGAGGTAAATTATCTGTGTTTGATGAAACCTAGATAAATCAGTGTTCAAACTATCTTAAATTCCAGATTATTTGTTCTGTATGTGCATGTCTGAAGATAATATAGAATATAAAGTAAACAGAATGCTCTGATTGACAGAATAACATTTTCCATCACTGGGTTTTTGCTATTCTAGCACTCAAGGTACAAGCATAGTTGTCTCTATAATATGGAAAGTTTTCAAATTTATTAACAATTTTCAATCAAAAAGGTAATTAATAAACTAAGGAAGATTTTTTATCTACTTTATACATTTAAACCCAGAATAATTGTAGATATCTACTTCAAGGTCATCCAGGACATCTGGATGTGTTCAAGGCACCAGATTCTGTTGTCAGACTACTTCTTATGGGCATAAGTATACATAATATACATACAGTGTTACCTGAGACTCACAGGGCTACCTGAAATTCAATTTCAGTCAGTGATCCTTGCATTTTCTTGGGAAATATACCATTCTGTTTGGGCTTAGTCCAGGACCAATTATGTAGGAACAATGGAAACACAGTTATGCCATTTCCAGGAGAATTTTTGTCTGCACTACTCTATAAAGCTTTTGCCTAATTTCAAAGTTCAGATGTTACTTTGTAAAAGCAGAATTAATTTTCTTGATTGCTAATCCATCACCACTAAGTATGATGCATATGGTATCAAACATAGGTATTTCTGCTATCATTAATTGTGGCACATTGTCACAACCGATAAGGAAATGCAATATGAGAACAAGAAAACAGTTGCTGGATTTGGCAGCTTACCCTTGTTTTCCTAGTCACCATGGCAGGTACCAACCAAAACCCTTAACTCAGGAGGGTGACTGTGTGAATAAAGGAGGAAAAGAAACTCAGGACTTGGAGAGCATCAATCATTCAGCTGTGTTGTCTCACACTGTGTTTGCAGTGCTGTTGTTCAGTGAAAGATAAAGATGAATAGGTCTGAAGAAGGAGGGGTGTCTGTGAAATATCCTAATGCTCAGGAGCAAAGGCATAACATTCGGCCCTGAGAATTCTGCTAGAGTAAAGGGGAGGCAGTGACACAGAGAGCGAGAGAAGGAAATTAACATGTGTGTGATAAAAGAGAAATCAAATAAAAACTGTGGTTTAAATCGCAGGTAAAGTAAAGCTGAAGCAGTAAGTATCATGTGACAGACAGGAAAGGAAATTAACACACTGTGAGTTAGGAGAGTAGAAAATATCTGGGTCCAAGCCCAACAGCCGGTAGAAATACTCAGGTCAAGAGGAAAAAAATGAGCTGGTTTTGAGAAAGTAAATCATAACATGAAGTGCTAGGAAGGTCTTTTGAAAAAAAAAAAAAAAACAAAAACAGAAAAACACCACCAAAACTTTTCTCTTTCAGTTTGTTTTATGGGGAGAGAATAGAATCTCTGAAATAGCTGTGAATTACAGATTAAATCATTTTATTATTAGATAAAAAAAGTCAATGGAGATACATACTTTTGAGATTGTATAGATGTTCCCCAGAGTATCTTCATAATATGGCAAGCTTATAGAAGGAGGGAGATAAGGAGGTGAATCCTGTATTTTAAAACCAGTAGAAGCTATTATTATTATTATCCTTGCTGACCCCTGGTGTAACGCAGACCTAGAACAGCACAATCATTTCTGCATTAGATGAAGAATGAGTGTTAAAAATTTTTGGGCAGTGCTGCAACCCACGTTGCACCATAGGGAAGGTCCAATTGATTCATGTATGCATCTTAAAATGCTATAGAAATGTTCTGCAGCCCCTGAGTGACAAAAGAACCCCAAAAAAACCAAAAGAAAAAAGAGGTTAATTAAAACTTTCTTAACCCTTCCCATTTACTGCTAAATGTGAGATGAATGTTGCATCATCAGTAGCACAATGTAGATTTTTTATGATTTTGCATTGCTATTGCTTTTACTGTTAAGAGAAACAATTTCAAGGAGCAGACTCTGGATTAGATTACTTTCTTTGTCCTGGTTTTACTAGATGATAGGTCTTCTGAGATTGTGTAACAATTTAGATCTGAGACATGGAAATGGCCTGGTTCTCCTGGTTTACTATAAATTTAGGTGTTTTTTAACTCTGTTTAGCTTTTTTTTCTATTTTTTCTTTCTAAATGTGGTCTTATTAAATCAATTCCTGACATTTCAATAAAAACCAGGAACAGACCAGCAAAATACTTTTTCCCATTCTACGCTGAACTCTGTTCTGCAGACCTGCACTCCTGAGCTCTATATTTTGAAGGGGCAAATTACAGGTCTCTGCACTGGTGGCTTCCAGCATGTATTTCCCACTCTCCTCCTAGGACCCCTGCTTCTTATTTCTCTGTTGGTTAATGCTAAACTATTTTGCTATAGCAAATCATTCATGCTCATCCTTCTGTAACTTTATGAATCTTCAGCGGCTTCATATATCTTAATTTAAGTGAGCTAAAAATAGATGTTCTGGGATGAGGAAATAAAATAGATGCTATAACAGTGCTGTAATAATAATAATATAGTAATAAATCAACCATCAAAATAACAATAAACAGTGGTAATATTTTCACTCTTTAAATGACACTTAATAGATACTGAATGACATAATAAACTTAAGATACATTATATGATGTGTTATTATTTCTGACATATTTTTAATTCAGACATTTTAAAATAAACACTGTTTAAATGTATATATATGTCTGCCTGTATATTAATTAATAAATAATATATAAATATATACAAAAACACATTCACAGAATCACAGAATGGTTTGTTAGGAAGGGGCCTTAAAGATCATGTAGTTCCAGACCTAACTAAGCTAGATCTACTTCACAGAAAAAAAACCCCGAAAAACAAAAAAACACACAACACCAACCAACCAACCAACCAACCAACCAAAAAAACCCAACCAACCAACCAACCAACCAAAAAAAACACCCAAACAAACAAACAAAAAAAAACCCCCACCACATTTAAATAACAGTAAATTTATTCCAGTCACTTTTTAAAATCCAGCCTTATTTTCTGGATCTCTCACATATGTTCTGAAGCAGATAAGTATCTTTAGATCCTTTAGTAAGATCAGAAATATATCCAACATATGCATCATCTTGGGATGCATTCTGCTCCAGCGAGGAATTTATTACTGAAGGAAACAAAGTTTCAACTGTTTTTAGACAGGAATGGTTTGCAAAGTGTGGTATTACGAGCAACACTGAAAGTAATCAGGAAATCCCCACCAAGGTTAATTTTCTTTAGCACGAGGCTTTACTTAATGTTGAGCATATGACCACAACAAAGGAGAAGGAGTCAGTAAAGAGTTTCTGTGCTGCCTCGTTCAGCCATTAATGTTGATACACGTTGCACGATGTACATGTACATTAAAGGGAGGGAGCAAAGGGGCTGCTGCATCCTTAATCTGAATAAATCGCCAAGTGTATGAAAAACTCAGCAAAATGATAAACTCAGAACAAGACAGGGAAGCTGTGTCTGGGGTGAAATGACCAACAGCAATTTGAGGGCCTGGCCCTTTCTGAAATAGATGTATTTTCATTCACTGGCTTCTGCAGGTTTGGATCAAGCTAACAGCAGGGAAGCATAATTTAGCTAGCTGAACGTGCAGAAGAAATTCAGAGGGAAGGAAATTCACTGAGCCTTACTGGCATGTGGCCATGTGCTCTGGAAGTGACCCCACCCACCGTACCCTGGTCCTCACAAAAAGATGAATAGAAATGATCACAGGAGGCCAAGGCCACAATTTTTGAATGACCCTGTAAAGTAACCCTTCCACCAGCCTCATGTGTCATGTACACGCAGAGTTCAGAATGATGCAGATATGCACCAAAACAGACTTTTGTGTAAACTTAATATTATTATAGCATACAAAAAAAAAAAGTAATGTGGAGCAAAGCACCACTTTTAATGCATACTAATTACAATGGGAAATTACCAAACATGAATTCACTTACCACTTCATTTACCATGTTACACTATAGATCTGGTAACCTTTATATTCAATAATAAAATCCGTGACTAATTCCTAAAATAAACTTTGAAAACAAAAGCAGTTGTTTGCTGAAACCTAGCAGATGCTAGAGAAGCACGTTAATAGAAACTGTTTCCAAATTATTTTGGAATATGTTAAATCCTATGGGCCTGATCCATCTCTGGTGTAAACTGGCTTATTCCTCATGACTTTAAATGAATTAATACCAATAAGGATGTGGCTTTTTGCATGCTATACTTTTTTATTCATTTGTTTGGCGTGTTGGCTGGTTTGTTTTTTTTTTTAATTTCCTTTTTCTTTCTTCTTCTCATTTTCAGACAGAATGCAGCTTCAAAACAAACATATTTAAATCTCTCAGAATGTCCACACATGAATGTTAATGTATTAAAATAGAAAATTTTTTCATCTTTTCTTATATGCGACATGCATGGAAGAACAAGAGCCTGCTACAGGCCTTCCCAATTCCATGGAAGTTTATATTACATTATTTTCAAAGTTATGGGTGCATGAAAAGAGATTTTATAATTCTTCATGTCCTGAGTGAATTTGTCCCTTGCCTGTTTACCAGGATTAAACTTCTTGTAAGCATTAAATGCTCTTCCCTTACTGCAACTGCAGAGCAAGGAGGATATTTTGATTCTGCTCAACCTGTTGTCTCACTTCTCTCACCTCTACTGTGCACAGAAGTCTCTTCCTTTCCCTTTGGGGTACCCATCAAAAACTGTCCCATTTCATCAGCAATACATTTCTTGAATTGCAAATAAATTCCAAGTGTGTTTGGCATAGGGTGGAAAGCACAAAGAAAATGACAAAATAAGACAAATTATAAACAAATGTGACAAGCTGAATAGAAAATGAGAAAAACAGGTGCAAAGATGGCATGGCCTTGCATGAATATTACTCAGAGCAGAGATGAGAAAATGTCTAATTCATCTCCTTTCCTCCCCCCTCCTCTCTTTTTCCCATTCTTTTTTCCCACTAGACCTGAAAGCTGTCTAGCTCACTTGTCAGCTAAGGTTGTACCCAGTGTTTGTATGCTGCAAAAACTTTGTTTTTCCAGAAGAAAACCAGGTTTTTAAATCTCACACATCAACAAGGCTGAGAAAAGAGTTACTGTGAGGAAAAAAACTACTCCACAGCATTCTGCCAGCATAATTTTGAAGTATGAGCAGTTCCCTTAGTCACCGAAGATCACGTATGTTCATTATAGCCTGCTAGAATACTCCCAGGAGAAGTAGAGCCCTGGAAACTTCAAAGTATTGTTGAATTTTCTTCTGCCTTGCTGGGGTAAAATGCTTCTGGATGGTTCTAGATTCTAGCTCACCTGGTATGGAATTAAATATGGGGATGTGCTGATGTTTTCCATTTTAAGGGGAATTTTTTCCCATCAAGTATTTTCTTCATCTTAAGACACAGTCATCATATGCATAAATTTTAATTCTTTAGTTACTGCTGAAGATAACATTTTCATATAAATTTAGTTCTTCACTGTCATCACTTCATGAAATATTTAATGGTCTCCTATTGCACTGTATTGTCTCCATCAGTAAGGCAAGTATATATATACTAGAAATAAGAACAATTTCAGAAATTTGATACAGTTAAAAATGGAAGACAGAAAAGAAAAAGCTGAAGTAAGTTTTTGTCTGACTCATTATGCCAGAGTTCTCTTCAGTCATTGCCAATTTGTATGTGGATGGAAACGGGGCAAAGAACGAGGTTTGAACTCAAATAGTTCTATAGAAACTATATAAAAAGCATTTGTAGACAAATTGCTACCAAAACTTTCACATTGTAAATTCTCCAAGAATTTATTTTGGACATTTGTGGTCTTGTGAACATGTGTTTTCTGTATATTTTTAGAGTCCCAAGAGAGACTTCTACTCCCAATCTGTAAAGAGTTCACCTGTCAGCAGTATTCTGTGTTGAAACCAAAATCATTGACTAAAAATATTCTCATTTCAAAGGCCATTTTAAATAAGTGTATCATTATGTGCTACTCTCATACCATGCCCTGCACAAAGACCAGTCTTGTAACGGCAGTATTGCTGTTATTAAATCATATTACTTTTTCTAACAACTTTCAGATATTCATGTTCTGCTATCAGCATTTCTTGTGCTGAGCCCTCCTAATTGCATCAGGTTTTGTGTGGAGACTAATCTTAGGAGCTAATATATCTCATTTCTGGAGTCCGACAAACACTGTAAAAAAGCCTATGTGAATTTCTTCCCGAATTAATTCTCTGACACTCAATTTTCTATGAATGCGCAAGATACCAAGTTTTTTCTGCCAGGAATGTGTTTATCAAACACTTATTACTTCTGGCAGTAGTAGTTTTAAAGATGCAAATATTTTCAGTGAGATATGCTTGCTTTTTTATCCAGTCAAGAAGACTGTATTAATATTATGAAATTTCTCTGACCAATTGCAAATAAGTACCCTATTTAAACAGCATAAAAGAAAAAAACATAAACCAAAAACAAAGCCAAACAAACAAAAAACCCAACCCCAAGAAAAACCAAAAACAGTGTCTCCACAAACATACTAATAATTAAAAAAAAAAATTTAAAAAGGCAGAAAAGTCTGTCAGATAGCAAATAAATCTGAGAAGGCTGTGTTCTGCTGGGAAGTACAAGGAAGCTAATTTGTCAGACAAATGATTTGTTGTGAATTGTACTGCTATTTCTCTTCAAGGGGAATGGGCTTTGATTCTGGAAGGTGCTGAGCTAGTCCTGCCAGTTTCTAAACAGTCTCAGGTCCCGTTGTGTCAGAATATCCATTTTGTTCACATGCACACCAATTTTGATGAGATGCAGCATAATGTCCAAGAAAAGAAACCTGCTTTCCCTTCCCACCTCTGCTGCGGCTCTCCTTCGTGACCTTGGGCAGAACACTTATCCTCTCTGGACAGCAATTCCTCCATCTGAAAACTGGGCATGATACTATATTTTTAAAGCTCTTTCGGACCCAGGATGAAAAATGCTAGACATTATAATTATTATTATATTTCATTGCTGACATCTATTACTGAGTATGTATTTCACAGTGACAGATATCACAGTATGTATATTTCTATAATGACAACTATCACAGAACGTATATTTCTGGGATGACAACTACCATATTAGAGTGTGTATATTTTTGGAATTAAAACTATAACAGCACAAATTGTTCTAAAACTATAGTACTAATTGCCATATACATGGTGTGCTATTACATGTCATCAAATTGTACTTCTTGTTTCATTTTAGAGATATAGATAGATAGATAGATAGATAGATAGATAGATAGATAGAGCTGTATATAAATTGTAATACATATTCCACATTGTTTGACATTCACCAAATTTCTCTATCCTAATAAAACATCCTGTACAAAGCAATTTCTAGCAACAATGTACGAAATACATGTACTATGACAGACTTTTAATGGCTAACAATTCAGCACAGGAGTATCAATGAAATTTTTCATGGCATGTATTAGAGAGTTAAGCATTGTAATCTACTCTTCCCACTGATATCCAATATGTAAAGGAAATGCCAAGATCAGTCAAAATCTTAGATTTTTTTTTCTTGTTTTCTTACCAAAATTCATGTGTGTATATATATATATTTAAAAGAATATTTATTCTGTAATCAGAAGAATTCATGTCCTTGTAAAATAAAAACCAAATTTTTCTCAGTGCACTTCACGGGAGGATTGTATACAGCTTGGTTGCTTGATGGAATGCCAGCCTATTTTTCAAATTAAAAATTTCTTATAAGCTTTTGTGTACTCTGAGTAATTTTTTAATAAATAAAAATGGGAATGTTTATTTAAAGTTCTTAAAATTGTAAGTTATTTTAACATTTGTTAGTAAGTAAATAGACTTGATAAAATTTCACATTTAAGAAAGACTATGCTCTCCCACAGGAATGTGTCCTTACATCGTGGAAAAGCTCAGAGCTGAAGCTTATTTTGGACCCTGGTTACAGATCAACAACGTCTTCAGTGTTCAAAATGTAGTGCAAAAATTTTCCAATTTAACAAGAAATATTTAGTGAAGTGAGGCTGAAGTTTTCTCGAGACCCTAAAATGAGATTACGGAGTCAAGCAAATGGAAAAGCAACCAAAACTCAAAAACCAGTTAAATTCATAATTTGTTCTTTTTTACTTTGAAAAACTTTAGTTGTCTGAAAGCATGAAGAAATATGTGATTTCTAAAGTGTCATTTAATTCACTCATTTTAAAACATTGATTCTTTGGCCTTTCAGTTCCATAAAAAATAATGATTTAATGTCAAGGACTTTCAAAGGGCAAGTTCTTTCAGTCACTTAAGCTACTAAGGTCAGTTTCTTTTGACCTAGTAAGTGCAAAATATCCTTCCAAACTATGATGTTAATTACTAGCCACTTGATGGTTAATTTTTCCCCATGACCTCCATTGTCTGAGGCAGAAATACTTCACTGCAAACTGACCTCACATCCAAGCAAGTGCTGTGGGAGTTGGCCAGTCTGCTTTTAGAGAAGTCTCCACACATTTATGGTTATCACCTCTTTGTGAGGCTGACAACCAGCTCATTACCTCTATTAAACATCTGGATTCCTGTCTTTGATAGCAGCGTAGAACCAGGTTATCTGCTCACACTCCTGCCTGTTGGTTCACGGCTGGACACATGGCACCAGTACCACTTGGGGTTGTGGTCCTGCGGTGTTCACATGTTATGCTCCCAACGCTGGAATTCCACTTCTAATATGGAAACTAATGTAATTAACCAAAATGCAGCCTGCTGCTTACAGACATGGAAGAAAAAAAAGGTAAAAGTTGGCTAAATTGTGAAGAGTAATATTACCCTCTGTTGTAGCCATAAGAATAAAAAACATGTTTTACCCAAGGCACAGTCTTGTACTTATTAGTATTAGTTCCAGAACCACTGCTAAATCAAGTATTTTGAGATGCTAGTCCATGAATAATAATGCCAGAGAAGTACAATAATTAATAGAACATGAGGATATTCCCTAAAGAGCATGAGTGGCATTGCAATAGGTATGCATGCCTGTCCTCTGAAATTTGGCTGCTATGGCCTCTTGAACTTTGATTTTGAAAGGTGGGGAAGAGGTGAAATGAATTACACTTCATTAGCAAAGTTGAGTAAGATGGAGGCCCCTCTTCTCTGGAGAAACAGTCTTTAATTGTTAAATTCCCAGAATTCCCCCATGCACATCAAGCTGGATTCGTTCTCGTGCTCTGACTGAGCTCAGGTGATGTTTTTCATTAGCCATTCTTTCTCTTGACCCTGATGTCATCATGTTATTGTTATTTATTAATTTAAAGTGCCTCATTCCCCCTGGATTGCAGGCATTTCATGCAAAACTTATATCCACTAAGTAAATATTAACATAATGGTAACAAAACAAACTTTTCAAGAATATTTTGTACCAATTTATCACTGATGCACCGACATCCCTGGAGGCTCGGGTCTGCTTAGTCTGCTGGCAATTACAACAGAAACAAGCTCCCACCACACACACCTTTTACCGTTCTGACTCTAACCTTGACCTGGAAAGGACATTTTCTAGGGGTGAGAGGATGTCTTGGCCTATTCATTACTTTTCATGCCTCTTCAGACAGGTGGAAGAAAATCATTCCGTTAGTGATGATCTTAGCAAGCAACAGTATATTAGCCAAAATGAAGAGTAATTCAGGGTAGCAGGAGAAAGCAGCACAGACACCAAAGTAATGAATTTCATGCGCTCCTTCACACACTGGGCTACACAGTGTGGAGATGCTCAATCAGTCATCAGTTTTAAGAAGGTATTCCCCCCCCACTCCCCCAAGGCTTTTATATCCCCTTAGGGGGACAACGATGAAATGGAAATTCCCACGGGATTTAGTTTGGTTTGTTAATTGTTTATTTTGTTGTGTGTGTGTGTGTTTGGTTTGTTTTGTTTTCAAAAACAGCATAAGGGTTTTATGTACCTCTCTGTTGAGTCAATTACCACAGTGTGTGGTGCATAGGTGGTGTATGCATTCCTTGATCCCTTTTGCTTTCTGTTTATTCTGATTCTTTGAAGCAGCTCTGAGAAACCCTCCATGCAAAACTGAAATATGTCTAAACCATTTAATGGCAGCTCTAATTAAAACAAACAAACAAACAAAAAACACTTGGGACATGGAAGAAATTGAAGGAAGTATCTTGTCTTTTTCATTTCTTTCTTTGGTCTGTTTTTTGTGGGTTGCGTGCCTAAAGATGTGTGTGTCCAGGTTCTCAGTATGAAAAGCCTTCTGCCAACAGCTCTGTCAAAGAGACCTTTTATGAATAACCTGGAAGTCCTAGAGAAGCTACCACCCCTCCCAAGGGTTCATGCAGCAGAAATCAGCATTGCTGTTTCCATTTATTCTCAAATTATTTTATTCACCATCTACTCTGGTGTCTTCACATGGTGCAACGGTATGGGAAGCTCATTATCTTTCCTTTGCGTATGCCACAATGAAGAATTCACACTGACTTACCTCTGGCTTTAAAAAGTGTGCCTAATCTCTTCCAAGAGAACAACTTTTCCCCACTCCAGGATCACTGCTACTTGTGACCGAGGGTGTGTGGTCATGGCAAGTTCAGAAATCTGTCTGAGATACTATGGAGATACCTGGGCATCTATTTCTTTCCAATTCAGTCCAGTTCAGTTTAGCTCTAGCACATTTATGTATCGCATCAAATGTAAAGTAAAACAAATGCATTAAAATCTTGATGTGGAGCCATCTTTATCTTTCCAGTTGTCTGACTGTACACGTCTAGCTGAGTCCATGAAAATGCTCAGATTGGCATTGAAAACTGTTTCAATTGCTCTGAAACAACATCATTCAGTCCAAGACAGTTAAGAAATGATTGCTACTTTTGTCTGTGCGTGTCAATGTTTTGCAACACAGATTGATTAAAAACAAACAAAAAACCCAAGCAAACCAACCAATATATTTCTCTTTTTCATATGCTTCCTGCAGCATGGTATGGTACCAAGAAGCATTGAACAATGAGCTGTGTGGTTCGAAAAAGAAAAATTCCCATTTTACCCATGTAGGAAGTAGAAACCATTAACATTTGGATTTGAATGTACCCAGGCTGCTCCAGAAGCTTGGCAATCACAAATATCATGCTGCCTAGAGAATCAGAGACCATAGAAAATAATTGGAAAGATAAGTACTTGGTTGTGTGAAAGCAAGAGTGAAGAAATCTACATTAGGAGACCAGCTGTGCATTAGGTGTATAATACAATACAGAATGACATAAATTACCATAGCAAACAAATGGACACTCAAGAAGCAGCACATAGGGGAATGTGTATGAAAGAAAGACTGGGATTCCAGAGAGTTTTTGCTTTGGGAAATGGAAATGTTCTTACAAAAAAAAAAAAAAAAAAAAAAAAAAAAAAAAAAAAAAAAAAAAATCAAATTAACAAAACCCCCCCAAACCAATCCCTTTACACATGCCATGGTTTTGGGTTTTTCCTTCATTTTCAGATTTTTCTACGATGTGGTAGATTTTTTTTCCTCAGTACTAGAAAAAGTGTGATATTGCTGAAGTCAATGTGTGTTAGTACTAACAGCCTAGATTCTGATATTTCTGGGGGGGAAATTCCTACTACTTTAATCTGGAGGCATTCCAAAACCTGGAGGGACTTTTAATTAATTATTAGTTTCTATCAAATCCTAAAATACAAAATAAGGGTGGTTATGACACATCTTTCTGAACCAGATTGGCAGGTATTTTGTGAGATTTGTAGAACTGCTCAAACAAAGCATAAATAGAAATTTATTTGACTATTTTAAAGCAGAGTAGAAACATCTTTGTATTGAATGCATGTATCTTAGACAATTAAGAGATAGCTTTTATCAAGCTTTAAACGTGTACAGTGCTGTCTGCACCTTAAGTCATCATGCCTTACAGCCAGTGAACTGAATTATGTGCTTCATAGCATATTTTAGAACCTTGCTTTCAAATGAGAGGAATCATACCTTGGATGTGATTACCTCTCTCCATTTACTATATAGAAAGTATGCAGTCAGTAGCTCAGATGAAAATGTCTGCTCTGTGTATATCTATTTAAAGTCCAATGAATCACACCTGAAAGTCTGAATTCACACAACTCTTAAGTCCTTTGAATTCTTTATATAAAAATACAAACCAGTGCCTTGCTGCTAGGTTTTCTCTGTGTGTTGTGCAAGGCCGATTGGTATCCAACTGATTCTCCTCCTTATTCACTGGTCTCATAACCTCCTTTTCTTAAGAAAAGGATGAAAAAAGGGTGAATGACAACATCTAGCAATCAATGGTTAGAGTATACTCTCAATGCAAGATATAAGGACACCCTGTGCTATCCCATATTAGCATTTTCTGTGAGCTGACAACATTATAATCTGTGGAACATTGCCATTTGCTTGAAAATTAGATTAGGACTTCTGTGAACATTTGTTTGAAGGGGGATCCTGGAAACACTGTAGTAAGAAGTAGTGATAAAATATGTTTATACAACTTTTCAGATTTTGTAACTAGGGTTCCTTTTCATTAAACTCAAATTTTCTAGTTGAGAACAGAACATGGTCTGTTGGCTGAGATTTATTTGAAGAAGGCAGATTTGCAAACCCCTAGGAATCCATATCATGTACCTAACTCAACAGGTAACACAAAAAAGAAAATCTCGCCCAACCAAAACCTGATAGTTTATCAGATGTAATTTTCACAGATTTTGGTCTCATTATTGGTATTTTTGTCATACAAATCTGTTTAAAAGGGCACTTTTTCTATAGCTGGAAAATGGGCAGAAACACATGAACAATGTCTTATATATTAATTTTTTAAAGCAAACAGGTCAAAACATCTCAAAATGGACTTGCTTTTTCTCTCTAGTAGTTTAGCTAATAGTTTATTCTAGATCCTTTTGAAAAAAGTTTTATAGTGTACCTGCTTGAAAATCACAATATAAATGCAAATAGACTGATATTGAGACTCTCATGATTAAATAATACAGAAAAGTAGCAATAGAACATAAATCCATTTCTTTCAAACAGCCGCTTTTAACAGCACTATTATTATCTTAGCTAAAAGACATGAAACAAATCCAAATTGTGATTTACAATAGCCCTGATAATCCAACTCAGTGAAAAAAAAAAAAGGGGGGGGGG
>VYXD01004180.1:25376-37122 GCA_013397195.1 Hylia prasina | reverse complement strand
AAAAAAAAAAAAAAGAAAAAGTCATTCTTTACGAGAAAAGGCTGAGGTAAGAAATCATGCTTATGGCCTAATGAGAGACACAAGGGGAATATTGTCATTACTCTAATGAATTTTTGATTTACCACATGGAAAACTGAAAGCAGAGGACAGAAACAGAAGGTGGGATCCACAAGTGGAGGCACAATGGTTCCCATGAGTTACTTCTGGAGCTGAAATAACTACACCCACCTTATCAAGGTGCACCAACATGGTAGCATGACCACTTAAGCAGAAAGGGCTGAGCTGTGCAGGCACTACACCTTTGATGGTTTGAAATTGTGTCTCTGCTCTTCTTTGCAATTCATTGGGGACCTACATGTTCACTCCCTTCTCTGCTGGGGAACACAGTGCTACCCCAACACCATCAAACGCTAGCCCATTGTTATCCCAAGAAGAGATTTTGTTGTTGTTGTTGTTGTTTTGTTTGTTTGTTTTGTGGTTTGTATGTTTGTTTTGTCCTGGTAGAAGCACTTTGCATACAGCTGTGCTTTCCATCTGCCCAGTACAAGAGGTTCTGGCAGACCAGAAAGCATATTTATATTTTGTAAATCTAGTTTTCTATTTCCCAGTCCTTTAGATGGGGCTTCCAGAGGACAGAGAGGTTGAGTCAAGCATCTGGAAATAAAACATAAGAGAATAAAACTCAAAAGGAATTTCTGCTCTCAGTGTTAGGACACTTAGTTTGAAGAAGGGTAAACGAGCTCTAGGAAATGTATGAATCTATTCTACACTAAATAATCTTTACAAGATGGAAAAGAAGCCAAGAAAATGCCAGGAGCTGAGCAGCTTGAGGTTTTGGGGCTTTTATGACTCTTTCTCTTTTGTCAGTCCAACAAAACTTAATTCTATTGTTTTCAGAACAATAAGAATCAAGCTCTCCCTTTATTAAATGGCCATCACCACAGTGATTAAAGTGCTTTACTAGGGGTGAGAAATGTAGGTTTAAATCTGCTCCAAAGGATGAAGGAACTGCACACATTCTATTAATGAAAAAAATAATTCTTCATCTTCTCTGTCTAGGATCTGTCCAATTTAACTTTGAGAGGAGACATTTTGAGTTTTACTGTGAAAAATCATACTACTGGATACAGTCCCCATTCCCCACAGCCAAGCATGCATTGTCACTACTGCCCTGTGATGCACCACAGATGGGGAGAGGAAAGCTGTAATCATAAGACAATAGTGATGGCTGCTTGGCTTTTAACATTTTTGGGATGCCATCTGTCTGTGGCTTCGGTGCAAGTGTTCCTGGGGATGACAGTGAATACCTGACTGAAGTACCTATTGATTTAACACAGCAATTTCCTACCTAACAGAAAAAAAAATTAGGACACCTTCTTATATGGGAAAGTATTTAAACACAAGCTTCATTTTAATTTAATTTTAAGCATGTTTAATACATTCCTGAATCAGGGCCACTTAGGTAATTGTGTGGCATAATTGCAACAGCCTACTTTAAAAGCACTGTGTAGCACCACAGAAATGTAATTCCCAGTATCTGTTTAAGGAGGTGATGTATAGCTTAATGTTAGTATAATCGTCATTTGATGCAGCAGTTGCTTAGATTGTAACACTGTAACAGTGTTAAAAAAAAGATAAATAAATAAAATAACATAGTGTAAATTTCTCTTAAATTACCACTCCCCCTCTCTATGCATAATGCATCAAATGTACTTAGCACCAGTGAACCGCATAACACTTTTTTAGATGACTCACTATCTTCATGTTGGAGTCACATTCCATTGCAGAGAATAAAATGTGTTACCCTTGGGAGCAGAGATTTGAAGCAAAAAAAAAATTGAGGGAATAACTTCACATCCATTACTTGGGATGGTTCTTGTATTGGGTTTGCGTGGCCAGGTTTGGGTAGCGGGGGAGGCTGCTGGGGTGGCTCCTGTGAGAAGCTGCCAGAAGATTTCCCATGCCCAGTGGAGCCAGTGCCAGCTGGATCCAAGACAATCAAGGTAGTAGTGCCTGTGGAATAATGGATTTAACAGGGAGAAATTGTTGTCCAGAAACCAACGCCACTGGAGAGCCCTGCATACAGCCAGGGCAGTGCAGAAGGAGGGGCAGGAGCTGCTCCAGGCTCTGCAGCTCAGATTCCCCTGGAGCAGCCCATGGTGAGGTAGCTGTGTCCCTGCAGTACAGGGAGGGAACAGGGAAGCTGAGATCCACCTGCAGCCCCTGGAGGAGCCCAAAGAAGCAGGAGGATGCCCAAAAGAGGCCGTGAGCCCAGGGGAAACCTGCGCAGGAGTAGGATCCTGGCAGGACCTGTAGAGAGAGGAGCCCAGGCTGGAGCAGGTTTGCTGGCAGGACTTGTGACCCCATGGAGAACCCACACTGGAACAGCTTGTTCCTAAAGGACTGACCCCTTACTGAAGGACTGGAAGAGTTTGTGAAAAACTGCAACCTATGGGAAGGGCTCTGGAGTAGCCTCCCCCATGGAGGGGACTCCACACTGGACAAGGGTAAGAGTGTGAAGAGTAGAACCCCTGAGTTGGAAGGAGCAGCAGAGATGACCTATGATGAATTGACCTCAACCCCATTTCCTTGTTCCCCTGTATTGCTGTGGGAGAAGAGGTGGGAAACTCAGAAGTAAAACTTAGCCCAGCAAAAACAGAGGGGTGAAGAAAGGTGTTTATTGAATTGGTTTTATTTCTCATTACTTCACTCTGATATGATGGGTAATCAATTAGTTAAGTTTGTTTTTTCCATGATAGTGACTGGTGAGTGTTCTCACCCTCTCTTTATCTCAAACCATGAGTCTTTTGTTATATTTTCTCTCCTCTGCCCAGCTGGGGAGGAGAGTGACAAAATGGCTTTAGTGGGGATCTGGCATCCAACTAGAGGCAACCAATCTACCACAGTTCAGTAAAATCCAAATAATATGTAACAAAAACATGGATTATTGTTGCTATCAGTAGTATTATTTAAGAAAATGGCCTTTAGCCAGCTTAACAAACTATCTTGCAAATTGCATTACTTACGGCATTAAGGCACTGTAAATTTCTTTTTGTTTCTAAGATATGTATGTTTTGAAGGCTTATAATTAACCTACTTCAATCATTTATATTTTGATGCATTCATGTGCAACTCAAATTAAAAAAAACCATATTGATGCAACTAATTAAATAAAAGTAAAATCATATAAAGTTTCATTATAACTGTAATTGATTTGTCAACTGAGTAATATACCTAGATATATTACTCTGTTGACAAATTAAGTTAAAATGATAATGACACTTAGCTTAATCCTTATTTTTTATTGCATTCCTTCCAGATAATTTCTCATTTCTTACAAAAAAGGAATTCAACTTTTCTCTTTGGTGTCTCATAAATTTGTGGATTAAAATTTGTATATTAAAGTCCTTCACAATTTCTGTTTCTTTTAATTGAAGTAGAATATTTTACAGCCGTTAATTGGCTTTTGCCAAAGTTAATTTGATGGTAGTGATAGAATGCAGTCAAAATGTATCTATTGTCCATAGGTGCAATAACATTTAGATAAGTAGGTAATTAAACCACCTAGAATCCAGAGACCTTTGCATTTTCCTTCATCGTCACAGAACTTGCTTTGGAGAACAAATGCCCTGGCTTGGAATTAACTGGTATGAGACAATATATTTTCCAACAAGAAAAAGAGTAAAGCTCTAGGGAGGCAATAAAGAACTACCCAAAGAGACCTAGGATCTGCGAAGATAGGGGGTCAGTGATAAGTGAGGAACAGGTAAAAGAAGAATAGTTATTGTGTGTTTCTCATAATAGAGGAACATGAAGGCAGAAAGAAATTATAATGTTTAAGAATTAATATGGTACCATGAGGGTTGACCTTGTCTGGTTGCTAGATGCTGACCAAAGCACACCTTCGCTCCTGCTTCTTGGTAGAACAGAGGGAAAAAGAAAAATTAAAAATGTATAGGTTGAGACAAAAGCATTTTGATGAGAAGAATCAAAGGCCACAGGTGGAAACAAACAAAAAAAACCCAAACAAGAATATTTATTTTCTGCTTCTCAAAAACAGAGGATGTCCTTCCACTTCTTAAGAAGTGGGGCCTCAGGATGTGCAATGTTTGCTTTGGACTACAAACACACTAATAATGAATGTTTCTGTCACCCATCCTCTTCCTTTCTCTCAACTTGTATTTAATGATGAATACAACATCATTTGGGGAATATGCCTTTGGTCAGCTTGGGTCAGCTGTATCAGTTTTGACCCCTCCCCACCTCTTGCTCACCCCCAGCCTTTGCAGGGTAGAGGTTAGACAGACTCTTGGAGGTGTGCAGGACTAATTTAAATGTTGAATGTGCGTAGTGCTATAGGCCTCATCCATTTTGTCTTGTTCAGGTGCAATTCATCACAATCATAACTAAATATTTAGCAAAGATTTCACTTTATAATGTCTTAATTGAAGCATTTTATTTTTTTAATTTAAAAAAAAGTTTTACTAGATCTGCATGTCCTTCTAAATAAAAGTTCCTCTAAAATTAAAGGCATTTTAAAAATGTTCAAGCAAAATATTTCAATTTGGAATTGGAGGATAACTATTGCTTTTGCTGTTTGCATTTTCTTCATCCAAGATGTAAATATTTGGAAAATTGGTTAAAGTTCTCTAAACATCTTTATTTTTCATTTGCTCTGAAGGAAACAGTGGGGGGAAAATACTATCTAGATCCCAAATATACCAATGCCCAAGGTCATATGTCTCCTGATATTTACACAAAACTAACTTTCTTCTTATGATGCCAAGAAGAGTACCTCATAGATGAGAAATGTGTGGAATGCAATGCAATTGTACAAGAAGTTCTTCCCATATTGCAGAGAGCACAGGCACATTTTAGCCCCCAGCTATTCAGTAAGTACTGTCTCCAAAGCTCAGAATTGCTCAAGCATTTAATTCTGGAGACCATCTCGGCCGAAGCAGCAGTGTGCTGGCTGTGATGGCAACCATTATACTTGCATTCAAACATTATGCACTGAGGGCTGAAAGATTTAGCCAAAACACAAATAAGGTCTTCTGTAGAGATTTAATGTTTCTCTGTTGAAATGCCTTTTAATCAAAGACAGGTACAGTCTAACGATCACTCATTTCCTTAAAATATACTTTCAATAAAGGACAAGGAGATAACACCGCACTGCTCGCTGGTTTGCAATCCTCACAGTGTTGATCTACTAGCAGTGCTCACCATCTATTAAAATTGAGCTCAAGTCTTTCAAAATTAAAAACATGTGTTTCTATTGTTTCAGATAAAATGTCACTGTCAGCGGATGAAGGTCAGCGGTCATGTCATGACCTTTTTAAAGTATTGCAATAACTAGATAAATTTTTGGCTGATATTTTTATACACTTAGGAGAGAAAAGGGAATTTAGAAGTCCGTGCTGTGTAGCATTTTTCCCCCACAGACTGTGTTTTCTGCATATCACCCATTTCCAAGACACTTGGATCACCAAGGTCTCCAGGGAGCCCCACATGTTAATGACACATCACAGTGATAGTTCCAGTTCTGTTTTCAGAGCTGGTCTCGAACCAGACCAGTACACTCTCATCCTGCATAGGACAAGAGCAGAATACCCCCAAGAATTCTTGTGAAGCCACATTTAAACAGCACTTTCCAAGCACCTGACTCTGGACACCACATGGTATGACAGCCCTCCTGTTCATTTAGTCCATTCTGAATACACCACATAATGGATCCTCCTGTTAAATATAATTGTTTTACTCCATATCTATCCATTTTTTGCTTTTTAATGGGTCAATTACTCTGTTCAAACATTAAAGAGGACTCAAGCAAGATTTCTACCAATATAAGTAACATTTTTGGTTCAAGATGGATATTTTTAAATAATGTATTTATATACTTCTGTGACTACATAATGTTTAACATACAGTACCGTAGGTGACATTTGTAGACCTGTTTTATTGTTTTGAAGGACTACAAATATCATATTTATTGGTTTACCATGTAACTTGATATCAGTAATATTTCTAATATTTGTGTTACTTCTGTTGCACAAATACCATAAGGATTTGCATTTCTCAGGTTTTCTTACAACTAACATTTAATTCAGTTTGCAGTGATGCGTCCTTGCCACATACAAGGTACAGGAAGCACATTTGAGTCTAAAATAAATTAGAGCATCTAATTCTTTATTCAGAGCATGATAAAAGAAATAGGATGTAAATTAAACTGCTTTGGTAATGCAAGTATTTCACCTCTTTTAGTGCAAACCACCAACTTGTCTAAGTGATTTCTGTCCTATTTGTTTGATGCTAAAACTGATGTCCAACAAAGGTAAAAAACCCCACTATATTTACCATAGAGATGGCAGGTCAAACTCCCCTAGAAACCACATTAGTGATGAAAACAAATACAATTTAATTACCTGCAATCAATAGAAAAATTTTCTATAGGCTGCATGCAAGCTGTGAAAAATAGCAAATTAATGTTCTGTCACAACCTGCAAGCACAAGAGCACAAAGATTCCATAAGTGAAATATGATTTCAAGACAAAGTAACTGCAAAAACCAATCAGATCAGCTCTCCCTTTAGGAGCAATTTTTTTCTGAATTACCTAAGTAACGCAGCTATATGCATCCTATTTTCATAAATCACATAAGCATTTAGGATCCCAGTGGGATCTAGGCTCCAAAGTACCTCTGTGATTTATGTGTGCATACAGTAGTCACTTAGGTGTTTTGGAGAAGGCTACTTCTAGATTTTTCTTGGTTTAAACTTAAAAAGATGAGGAAGTGCCTCATATTTTTGCAGGATGTTTCAATGCCCAAATAATACTTTTGGTTTTTCTGCTATAGCTGTCATTTATTTGTAAGTCATTTTGTCACTTGGTAAAGAAAATTTTAAGTCAAAAGAACCACCTAACCTCTTTCTTGGGGAAAAGAAGAAAAAGAAAAAAGAAAAGAAACTAAGCCAAAAAACATAGATCATCTTGTGCTAGGCTGTCACAATGATTTTTATATGCAATCGATTCACAATGAGGCTAGACTTTGTACTGTTCCTTATTTCATTGATTTGGGGTTGGTTTTTCCTTTTGTTGTTTGTCTGCCTTTATGTGTATATGTATTCATGTTTTATATTTTCTTTTTAAATCTTTGAAGCAATGTCATAGGCCATCTTTTAATTGCTCACAGACAATCAAAGAAAGACAGGCTACAAACAGAAATTATGTCAAGAAACATTGCCTTATGATTTTTTTCCTGTTTAAATAGAACTAATAGCATGTCTTTTTATTTTCAGAAATGTTAGTAATATAAAGACTATGACATGAGTTCTGTTCCTGTTGTTCTAGGAACAGATGATATAAGTAGTGACATCTGACTTTTTAAAATATAAAAAAGAGATAATTTGAGTTTTACTATCTGTAAAATATGTGTAGATAGCTATTCACAGGTTTATTAATGGAGATTTAGGTACATCAGAGTTTAGCTGTTCCTGTGCTCTGCTAGAGACAAGAATCCAGCCACATTCTAGCCTGAAAGTTACTATAGTGTTGCTCCATGTAAACAAGGAAGTAGAAGGGGTGACAATAGTGAAACCAAGCAGAAAAAGGGCAAGCTGTGTTGTTTCTATTTGAAAATATATCTTCTAGTGGTGTAGTACAGAAATCACCATCTTAAACTTCAACTGGTAGATGCTGAGTCCCTTCCCTTTGCTGTAGATCTGGAATAAATATTTGATGACTTCAGGGTTTTTTTGTTTTTGTTTTACACCATTTTGCCTGAGGTCAGAACCTGGATGCTTGGATTTCACCAAACCCTCTCTAGTCCAAGTGTAATTTACGCCACCAGTGAATTCATTTTTCAGCCTCAGACCTTGAGTCTCCTTCCCTAAAAAGTCAACAACACAATATCAGAAAGTGTCAGCGTTAGAAAACGTATTTTGCTGTATAATAGGGAACATAATTTCCTCCTCCAACAGATTTCCAATCTAAATAGTCTCTTATTTAGAATCCTTCGTGCACTGGTAAGTGATGTTTTGGTACCCAGCTAGAAATGAGCAATAACATTCAAATGAAAATTGGAAGCTGAAGATCTAATCATTAACAACAGATGGTTCAACTTGAATCTGATAAACAAGTTGTTGGTCCCCATCACCGCCCCCCTTCTCCTGCCTGTTTCTTTTCCTTTTGCTTGCATATGTTTTTGTGTATGTGTGTTGTTTTACCACAGTCAAATCAACAGGGGGAAAAGGGTTTCCAAAACCAAAAGGTAAACCTCATGGTAAATCTGGAACACGTTCAGGTGGAAATGGAAATTGCTTGAGCATCTAGTGCTGAGATGTTTGAGATTTAATTCAGGCAGTTCAGTTATCACAGTGGCAGTTTTCTGAGGCTCTGGATTGTCTCCCACATTGGTCCATGTCCCAGTATTCTCAACATACAACCTGTTACACTAAAAAATCCAAATATGAGAGACTCAGCTTCACTCTTTGATGCTCATGTGCAGAACACAGTGAAAGGCAGTTGGAAACCTACAATTACATTTGGCCTATCATGGTTGGATTTCATCCCAGTTTTACAATAGGTCCTTCTTTCTTTTTCTCTATTCACCGAAAAGACAGTCCTTGCCTTTGTGCACAATCACACACCCAACACAAAAGAGAACGTGGAACACGAAACTGCAATATTATCAAAAGCAATAAATGAAGAAAACATATGGGTAAGATACAGAGGTATGCAATTGTCCCATTTAACATCCTTTTTCGTATTTGTTGTTGTGTATGTTCAAAAGCTGCACAAAGGCTTTTTGGTCAGATAAACATAGTTATTTTGCTCTGCATTCAAGCAGTTTGTTCAATTCAAACCTAAGTTAAAAATAATTTTATTTTGGATAGCCCCCAAGAACCCTGGTGGCATAATTGTCAAAATGCTACAAGTTTAAAGAATTAGTATCACAGTAAAACATAGAGCAAATGCCACGGTCCCCCATCTCCGGAATTACAGACTTGAAACTGCACTGTTGGATATACTGGTGGAATATATCCAGACTGAGATTCAAAAGAGAGCACAGGAGCTCCACTGAGTTTTAACAGATTACGCTCGCTAACTTTTGAAGGAGACTCTACAATAGGAAGTATAGTGAGTCTAAATCATTATAAGAGACAGGATGGGGAACTTGTGGGTCTCTAAATTCTGGGTGGCAGAGAGTATATAGTATGCACCAGTTAAAAATCATAAAAACACCCATATTCCATCTAAACAAAGATCAGCCTGCCCCATTACCATGAGCAACTGTGCACTGTCACAAATCTTTTGCGACTCAGGAAAGGGAAGGAAATGGGGAGTTGCTTAAAACTATGTTGTTACCAAGACAGCATAGTTTTAAGCATGTCTAAGCCTCAGACTGCAGGCCGGTCTGCAATGACAACCATAAAAGGAATGTATATATATATTTACAAATTCTGATAATTGTTAATTAAAGGACTTCCTAGAGCATTATGCCAGTGTTGTGAGGAGAAAGATGGTGAAAAAATCTGAAGTCCTAAAACACCATGGCATTGAAGAACGTTGGGCTTCTGAGACTGACGGTGGCTTTCTTTTGTTTCTAGACTGGGAAATAATTTCTTCAGAAGAAATGATGCATTAAACACAGTTTTCCTACCCACAGAATGGCTTCACGTTCTTTTGAACATGGAAGGAATAATCACACAAAATCAAACAAGCTTTGAGGTTTGATCCAAAATATTTATGTTTAAAGCAATGAATTATTTTCAGTAGTTGCCAACCCGTGACAGATTCAATCTACATCTGTAAACATCAGAACATTTTACATTCTGATATAATTTTCCTGAATTTACCATAGAGACAAGATTTTTGTGTGTATGCATGTTAATCCCAGTGTAAAATATCCCCAAATCAATCAATCAATTGATTAACAAATTAAGTGCTAAATAATGGATGGGACTGCGAACATTTCCTGACAAGATGCTGAGAATAAAATATGTGTCTACAATTCTTTTGTCTAATAGTCAGCCAACAAAGCATTGCACTGTTTTCTTTAGGAGTTTACATAAATGCTTGGAAAACAAATGGAAAAATGTGTTCAAACAATATTTTAGCATTTATATAAGCCAGCAGAAATGGTCATTACACTGAAAAATGAATAAAATTCTTTTTCTTTCAAATTAAATTTTAATGTAGCAGAACTTTACCTGATCCCAGGAACATAAATAAATACAAGGTGACAACTAAGTATTTTCCACCACTAATTATGCCATTAGTATTGACCATAGTGTAAAGACTTCATGAAATACTGTTGCTAAATGCNAAAAAAAAAAAGGAAGGCAAAGCCAGAGTTGTGAAAACACTGAAGAATTCATGTAGTAAACTTTGTCTTATGCAAGAACTGCATCTTATTTATTTTCACTCCTAATTATTATTTATTTTTATGCTGGCATATGACTAACATTTGGCCTGTCTGTTACCACAATTTAGAGTCTCTTTGTAGATGTTTTTTACAACTGCGGCTTAGTCACTTTAAGCTGTTTTCATGTGGATTTGAATCTACACTCAATCTATATGTTTGTGCATCACTAAGTGTCTTACAGTGAGTGAAAGCTAAAGAAAGGGCTTGTTTTCTTTTAAAACCAATACAGCAAGGCAACTATCACGGTCATTTTGCAAAAGCAAAGTGAGGCATGAGCGAGTAAAGTGTCAAATTAGTCTGTGGATGTTTGTGTGGTTAAATCAGAGCTTGAACTTTGGTCTCCCATGGGCCAAGCTAACAGCTTATTTTCCCTGACTGTTTTCCCCACTTCATTTATAAGCAAATGTACCATCTATCGCCCGCACATGCACATGCCACTCAGGCTTGCTGTGATCAACGTGTTATGAAACAACCGTCTAGTTTGGAGTGTTTAGGGCTGTTAGGATAATGATTTTGTGTGGCTGCTCCACTTCCCAATGGAATTGTGTTTTCCTAGATTTGCTTTAATGAAAGTGCTTTTTGCAAATAGAGGAGACACTGGAGAGGCTTGCAAAAACACAAGCCCTTTAACTGTTCATTGGGAAGCAAAGAAGAATCCCTTGCTAACCAGACTGACTGTAGCTGTTCAGCTGAATAATCTTGTCACTCTTATGGTTGCTCTTAATATTTGATGGCTGGTCATGTACAGCATGCCTCCTCACACCATCTCTGGAGGCGCTGCATTGGGAAATTTGAAGAGAGGCCACTCTTCTGGAAGGATACTGCTGAGGATTGAATGGTGAGGCTGTGACTCTATGTTCCTATTACACATCTCAGGCTTATTAAATTCCTGGCTACACTGAAACATAAAACAAAAATATGTAGAAGTATGTTTCACACAAGTTTCAAAGGGACACTGGGTTTTGTGACTGACCTTTGGTCAAATATCTACAAAAGTGGAACAAAAATCATAAAATGAAAGATGTTATTTCCCCACATCTAGGTACAGAATTCCACTCAATTGCTGCCCAGTCTGAAATCTTGCTGCGGTCACCAGTGGCTCTCCCACACACCCTAAGAGGAAAATATCCTCTATATTTCACTCAATTTTCTAAATTTCTCACAAAATATAAAGACCATCCAAAAAGTTTAGGGTTGAGGGACTTAAAATAAGTGGAGATGGGAATAAAAATCCATTTGCACTGACCTATGGCGAGAAGGCCGAGGGAGTGGAGAAAGGGGAAAAAAACCTGACTGTGAAAAAGTTATTTCAGTTTCAAAAGTT
>VYXD01004180.1:0-12844 GCA_013397195.1 Hylia prasina | reverse complement strand
GTTTGTTTGAGAAAGTAACAAGTACTGCCTGTCCAAAATCTCTGTGTCTGGGTGCTAAAAATCTTTTACCTTTTCTTTTTTTTTTAAATTGTTTTTAAACATTTCTCTTTTTTCAACAAAGCAGATTTTTTTTTCTCTCTTTAGTATTTCCACCTCCTAGAAATTCAGAAATGGACAGCTTCTCAGGTTCAGAAAACAACACAATTCAAGTGAGTAACTTATTAAACTGGTATAAACTTTCATCCCAATCAGTACATTTGTGACTCCTATGTTAAATAATTACATTTCAGCTATGCAGGTAATTTTAACACTGATAGCCAGAGAGACATCAGGTTTGGTTTTGGCTATATATATATATATATAAAATTAATGTTTATTTCTACAAGCTATTTACTGTAAATTCATTAAAGCTGTATCTTAAGGATGCTAAAATGGATTCTGTATCTCACAGTTGACAGCAATCTGCTTTTAAGGCTGTGGGGGTAGATCTCACAATGCAAACAGATGGGATGGCACTTGTCATGACATCGTGGGATAAAGTTGTTTTATCCTAGATGTTTGTTTTTCTTCTGACTAGTGGAAGTCAACTCTATTATTGGAAAAATTATATAAATTAACATATTTTCTCTACCTGTGAGGGAAATAACACAGTCTTGAGTAAACTGCAACACATTGAACAGAATGATTTCACTGTTACTACTCATAACTAGAGAAATCCAAAATCCTGCCCTAGCCCTCAGTAAAGTCATTTGCTTTGACTTCCATGGGTCTTTACCCAATTTCAGCCTTAGCAGTAAAACAAAGAGCTCTGGAAATTTTGTCTCAAACCAAGTTCTTCTTATTCTCTCCCTTCCCTTAGCTTCCTTCAGGCCAGTTTGGGTACCGATTAAAAAGAATTTAATATAAATATTCTCTTTGCATATAATTTTGTGGGGTTTTTTTCTTTGTATTTATTGATAGATAGATAGATGATAGATAGATAGATAGATAGATAGATAGATAGATAGATAGATAGATAGATAGATAGATAGATAGAAAAAAATATAATATAACTCTTTGCTGGTTCATACTCCATTGCCATTCCCACTGCAATGCACTCACTCCAGAAACCTCCAGATACATGCACTTACTTGGCTTCCACTTTCCAAACTAAAGACCATGATCTGGTCATAATCAATAAAGTTAACTGAAACCTGCATGAATAATTTAATCACTCAATGACAATTGGCCAGGCAGGCAAGACGAAGCATCTGCCCCCAAATTATTAAAGGCTTTTATAGAACCATAAAAAGAGCAATAATTCAATTTTTTTTTTATGGGTACTAAATATAATGCTTATTAAATGCTGGGTACAGCTGAGATGTGCACTGGGATGAAATAGAAAGCATGTTCAGCAGCAATATGACAAATGCATGTTTTTTTCCTTTTGCTGACTGGCAGATAACCTGACCAAATTAATAAAAAGTACTCTACTGATTTCCCCTTCAACACCCCCCCCCGCTTTTCTTTTGAACTGATTTGCTAAGTTATGGTACATTGCTAGAAAACAAACTAACAAGCAAACAAACATAAAAAACCACAAAGCACACAAAGCTTTTAAGAGAGGAGTCTATATATCCGTCGATTTTGCTTCCTGTGACAAAGTGCCATGTTTAGTATTGAAAACAGAGTAACAGGAAGGTACCAGGGAAAGAAAATATGCGTACTTTATCATGCTCTACTGCTGACTCACTCCTCAGTTAGGAAGATGCACTTTCTGCTCTTAACATTTGCCTCAATCTGTTGACCATTAAATTAGGGTTAATGTTATTTACTAACCTTAGTATGGCAACACAGTTCACTAATGAGACACAGTTCTGCCCCAAGAAGTCACGTAACTCTGAATATTTCACTTTGATTTCATCAGTAATTGTATAGCTATTACATTTCTTGTGGGGAACAAAAAAGAGAAAACAGCCTGCTGATGAAGGAAGCAGAAAATGTTGGCATCCCATTACATGGGTATGGGTAAAGATGTTCTTCTTATCATGCCCTTAAATTAAAAATTAAGTAACAAAAGCAACAAAAGAAAAATGAAAAAAAAGAAATTAAAAAGAAAAGGAAAAAGAAAAAGAAAGGAAACCTGTCCTGTAGCACCTTAGTGGTTGGAGTACGTCTTCTTTGTAGCCTGCAATTCCTTTCACCATGCAATACTGCCAGCATGGGTTTGTGAAAGGCAAGCCCTGCTTGATCCACCTGATCTCCTTCTTTGACAGGGTGGCCTGCTTAGTGGATGAAGGAAAGGCTGTGGATGTGGACTCTACCCAGAATTCAGTAAAGCCTTTGAAACATTCTCCTGGAGAAACTGGCTGCAAATGGCTTGGATAAGTGCAATCTGGAATTACCAGCTGGTGTCTGGTTACCGGTGGTGCTCCCTGGGGATCTGTGGTTCTGTGTTTATGCATAGCCTAAGAACTGGACAAATTACTGTGTTTTCTGCGCCTGAATTGAGGAATGGGTTTTAACGCCACAAGCAATGAACATAATAGATCTGTCCTACTTTGAGTTGTTGTGAATGCCTGTCTCTATTCACTCTCCTTGCACCTCACTGAGAAACTGCTGCTCTGCTCACAGTTTGATCATTCATTTCAGTGGACAAATGCGCCACGGGAGGGATTTGGCCAGATAAATTGGCCCAGCCACTATCATTGCTGATGGGCATATTTCTATTTGCAACTATCACTAGGAAAATATTTCAGATTTTTTTTTTCTTTATATTGTAAAACTCTTATTAAGCTTGTATTTTTCTTCCCCAATCAGAAGGTTTTAAAATCACTATAAAAATAGAGAATATTTATTTCACATTTTTATTGCCTTATTTATTATTATTATTGTTATTGTTATTGTTACTGTTATTATTATTATTATACTACTTTATAGGTGTGCTTGGTTTTCAATTCATTATGAATTTATTAGGATTTTTATTAGATTGGGTTTCTTTTTTTCTTTTTTTGCATTTGTTANNNCAGAATGTTTTGTGGTGCTGATACATTATATAAAATTTAATTCATTATGAAGTTTACAAAGATTACCCTTTTCCCAATTGACTATTGTGTAAATATCTTAAAACCCTGTGGGGTTGAAATGTCTTGGCCTGTTTCATGTTCAGTGTTCATTTTCACTCCAATTATTTTTTACTAGCTTTATCTACACATATAATCTGCCCATTCCTCCCACTTAACATATCCTTTGAACTTTTCAAATGCCTTCTGCTCCTCCTTATTATCTTTGCTTTACCACATCCTTGTCTCTTGTCCTATTTTTGATACTTTTTCCCTGGGATGGATATAGCTGGTATCCATCCTCTATATCTGCCAATTAGATACAGAACCTCATACTTTTTTTTTTTCTCCTCTTCTTCATAATGATCAATTTTCTGCCCTTCTGTTGATATCATTTCACTTCCTGAAAAATTATTCCATATATTAGATCCAAACCAGTCTCAATAAGAATAAAAGGATGGGGGGGGGGGAGCAGGACTAGTGATGAGGGAGAGAAGTTACATTAACTTCTGAAATTCTATTTTCACGTACCCAGAGGAATAATTCATATCTGAATATATTATGATCACTAAAGTAGACCTTAGTTGTTCAACTATTTCTGTTGTATGTATCATGCTCTGGCTTATTATCAGAGACCAAGTCCAGAACAGTTTCTGACTGCACTTGCTGCTAAGTACAACTGATAAAGGAGCTGATGACCATAGTTTCTCCCTGACCCTCCAAGAATGGTCCAGTCATTAGCAAAAGACAAAAGATTTATCTTTAATGAATGTTCAGCTACAGGAATACAAAGCTGGAGATGGAGAAGGAAAATGAACAAGCATACGTAATGAAATGATTGATGCTTTATTTTTTCTGCATCCTTTTCAGAAATCTAAATGCCATCAATGACTTACATAATCCATTGTCAACATTTATTCTTATTTCAGTTATCTCCATAGTGGTAGGCAAGCTGTTTATATCATTTGTCTCTTCAGGCATAGTATCTTCCCTCTCTTATTACTTTAATCAATCATTGTTAGCTTATGTATAGCACATATCATTGCTACTATTCTGCGGTGTGTCAGTCATTCATGCCAAACAGACCAGCTAGCAGCCTCGAAGGACCTCTATAAATGGAAATTCTCCTTTGCAAGCTGTTAAGCTTAAATGAGAGCATGAAAGCCCTTGCATGAGCATCATAACCTTCCACAGTGCAGAAGGCTTTGATAACGGTGGTGTCAGCACTTCCCAAACCAACATATCTCCAGGCAATGTGATGATCCTGCTCATTGCTCTGTGCCGCTACCATATAAAAATCATCAGAGAGCCAGGCTGAGGTCCAAACCCATGGCAAGACCCAGCTGCCTCCCATTTCACTTTAAATGGTTGCCCAAGGCACTTGATTTAACAGTTTATTAGATATTAATTTACCATTCAGTATCCCTTTTTTGTCAGACTGATGCAGGTTTTCTTCCATATGCGCCTTGCTAATAGCATGGTAGGCTCTGACTCTATATTCAGAGTTCTATAAGGTGCAGGGGGAGAAAAAACCCACTGTGTGTCTGTGTTGATGAGTCTGTATCAGGCTGAGAAACAAAAAGTAAATGAAGGCATGGAGCCAGGACTGACTCATGGCGAAATCCTAATCCATTGAGGACTCAAAGAACCTCTGATGCACACAGTTGCACTCGTAATACAAGGCATGGCAAAGAGAAGTTGTTGCTTACCAGTACCTTCCCACCACAAGGTACGATTGTTTATGTCCAGTTGGATCTGTGAGGCCACATTTCAGGAACTAGTTAAACATTATGCTGATGACAAATCTCCGCTATAACACTACTGAAACAAAAGTGTTATCTGATCCTCACCTAGTGACTCATGTTGGCCCATTTGCTCTTGTGCTTCTTATATAGAAAAAATGCAGACTTTATTAGGTGAACTTTGCGCCTTAGGATATGCTGTTCCAGAGTTCCAGTTCTGTGCTCTGATTCCAATGGCTCTATCTTATGGGTGCAGCATGGAAGGAGAGCATATTTCACCATCTGAGAATCTGGATCAGTGTTCTTATTAAACCCTCTTGGGCAGACTGGCGCTGTTACATCAAACACTGAACAACAGGGAGGATATAAATATCTATTTCCACTGTCTCCCACCTCAAAATAATCTTTATATTTATTATGCTGATTCTTCCTAGCTGGTCAGTTAGTGATTCAGCAGCAGTGATGTTCCACATTTCCACCTGTTTGCATTTACTCTATGACTGCCAAGGGAACAATGGGGAAAATAATGCTCTTGTGAGCCATTCGGTTCACTATGTGTCAAAAAGTAATTTGAATCAAAGAGTCACTAACTTAATTGATGGCGATAGCTCCATCCAAAAAACAACCAAGGAATTGATGTTGTGCAAATTGCACATATATTGCTCTTGAATTTGTGAGCATATTCTTGTTTGCCTTGACAGCATGTAAATTACCTTTTGGACAGCTCAACACATTACTTAAGATGTAGCTGTGTGTGAATTTTTTAGCTGCTTACAAGGGCAATAACAGCCTTCCCGTGAAACTGAAACTCAAGTTCATCTTCCTGTGTGTTTGCGTTTTGGGCTTTTTTTTTGTGACAGTGGCGTTTTGTTTGTCTATTTGATTGAGGGGTTTTTTTGCTAATTCATGGAACATGCAAATTACTGCTTAGCATCTCTAATTTTAAACCCTGTGCCTTTTCAGCAATGCAGCGTGCCAAAGAATAAAACAAGGCAGTGATTCCTCCAGCAGAGTAAAACTGGGGTTAAATAGTAAAGATCCAGGAAAGTGCCAGATAAGGATACACTGTTTCAGAGACTTATGTAATATATTAGCACATTAATTTGGCTCAAATAATTTTAAACTCTTGTATGACTTATCTGAAGTCAAACTGTAGTTGCTTAAGGTTTCTGATATAGTTGGTAGGAAGAGACACATGACATTCAGAAGAGATTCACTACAGTTTCTGATGATTTTGGAATCAGACAATAATAAAAAGGCTTGGGCTGGATGGGGCCTTAAAGTTCCTCTAGTTCCAATCCCCACCATGCACAGGGACACCACCCCTAGGTCAGGATGCTCACGGTCGCATTCAACCTGTCCTTGACCACTCCAGGCATGGGAAATCAAGAAACCAAGATTTTGGTCTTTGGTGTGGAACTAGGAGGGTCTATTTAACCCTGCACTGAAATAGTTTCACTATTCACAACATATCTCTGTCTAATATTAACTCCACAATGCAATGACTGAAATCAATATTTGTCATTTCAGGGACTTTTCAAACACGTAGTAGTGGTATTTGTTGTTGAAGCCTACAAATGGAACCAGAATGGACCAAAGATAAGCAAAGAAACAGTGCTAAAAGATAAACATGACTTACCAAAGCCGTAAGTTAAAGTTTTTACAGATGCGTTTATACAATTATTTCTGGATATGCACATATGTGAACCATTATGTTTTTCTTACATAAGGAAATTATTTGAGAAAAAATTTTGCAGACTTTTTTAGTTCAAATTAGAAAATGGAAACATCAGTACTGGGAATTGAGTAGCAAAAAATTCAGTATATTACTTTTTTTTTAATTTTTGTATCTATCTGTGTGAAAGATATGCTTTTCCTACAGATCCATTAATTAAATACTCTTAAGGAGCTAAAACTGCAGTAGCTACATATACACTGCACATCTCAGAAGACTAATATGATATCAACCAACCTTGAAAAAGTATAAGTTACACTAAACTGAATCATTCCTCTAGTTTCAACCAGATCTATACTATTTGACTTCCTTGTTCAAGCTGTTTGGGTAACAGAAATGTTACCTAATTTACAGCTCATTAGGCAAAGAATCATGCTTAATTTTTGGCTCATTCCACAAACGAATTAAATTAACCAGTGGACCTGAGACTGAAAAACATGATACCAACGTGAGAGCAGCTTCTTTTTCTTCAGGCAGTGACTCAAGTCACAAGTCATGTTTTCTCCATAAAGACAAACCACTGGGGAATTACAGTATCTATATTGGTCCTGGACTGAGAAAACTGAATCAGAAAAGCGGTTCCATCTTCCAGAATAAAAAAAAACTAACACCAACAACACATTCCTGGGGAGATATTCTACTCCAAAAACTAACTCCTGAGTGTCTTGTTACACATAAAAAACCCAGATTGTTTACTGTTCTGCAAAGAGTTCCTCCCTCACAATTATCTGAAATATCATAATCTCATAAAATTGAATACAAATGAAGCATGTATTATGATGTTTGGCTTTTTTTCCCCAAGGGCCAAATATGTGGGTTTTGCACATGAAGAACCTTCAATCTAATGTTACTTGAGATGCCTGCAAAAAGACCTTATAAAACTTCTAAGAACATATTTTTGAAAAGTTGCACCAGTACTTGTTGGTTAAAAGAAGACAAATGTCTGTCTTTCCATAGTTTCTGTTTTAGTCAGGTTTTTTTTCAAGTCCTTCTCTCAATCAGTGGGTTTCTTTGCATCCATGTGTCATATCAGCTTGAACCCTCCATTCATAATGGCATAAACATGCACAGAAACATTCATATTCATTGCTCAAATTCTTTTGTTACTCCATCCTTCATTTTTATTTTTGCTGTGGGTGAACGATAAAGTTCTGCTCAAACTAATCCACACAAACTTATAAAAAAGAACTTCCTTTCCCTTCTCAATTCTCTCATAATATTCTATATATATGAATCACCCTTGGCAAAAGGAAAAAAAAAATAGAAAAATTACCAGCTTTTGATGCCTGCAAGCAAATACTGATTGGCTTAACAACAACAACAACAACAACAACAACAACAACAACAACAATATATATATAATTAATTAAAAGCATCCCTCCTTCCCTGAAAGCAAAACAAAACAAAACAAAACAAAACTCAAAAAACATCACAATGTATCAGTCTGGGGATTAATGTATCTGTTAGGGTATTCTGAGTTCCTACAAGGCTCCATCTGCTGATAAATCTCCTCTAGAACTGGCTATGATGCAACATATTTGAACCCTCTAGAGGCAGCTGAGGAACATTAAGATGCCATTAATGTTCATTTTACACGTCTGAGCTCTTCTTCTGGTTGGGCTTCCTTTGTAAAATGTGACTGTAGGGTTATTTTCATCCAGATGTCACAGTGCATATCTGTATTTGTTTATGGTATTTAATAATATCTTCTGGCTCAGCAGAACAGTCTTAGAAGGCATTGTATTTTTCTCAGATGAAACTTGTAGCTGCTATATGAATATGCAACATTTTAATGCAGCAAAATTAAAAGGAAAATAAACGGAAAAAGTGCCACTCATAGATGAAGAGGATGAAAGCAAGCAGTGGCAACATTGTTAGGTTTTTAAAATAAGGTTTAATGAGAATGAATTGGGCCTTGATACAACATAAATTGGACTATTTACATGCTTAAATTAAGCATGTGTTTAAATTGAGCACAAGCACTTTGCTACCTGGGGATTTAGTGAAGATCCATTATATGAAATGTCTAGAAACCATGAAATGCAGTAGGCAAGTACTCTGAATGACAACAAGTTGCTTCTTACTCTTTTTCTGATTCTTCTGCAGGTCTTCAGGCTCTCTGATCTGCTTTCGCATGTGTGCTTCCACCATGCACTCACATGTTAGGCATATCTTCTGAACCTGTGGGCCTTGCCTTTTGCTCTCCTGTGGGCAGGAGAAATGAAGTGCTAGAAGCAATGCTAAAATATGTTTTTCTTGCCAGTGGAAACGTTAGTGGCAGTGACTTCTGACAGCCATATGTAATTTGTCAGAGGATTTCCAAGGTACCATGTTGCCTTTGACCACAGAGGAAAAAGCTGAAACATCATAATCAGTCATGCTTTTCTTTTTCCCCTTTCTATAAATAGTGGTTTCAGGATTGGAAGCTAATGGGGCTGATGTTGTCACAGACTGGAGAAATCAATGTTTTTCTTTTGCTGCATTTTTGAGTTTTGGTGGGGTTCGGGTTTTCTGCATTTCTCAGCATTTGCAGGAATCCAAAGCTGATTCCTGCACACTCACTAGCTTACAAAAGTCTTTAACTGAAGCATAAGGTACTACAACACCCACAGCCCAGTCCTGAGACTTCTCAATGTGTGACACCCTGCTAAATTCAGGTGGAATCTTATCATGGACTTGCCTGAACTCCCATCAACAAAACAGACTCAGTAGTGCACGTAAGGTATGAGCAAGCTGCTCTTTCATGACCCAAAGTAAATTCTCTAGATCTGCCATTGATTCTCCTGGCAGTCTCGCAAAGCAATATACTTCACCCTGATGATTTGTAAACCACAGATTATCTTTTCACACCTGGTTTTGAAAAGGAATTTGACAACCATGTCATGAAAACTGGAGAGCAACCTTTGAGCTCTAGACCTAAAGGAGAATCTATTTTTGTCAGATATGTCCATATGACATGGAGGACTAATCCTGATTTTATTTCACAGGAGGCATTACAGAGAGGCTGATCTGCACAGCTTCAGGCAAGTCGTGGTGCTCCGGACTGCACTTATTTTGATTCCCTGTGCCATTCTGACGCAAGCAGAGAAGGATGCACCCAGAAAAAAAGGGGAAAAAAAAAATAATCTTCTCCTTCTTCTTAATGATGCCAAATGTGAATGGTGCAATAAAGTACATGTGTAGCCACATTATCTTCTTTTCAAAATGAGGTGCACAGGAATCGAGAAGTGCCCATCACGCAGTATGAATATGCAAGTAGTCATTACAAGAACCATGCTCCCAAATGTGGCAGCAAAGCTTTGGAGGTCTGACGAAGATGATTTCATGCCATCTGCCACCTGCTTCTGAAGGATAATGGCTGGCTGGTGTGTATGAGGCTTGTTCTAAATGTTATCATACTGTCTTCTTTCTTAAATTATGTGGCTAAAATGAGCCTGTCTTTGTTTTATTTCAATTGACACCAGATGCAGGGACTTGGATTCGGGTTTTCTGTTTTGCAAACACAAGCTTGGCAAAGAGGAAGGAGGAATGATAGTCAATGTAGCTCTGATAACAGAAGAAACCCATCTGATAAGCCTTCACTTAAATTTCATCTGTAAGGAAAAGAAACAATAAAACAGCACAGGATTCAACATTTCCCTGACTGAATCAAGGGAACAAAGAACTATGTTCTTTCAGGTCTTTTTCTAATTCTATTGTTGATAATAATATTAATCATCATTATAAAAATACAGACCGAAAATTCATTCTCTGTATTGATCTGACACACTGAAAAAGTTTACAAATAGTGATATCATAAATTTTTAGTAATTACAACCATCAACAGATTTGAAGTTTTTGATCCCAGTCTTTTAATTCTCTTCTGCATTACCCTAATAGCTTTTAATTTTCTTTTCAATTTTAAATTTAACCAATAATCACTGTAAAGCACGAAGAATTTGGCAATGTTTGGCTTACCAAGGAAATCTGAAAGAGAAATTCAGTCCTCAGCAAGGTAAGAATTGGTCCCCATCCTTTAAAAACATGCCATGGACTACTCTTTTCCAAATGTCACAATTTTAAATCAACATTAGCCTTGTCATTATCATCTAATCTTGGAGCAGCTCCTATAGAAAAGAAATAAAGAGCTGGCTAAATTGTGTCCTATCTGGGACAAATGCAATATTTTGTTTATGAGCCCCTCTGATGATGTCTTCTTGTCTGGAAGCCTGAAATAAGGTAATAATATTATGTTGAGAAATTTTTTTTTCTCTTTTTTATTTTTTTCTCCCAATATATCTAGAAGATGAACCTAGAACACATTTTTTTCCTTTTAAACAGCATTAGTAAGATTAGAAAAAAAAGAGGTATAAAAGGCTTTAGCATGACAATGCCACAATGTAAGAGGATTGTACACAGAATGGAAATTTGCTTCTTTTTGCTTGAAGGTAAAAAAGGCCAGCATGTCATGTTTTATATGCAAAGGACATGGCCTGTTCATATCACAAATGGAACACTGCCCCTTCTAAATACACTTGGCAAGCACCTTTCTTCTCCCCTCACTCTCTGACAGCAGGCACAGGATACCCCATGAGGGCAAGCAGTACCCCCATCTACTGAGATGTCTTCTGGGGTCCTGAGAATGGGATATAAGGAACCGTGAAAGAATGAATCAGATCTAGGGTTTATCCACACATCCCATCAAGATGAAGAGATGGAGCTAGAGAAAATTCATGGCATGTATCTGAGGGATGACTCCAGGAGATTAGGTATTAAGTCCACTCAGGAGACAGGGCTGGACAACAGGATCGTGTGATGTCATTGGGACAGGGACTTGTGTCCAGGACTGAGGTGAAAAAGGACTGCTTCACCACGGCAGTAGGCACATGGGGCACTTGGGTTATGGGCAGGGTCATTCAGGAGGACTAATCCCATATGTGCTATTTAGAAAATCAACCTTTTTCCAAAGGTTGCTTCAGCTACAGGAAGTGACAGTGGCAGTGCCACTGTGTTCTCTCCACAGTCTTCCCAGTGTGACCTATGGAACTGACCATGTCTCCTTTCTCATTTCCAGACTTAATCCTCCCTCTGAGGTGAAGACTTCACGTGCTAGGATGCCTAGCCCATAGAGAGACTACCTCATACACCAACTGATTTCCTTTTCTATCTCCTGTTTTCTTTGTCTTTCCTCTCCTTAAAAAGCAATACACAAGACTGACTCGAGGTACCTGATATAAGTTAAATTCACTTTAAAATCAGTGTAGGGCATTGAAGAGCATTACAGATATGTCAGTCACAGATTGTCTTGTACTACATACTACATGAGAGGTGGGAAGCATCATGAGAAGAGAAAAGAAAAAAAATTAGAGCTTTTTGCCCTTTTTATTTTTTTTTCTTTCCCTGAAGGAACTTAAAAAAGCAAGTAAAGAACTGCAGAAAATATCTGTATAATTCTGTTATATGCACTGTATACAGAGCCTAAACACTAATGTAGTAGACTTCATGGGCTCTAATAAAGAGGAAATTACCCTATATTTCAGCACTGTGTTCACACAGTTCCTCTTCATGTTTACAATCAGTGGGTGGCTATTGAATTCACAAAGCCTTTTTTCCCCTCTGCCTAGCAGTCTGCCATAGTGAGGCATATTACTATGGGATGTGCAAGTGAATTTAAAATAAGCAGCGTTTCTCTTAAATGCTTGTAATTTGCTGGTTCTTCATCACCTAACAAACGTCTCTTTGTGTTCGGCTTGTATCTACACATTTTTCCATACACCTATTTTTGTATTATTTTTATTATTTTTGCTTTCAAGGTTAGTGGTGGGGGTTGTTTGTTTGTTTGTTTGTTTGTTTGTTTTCTGAGTGGCTTTAACTATAGACATAGATTATTAGATGTATACAAATGAGCTTCTTCATAAGTTCAAAGTCACTTGTAAATAAGGGAGATGTGCCATTTTCCCCTCAGCTGCTGCTAAAGCCTTATAAATCTTGTAATCTCAAGGTAGATCTCTGGCCTAAACATCAAGTAAAAGAGCCATCTTTTCAGAAGTTCATTTTCTCACTCTCCCAAAATTAAAATTGTAAAGGAAACCTCCCACTTTTCTCTGGAATAGAAGGTAGCAAGGATATTAAATGTGTGTATTGTGAGCTACTAACTATATTAGGAAATTAATACATATATGTAAATAAAAGCATATATATCTCTCTTGTTGCTACTTCTGCTACAATAGAAAGGCCACCTAGATATAGTTGGCAGGCTTAAGTACCAGCTGAGGGATGGCAAAGTGCAAAATAACACCATATAAGTCAGTCAAAAGTTGTGTGGAAGAAGGGAAGTTCAGGGAAGT
>VYXD01004174.1:79952-116265 GCA_013397195.1 Hylia prasina | reverse complement strand
TTTTGTGTGTGTGTGGTTCCCGGTGGCAGCTCCTGGCCGCCCTGCCCCGACCGTGCCCGCACCTTGGAGCGGACGGACGGACGGACGGACGGATGGCCGGCATCCCCGACGGAGGGATGTTTCTGTCTTTGGTTATCTAGCTGTATGAGTGGTGTCGATTCTTCATAAAGCTAGATAACCGAAAGTAGAAATGACTTCCAGACCTGCTCGCCAGGGGAAGCGGCCGCACCAGGACCGGCAGTGCAGAGACGGCCCGACTCGCCGCCCTGGGGGCTCCAGGTAAGGTCTGCGGTTCCGCGACCTCCCCGTCGGGCCGCTCCTGGTAGCCCGGGGCTCCGCGGCAGCAGGCGGGAGGGACGGGGACAGGGAGGCGAGCCTTTGCCAGATAAATCCGGGGTTTAATTATCGGTTAAACGCACGTCGAAATTCACTTCTAGGCTGCGGGGTGTCGTGGCTCTGGGGGCACGGAGAGAGCTAGCGCCCTCCCCGAATAAATCTTCCCCCCGTCCCAGCCTACGGGTCAGACCACGAAACCCCCTAGCTTTCGGCTATCTTTCCTTCTCTCTCTTTCTCTCCTGCTCTATTTTTTTTCGGCTTTGGATTTGATCCTGGCCTCCCTTTGGAAGGTCAAGTTGGTGAGAATGTGATCACTTTTCTTGCCTGGTGGCTGTTGCCTTTGTCCGTAGCTGCGGGGGGATGCCCGGGGAAGGGGTCCTGCTGCTGGGTGCACCCCTCCAGCGTGCAGCCGCCCGGCCCTGAGGCTTCTTTGGGAGCCGAGCGCTTGGCAAGGCACAAAGCCTCCCTCACCTCCGATGCAAGCCCCAGAAGTTGAAACATAATATGTATTACAATGTCTGACAAGTAATAATAATAATAATTAAAAAAAAAAAGGTGGAAAAAGAAAGAAAGAAAAGAAAAGCAATTGGCACATCTGCATTCCGTTCCCATGGCGACACAAAGCACCGTGCTCTCCGCCAAGCCTCCCCGGCACGTTTTCCCAGTTGGCGTGGGGCGAGCGCCCCTGGCCAGGACCGGGGTCCCCCGGGCCCCCCAGCACCCTGGGGCAGGCTGGGAGCATCGCCACCAGCCCCTCGCCCGGCGCTGCCGCTCGCACCCCGCAGGGACGATCCCCGCGCTGCCGCCGACCCACACGGGTCGTGACAGCTCCGGGAAGGCTGCAGAGAGAAACCTTCCTGTGGCACGGGTTTGCGAGTGGGTTGTTAGCTGGCTCTCTGCCCCCCAGGAGATGCTGCGGGAGATGAGGAGGGCTGGGAAAGAGGCTGCCGCGTTGCCACTACTCGGCTGAGGCGGAGCGCGGGTACCCTGCCCCATCCTCTCCTCTGCAGTGGGCATCCCTTGCCGAGGGAGAGGGGAGCCGAGCCGCCCGTGCCCAGTGGTGTGCGGGGGCGGCGAGAGGTGGGAGCCCCCCGCACCTCCCAGGCAGGTTTTCCACCTTCCCTTGCACGGGGTAATGGCGTCAGATGCCACGTAGGCCCGCAAAGCTAAATCTGCCTGTGCACCCTTCCAGGGCCAGCAAAACACCGCCATAACCACAGTAAGGAAAAAGGATCTCAGCCTGAATTTGGCTATACCGGGAGAAAGAAAAGTTCTGAGGAGCTGTTATTATATATTCTAATGAGAAGTCATTGGAGAAATTAAAAAGGGCAGAGAAAGACGAAGACGCCAGCACTAATTCCGCAGGAAGCCTCCCAGGGAAAAGGCTGTGTGAGTGTGAACGCTGAAAAGCATGAAGGCCTGGAATTAGACTATCATTTAGAAAGCGTTACTAATCCGAAGTTACAGCAGTAATTCCATGATTTGCTGGGTCCCACACGCAGCGCCAGAATTAAAGATACGGATTTTCTAGAAATGTAACTCAACTGTGGCACCGAGTCTCGGCAAGATCCGAATGAATCATTCATTCCAAAGGCAGCGAAAGACGTGTCATTAAGAACCAACCTCCTTCTCTCCAGCCCATCTGGAATATGTATACTCGATGCAATCCCAGAAATTGTGGAAGAGATCGGAGGTGGGGAGGAAGGAATGTAGTCCTTTCCCTCCTTTATTATGCTGGCTATTTTTAAGAAATAATTTTCCAATTATTTTCACAATATTGTGAGTGGCGCTCAATTCTTCTCCTATTTATTTTTTCCCCCCTTTCGTGCGCTAGCATCGAGTCAGGTGCAAACGGTTTCAGTGGAGATGCTTTAAAACTAGACTGAACAAAGCAGGAGGGAACTGAGCAAGGTGGTTGATGAATGCATTTATTCCGGAGTAATGATTTGATGGGGGATGGAGGAAAGAAACATTCAAATTCCTAATGAATGTAATTCACGAGGAATCATTCAACCAGCATGTTAGAGAAAATCTGTTTGGTGGGAGTGTTCTGCACTGGTAGAACCCAGGAGGTATTTCTGTCCCTGGCTTTTGTAATTGCAAAAGGTGAAAATATAAAAAGAGGATCTGAGGAAAAAAATATACACACATATAATAAATGTCATTGTGTGTGTATATATAAATACATATATATATAATTTTATGAAATAAAATGGAAGTGTGGAAATCCGTGTCTACATGAGAACTCTTACAAAGGATTGATGCAAGCTCTTTCACCTTGCTATTCAATCAGCTGGTCAGAAACCACTCTTGACGTTTACTATTTTTTTTTTCCTGCACAAAATCACCTCTGCTGAGCTGATTTTTCAGGTATTTTTTCAGGCCATGTACTTGGCACACTTACCCCAGAGCAGTTCTCCCAAAGGGGACTGAGACAGGGACTGAGCGATTTGGCCTTTAATGTCCAGGAGAGAGAAATTGTGGTTGCATTTTTTCTGGTGCTTTAATGCTTCACTTTTGCCCCCATTGTTGGCATCGGCCTATGGGTGTCTCGAGGAGGTGTGAAGGCAGCACCCCCTCAATTAACAAGGGAGGTGGCAGTGAGCGATGGGGGGCAGCGGTATGAGAATCCCCAGCTCATGCGTGCGTGGGTGGAGGGTGAGGCAGTGGGTGAAGCCCCCCAGCAAATCTCTGCTTGTGACATACCCTCTGTATCTAGAGAGTCCCTGGCAGCCCACCGACAGGTCTCTGCTCTCTGTCTTTTTTTTTTTTTTTTTAAGTGCCATATTTGAAGGGAGGTCCCCAAGGGTCTGTCCTTGGACCAGGGATGGATTTTGGCTGGACGCAGTTCCCTCTGTGGCGTTGCTTTTTGCCCTGTAAGGGTAGCTGTTGGTTAGGATGGATCTTTGCCCCTGCGTAGGCAAAACCCAGAAGGGAAGGCGTCTTTTTTGGGCGTGCTGAGATGAGAGTCCATGTCCCAGCATTCCTGATTCCTTCTCTTCTCAGTGGGACTCTCCTGGTGGAGCAATAGGATGCAGCGTAGGCCAAACGTGGGTGAGGTTCCTGGAGCTGGGTTGTGATGTCTTTGTTCTTCAGGCAGAGCTGGGGATGGGCAGAGGGAGACAGAAACAGAAGAATCAGCATGTGCCATTGGGGGATAAATGGAAAATATAGTTTGCGGTTTTTATCCCAGGGAAATAATTTTCTGGGAGATTGCGTGCTCCAGCTCATGATTTCCCACCTTTTCCTAAAACTTGTCCGCCACACAGTGGGCTTGGCTTAGTGCATGAGATGCAGGGGATTTATACCAAATACCTGGGGAAGCCAAACTCACCAGGGCTCGGGGTCAGGTGGAGAAGGGGCTGTTCAGGCCCTGCTGTTTGAAGGAGCTCCCCTGGAAGCCAGGCTGTGTGAGCATGCACACTTGGTTATGGATGAAATCCCATCAATGGGCATTTTTGTGGAACTGCCTGGCAATGGCGAGTTCCACCCCTGAGGCTGGGCTCAGCCGTTTCTTTTGTTCCTCTTGGCTCCCATGCCCTCCCTGCACCCTTGATGCAAATGGACGGTGCCTCCCTTTACCTGCTGCTGGCGTTCTCCTTCTCTGTGCTGCCGGAGAAAAGGCAGAGCCCAGGAGCTTGGAGGGTCCATCCAACCTGTGGCCATGGATGGGTGCTGCTCGTCCAGCAGGGAGGGATCACGGCTGCCTGCTGGAAACAGTCTCGTGTCTGGGTGGAGGGAAGGTGCTGCTTTGGCATCTGCAGGTGCAAGCACTGAGGCGCTGGCACGTGGCGGTGCACACACCGTTTGTGGTGTGGGTGCCGTGTGTCACCCTGACACTGCTGCTGCCACATCGCAGCCCCTCAGTCGCCCTGAGTCTCTGGATGTCCCCAGGGGCCACCAGCATGAGATGGAGGTGTGGTTGCCCACGCTGGCTTCCCCAACACATGGTACAGGGGTCGCCCTGTCCAGGTCGGGGATTTTGGTGTTTTGTGCCCACAAGACTGATCACCTTGGAAAGGTGTTTGCCAGGACCCAAACTGGAAAAACATCCTCTTAGGCTTCTCACCATCCCTCTGTCCCTCTGAGCGCACATTTGTGACCAGAGCTTGCATACGAGGCTGGGCCGTCCCATTGCCTACAGCTGGGCTCCCGGCATCCGCAAAGAGTCAGGACGAGGTTCTGGCTTTCGTGTTTTCTAATATTTATTCAGGGGCTCAGGTTTGGTTAGGAGCGTTTGCCTTGAAAGCTGAGGAGTGGAGGTAAAAAAAAGAAAATGGGGGGAGCAAAAGAACACAATCTCTGGCAGTTAGCTGTCTCTTGGAAACTCAGCTTGCTGTTCCTATAGAGGCTTTCTCTTTTCCTTCACCCTGGTCTGGCCTTAAGTACCACTTTAAGCGGGCTTTGCTCATTCACATCCAGGCTCCTTAGAGCAATTGAGCCCGCGGGGGTTTGAAAAGAAGGGACAGTCCTTCAATGGCAGGACCTTGGGCCAGGCTAATTGGTTTTGGTTCAAGGGGATACTGGATTTGTGAAAAGCCCAAAGACATCTTTCCCACGCCAAATCCCGGCTCTTCAGAGGGGGAAGTGAGGGGTGCTAGGTGGGAAGGGAGCTGAAAGAAAGATGGTTTAGTTGAGGAACCTTGTAAGGACCCGGATGCCCAGCAGCTTCGGCAGGGATGGGTGCAGCCGGGGGCAGTGCCAGCAGGGCCACGGCGCCCTTCCTCCTCGGGGTAGGTGGACAGTGGTGGCTGGCTCCTGGTGGCATGCTGGCAGCAGTGGCCTGGTTTCATTAAAACCAGGCTTTTTCAGTGCATGCCAGACTCCCATGGAGATGCTATGAATGCAGGAAGGATGGGACATGTGTCCAGAAACCAAATTGTGTCTGTGCAGTCACCTGTGCAGCTGAGGGACAAATTTGTTGAGGTCTCTTGTATCTCGTTTTGATTTAGGAATTTATTTATTTTTAAACATTTACTCTCTCTGGCACCATTCCAGCAGTCCCACGACCTTTACTCTCCCCAATCCATAAAAATCACTTAATTATTGGGCTGAAAATCAAGGCTTGGAAACAAAGCCAGCTTATGGGACCATCAGTTCTTGATATATTTCCTGAGAGGACATATTTCTGGGCACCTTCAGAGCAGAGCACACAGCTTGTTGGATATGAGATATCAAGGCATTATTTATTGAGGAAGTCTTCACACTCCCTCATCTGTTATAATTAACTGATGACATTTTTTCTTAGGTTCAAAATATGGTGAAAAAGTATAATTAGCACGAAGCTGAGGCACTGCATTAAAATGTCTCCTATAGTTAATGTAGGGTAGTCGCGCTATTTATTATAGGAGGAGCTGGCTCTGACCTCTGTGTTGCCTAACACTTTTTATTGTAAAGATTCTTGAACTTTTTTTTCTTTTTGAGAACCTCTGACACTCCCATTGTTTGCTGTGGGCCCTTGAAATTCGTCTGGGGGAAGCTCTTCGAGTCGAGAAATGCCTATTCTTTGTCCCTTAAATTCCTTTCAGGTTTAGCTGAATTATGAATTGTTCAGAATCACGATTTCCCTTCGCTTGCCTCTTGCGGGGGGGAAAAAATTAAAATTTATTGTTTCCCTGGAATAATATTAACAGATCAGCAGCAGGGTGAAACCATGGACTCCCACCACTTTATTCCAGAGCTCTGGACCAGCCAGGGAAGGTGGGAGGGTGTTCACAGCCAGCTCCATCACCCCTTTCCACCTTTAGGTCATATCCTTCCAGCACAGACCCTTCTGGGAGAAAACTCCTCCGTGTTCTGGTGCCAGGAGGAAAAAGTGAAGGGTATGTGGGTGCATTGGCCTGGGCACTGCCAGCCCCAGCAGTCCTCTTCTCTGCCGGCCCCGGGAGAGCAGCCTTCTGCCGCTGCCAGATAACATTAGTCCTGTATTTCATAGTGGCAGAAATCTGTGCTGAGGCTTGGGGCTCGAAATCTCTCTGCCCGCGCAGGATGAAGCGGGGATGGGTGCGGGGTGGAGGAAGGGGAATTTGTTACACTTGCCTACAATTGTTTTTCTTTTTGCTTATATAAACAATCTATTATTTATTAGCTATAAATAATGCATTTTTCTGTATGTTTAGAATGCACGTGATTTCTGTATATTAAAAATGTACATGGTTGAAGGCACCAAAGCGAGCGCTGGCAAGTCGGGGGGTACCTGATTTCATTTTGACCATGAGACGTTAATTCAGCCTCTCCCTGCCCATGCCCTTACGAGGCTGACGACACGGTCACAGCCTATTTTTAGCTCACTCCCTCTTTTCCTGTCCAGAGTGGCTGCACAGTGAGGTGGAATTAAGGTTGCATGGACAGCCATAAATTGGACGTTTCCTAACTTTGAAGTGTTTGACCACGCAATCTAAGCGAGGGCTCTTCAGGGCAGTATTTCTGCATGTGGCATTAACTGCATTGGCTGGGGACGTCAAACACAGGGGTAGAGAAGCTGTAGAGCAGAAAAGACCTATCAGACTATTGAAAGTGTTCGTTTGAATAGGTGGGGGAGTCAACAGAGCCTACACTTCATCTGAATGGCCAAGAAGATGTCTCCAAGCTGAGAGGGGGGAAGCCTTTGTTCCTTCAGTCCTTGCCTTGATGTTTTCTTTGCCTTTGGTTTTCCCTTCTTGCCTCCTAAGGAGGTTTGGGCTCCTGCTTTTGAGGAACCTTTGGCTTGTGTAGTGAATTTATGTGCTGGTGGAAGCAAGGGTTTCCCTAGGAATGTGCACACACACACAAGCTCCCGTCATCGCACCAGCAGACGTGTGCTACCAGCTCGTAGGTACTTGCTGATTGGTGTCCTTGCCTTGTCTTGTCTTACACACTCCCTCTTTCCCATGTCACTATCAGGAGCCATTCCACATGTTGGAGGGAAAGGAGAGGCCTTTGTGTTTTACATAGGAAGGATAATCTCTTTTTTAGCTGCTGGAAGAATTACTCCAAAGGTGATTATATGCAAAGCACATTTGTCTTTGCTTGAAATAGCACTTTTTTGTTTTCTTTTTTTCCTTTGTTTACTGGTGGGTGGGTACCTCCATTCTGGCTCTCAGTAGGATGCTTGGCTGTCTGTTTTTGAGTGGAGTGGACACCTTGAGCAAATCAGTCTGGAAAGTGTGCAGCTCTTTGTTTTACTTTCCCAGGTAAAATGCAGTTGCAGCCCGTTGCACACACCTTGTGCCGATACCAGAGCGCTCTCCCCCAGCTGGCAGTGTATTTGCCCTGGGTTATAATTATTTGACCAAGCAATTTTGTGTTTCCAGAATTCCTGGAACCTGATACCTGCCTGGGGCTGTTTCTGGATCGGCACAGGTATCTAAGTGTCCTGCATTTGGGTTTCCATTGTTTGGGTTTGGCTTGTGTTTCATGAGCATCTCTTTCATAACTTTCCCCCTCTCTCCTGCCTCTCAGTTCAGCAAAGGGCCTGTCTATCTGAATGCAGGCAATAAACATCTGTTCTCACCCTCACTTCTGTTAATGAGATAGAGACAGGTAAGCATCACACATACCAACTTCCATGCTCTCAGCAACATCAAGGAAACGGTGACAAGCTATTAATGGAAAGTGATGGTCTGGGTGCTAATTAGTGCTTCCTTTTCAACTTTTACCTACATGTCTGCTGAGATGCCCATCCCAGCCTCTCCTCTCTCCCTGCATCCCTTTGTTTCCAGCACGTTCTGTGTTCACTGTGCACATCCCATGTCAAAGAGTCTTCTCTATTTTTTCCCTACCGGTCACTTTCTGCATCCCTTCACTCCCTTTTTCCCCCCTTTTCCCTGCCTCCCTCATTCTCTTGTGGTTGTTCCAGCAAAGAAAAAGCATGATATGATAGTAGGATCTGAAAGCTTGAGGATGGGATATGTGAAGTTGGTCAGGAATTGCCCATCTTCATCACTGGGTAGTAATATTTGCTTGTGGCACTAGTGCACGGGGTCACATTACCCTGGGGATCTGAGGTCAGAGATCTACCCCCTCTTCCCACAGGTAATACTGTAGGGAGCCTCCCAGCAGCTCACAGGTCTTGATCATGGAGCAATTAGTATTTAAAGCAGATCTTCTGGTAATGCCCAGAGACCAAGTAGGACAGGCCTCCATGGCGTGAGCCTGCAGGAGATGACAGGTCCTGCCCCAGAGAGCTTGTGATCTAAACCCTAAATGGTTTTGCTGTTCACCAGCCCCTGTTTTTTTAATGGCTGGTTTTTGAGATCCACCCCAATTTATGCTGCTGCAGCAACACGATTCCTGGTCTCGGCTTGGTGCCCGGTCTCTTCTGTTTCTCTTTCTTCTGGTCCCTGGGCTCTGCCCCTTCCCCAAGGACACTAATCATCCCCTCCTCACCTTTTTTGCACGGGCTGTGGGTTTCTTGCTGCCAGGCTTGTGTCCCAAGGAGCTGCCTAATCTGCCCCTGTCATTCCCAGTCACAGGCTCCGCACACACCATAGCTTTATGGGGAATGCTTGCAGGGCAGTGGGAAGAGGCAGCCATGGTTTGCACATCAGCTAATTAATTTTCATGACTGAACGATGCTGCCTGGTCTCTTGTTTATACTCCTCGCCTCTCCCCTTCTCCCCCTCCTCGCTGACACACACACAAGACGACACATCTCGTAGGAACGTCAGCATCCTTCCACAGCCTTGAGACGCGAGCGGTTATTCTGTTGGCTTGTCAAACGTGGGTTTCCCTGCTTCATGGTACACAGGGGCCCCCTGTTTCACATTTGCTGATTCTTATTAGACCCAGCGCGCCAGGGCCTTGTCTCTCCCTGCAAAGCAACGCGCCGCATCCCATCCATAAATCCAACCCTGGAACAAAGCCTCTTCTACCCTGCCCCATATTTCTACCCAGCCTGCCCGCTTTCCCCTCTCTCTCTCTCTCTCCCCCTCTCTCGTGCTGAAGGTTTCCTAGTGCCAGGGAGATATGATAATTCTTGTGAAGAGAGCATGAAATGCCTCTGCTCTTTGTGTCTGTTTAATTCAATGAGAATCCCAGCCCCAGATGTCATGAATGGTGGGCTTTGTGCTGGCCCTTCCTAAGCCCTAACCGCCAGCCCAGCTTTCTGTCTTTCTTGTTTCCCACCACTGGATACTGATTAACAAACTAAATTATTTTTCCTCCCTAATGATGTTTTCCCACTTTGCCCACCAGGCTGGAAGAAGCCACGGGGAGGAAAGAGTTTGTGCAAAGGATGAGATAGCCAGGGAGAAAATTAAAGAGACAGTGTTGCTGTCTGGGCTCTGGCAATGCAGGTCCACTCGGCTTTATTTCCTTATTAGAGAACGGGGTCGTGTCTGGCTGTATTTTACGTGGCTGGGTGTATTTCAGCCAAGGGATGGGCTTGAAAGCATCTGCACAACGTATGCTCTGGAGCATGCCAAGGTCTGTAACTCACTTGCAATTGTGTGTGCAAGTTTGCACGGCCCCAAATTTAAGGTCTCTTTTCCAAACATGAGTGACATGCGGTAATTACTTGACATCCGTCCATGCATATGGGAACCTCTTTCTAATTGAGACAAATTCTCTTTTCCTTAATCAGACATGACTGAGAGTTCGTGGAGTGGGATGCCTTGGGAAGGTCTGGGACGTCTCCACCTGAGCAAGGAGAGGTGAGTCCCTGGAAGTCTTGCTGAAGGATCGAGTCCAACTCATGTGTGGGAGACCAGCTCTTTTACCTGATCCCTCCCTCCCTCAGCCAAATTCCCAGCCAGGCTTTTGAAACAGGGCCAGTTGTTAGCTGCTGGTAGAGAAGACCAGCAGCGATAATCCAGGGAGCCTGGATGGAGTTGGAGGCAGGTGGCCAAGGCAGGATTGTGCAGAGCCACCTGCTTCTTGGAGCCCAGCAGTGCGTCCTTGCTGGACACCAGCAAAACTGTGTCCAGCAAACACCCTCCTGGAGCAATAAAAGAGGATGGGTGTCAACCTTTTGAGTAGAAAAGATGGTAGGGAGGGAGAGAACCTTTTAACAACAATCTGGGGGTCTGAGTTGTGCCGTTGGGAATCACTGAGAGGGAGTTGGTTTGGCATTTTGATTTAAAAAAAAACCCAAACAAAAAAAAAGAGGAGGCTCTGTGTTGGTGGTGTGGACTCCTCTCAGCTGGGACATGGGCAGGGAGAGGTCTGATGGACAGGGCATGATAGAGAGCTGGGTGTGTTTAGGAGGGCTGTACAGTGGTGCAGTGCTCAGCCCTGTATTTATCAGACAATACAATATATGTATTTATCTCTCACAGTTGAGAGCTTAACTCAGAGAGGGCCAGAGCCTTGCCTTTCCCTGTGCAGATCTGGGAGGCTTGGGCAGGCTCAGCTTGTGCAGCGGCTGTTCCTGTCAGAGCCACGCCAGTGCTGCGGTACCCAGCCATGGTTCCCCTTTTCCTCAGCTTCGACTCAAAGGGGGAATAAACAGGGGAAAGGGAGTTGCTTGCCTGCACCCACCAAGCCCCTGCAAGCACACCCACTGCATCCAGCAAAGCACTACCTCCCGTATGGCCTTTGCTTCCCACTGCAGTCACATCTGACCCTTATTACTTCTGCAAGTTAGAACAAGGCAGGAAAAATGGCTGTGCAGTGAGTTTCTTCATGCGCCAGGATTTATTAAGAACAATAGGGGAAATCAATCCATCTATGTAGAATACATCGCAGGCTGCAATGGGATAAAGCATTTATTCCGCTCTTGAAGGGTAGAGCTATAACTCATGGGAGGCAAAACCCTTAGTGCTCTGGAGTCCCTTCCCTTCATGTGTGCAAAGAAATGCTTTAGCCCATGGCAACCTACTAGCTATTGAATTTGTGTGGAGAATCTGCCGTCCTTCCCCTTTGCCGGCCCCTTTTTGGAAGGCGAGTCACTCATTAAAACACACCTCTGGAAAAATGAAGGGGCTGTCGCTTCGAAGGCATCTCTGCATCTCGGTTTTACTTTAAACAGAAAGGGAATAGAAATGTCTCAGTGATTTAAAAGCGACCCCCCACCAATTTTGAATGGACAGATTGTGCTTTAACCAACACAGGATTTGCTGCAAGTTTCTGCTGATGCCCAAGGACCAGGCGCTGCAATTACAGCAGAGAGGGATGGGTTGGGGTGTTGTGACAAGGCGAGATGCTGTGCAGGGAGATGTGTGTTGTGCATCTGAACACTTCCAGTGCTGACTAGATAGATGTGTGTGTATCTATATAAGTATTCCCTGTGCCCAGCTCTCTACTCGTGGTAGAAGGCATGCGGTGCAAAGACTGGAGCAGTAGTTAGCAGGGGCAAAAGGTGACCAGGATTTGTTATAATCTTTCTGGGTGTGAGAGAGTGTGAAGCTGGCAGGGGGGTGGGGTGGGTGGCATTAATAGTGAAATGGTATTTTCACTAAGCCTATTTTCACTGGGTCTAATCTATGTTGTGAGAAGAGGATCTCCTCCATAGGGCAGACCCAGAGAGGCAGGTGAGCTGTTTGGAGGGGTCTGGGCTGCCAAGGAGTGTGGGCAGTGGGAAGCGAGGCAATTGAGCAGACACGTCAGACGGCCTTCCTCAGCAGAGATGACTTGGTAGCGTGCTGTTGGGCAGATGGGGTTAATTCTTACACCCAAATCAAAAGGCAACCGAGGGGGGAATGTTTTATTAATGAAAGCAGCCCTTTGTGAGTATTCCTCCTGAGGCACGTTCCCTCCACCCGCTGCCTTCCCCCCTGGCTGCTGTCTGGCCCCACGTCTTGCTCAGTACCTGCTCAGCTGCCACTCACCCACTGATAGGTTTCATCAAGAAATGTCTCCATATGTGTCTGAGTCCTGAACCTGGGTATGTAGGATAGGAGGAGGAGGAGGAGGAGAGATGAGTCCTTGGCCATGCTGGAGACAGGGGTTTGCCACAGGCAGGCAGAGCTCGGGCTGTCACGCGTTGCACATCAGCCCACTGATTGCTGCAATGGTGCTGCAGGAGTCACCTCATGCTCACTGAAGAGCACGAGAAACAGAGTGCAAAGTAAAATGCAGGTTGAAAGTGGGTATTTCAGCGGGTAGGGGATGAAGGGAACAGCTGGAGATTGGGTTGGCGAGGTTGGAAGTGCCTTGCCCACCATCCAGTCCCCTTCCCATCCCAACACCTCTCTGCCTGCCAAGCAATGGGCTCAAGAGAGGAGCTGGGGATTTCTGTGCACCCAGAAAGCAGCCTCTCCTGGTCTTTCTTACCCTGCTGTCTCCCTGTGCCCATGTCCTCAGGGGCCCTGGACACCTTGTTCTGTTAAAGACAGGGCCGTGGGAGTGGCAAGGGCTGTGTGTGGAGATTATTTCTGTCGCTTTGTTAAAAATAAAACAAAAGCTGGTTTATGACAATTGATTCAGGAGAAAGAGGAAGTGGAGCTCAATTCCCAGAGCACCTTTTAGCAAGGCTCTGCATGCGCGCGCGTGTGTCGTACGCGTGTCAGAACTGAGCACCCACGGAAGGCCGGGTCGGGAAACCTCACATGGAAGCGGGGAAAAGACCCCAGTGCATGGCTGCTTCCCTGAGGGAACCCCCGCAGGGCTAATGTTTGATCTGAGGCTCCGTTGTACTCCTCTGAAACCTTGGGATGTCAGGAGCTCGAAGGGAGCCTGGGATGGAAGAGGATGCTATTTGCATTTTCCTATGAATGCATCTATTTGTATAAATCTGGTGTCTCTGTGCATGCGCACTCTCCCCTACGCATGCATTTCTTTGAAGAGCAACACGCTGTCCCCGTAGTGTTCTCTGCTCAGGGCCAGAAGTGGTTAGTCTGAAATTCAGACTCTTCCTGGAGGAGCTGCAACTCCCCTTCCCACTTCAAATCTAGCAATGGCTATGGACATAGGAGTCCTGAGATGGTTCACCATGCGATAGCAGAGTTTCATTGTGGGGGATGAAGGCTCCCCCTTTCAAATTTGCACAGACATCAAAAGAGTCTGGAAGGTTCAAACAGATCACAACGTAATCAAAATGCCAAGCCACCGTCTGCTTCTGCCTTTGGGTTGACAAGCAGGATTAGCACCCAAGGGAAGCAGGGTGTAATAGTGTTTCACGGGCACTGTGAACAGCCCAGAAGTGTGCGGAGTACAGAAAGGTTAGCCGAAGGGCAGGTCTAGCTACAGACGTACGGTTGGGGGGCGGATTTTAAAGCAAGGAGCTGTACGCGTTCAACCTCCGTGGGTATTTACTTCAGCAGAAGGCAGGACTCTCCTGTATACCAGTGATGTCACGCTGGAAGCAGTTTAAGCTAAACTGGAGAAAGCCAGTTTAAGAGTGGAGATGTGCACTAGCACGGCGAGGAGCAGCAGCAGTTGACCTATAGTGCTGTCATTATAATGGTGTGGTTTTCCGTGTAGACAACCCTGGAGCGGAGCAGCTAGCCTGCCATCCCTTATGTTTCACTGTCTAGCTGAGATGTATAACATGGCCCTGCCTGCATGCGGTTGCAATCACCCTCGAGTCCTCCACAGAGTACTGGAGCAGATGCCGAATTTTCAGCGTGCGTTGTGTGCCCATTGCACCGTGTGAAATAGTCCCATCATAGCTAAAGACACGTGAAATGCTTCCCAAATACTGCTTTAGTGTCAGTAATTGCTGGTCTTGTCCTGAGGGTAGCCCGAGACCAGAGATGAAGGTTCCTTGGTTGGTATTTGGTGTTGTTCATTTGGAGAACTGAGCAACACTGATGTGTCCACTGTAAAGCTCCCATGGAGTGAGAAATGTGTCTGTAGCTTTGTCTGTGTCGTCTGTGTAACCATGCGTTTTATAACTGACCTTGTTTCAAATTTGTGTTAAATTAAGGTTTAGGAAGCTCATGTCTTTTTTACTGATATCTCTGCAGCTTTGGTTTGGGATTTATTTTGCTTTGGCCAGGAGAAAGGCATAATTTGCCCATAACTCACTCTCTGATGGCTGGACAGGTGACATCTTGCCTTGTAGCTCTCGAAATTCTCTGTCTGCCCAGGCCGTGTCTTCCAGGGCCAGTCCAGTGCCTGGCAGCCTTCAGAACTCACTGGGACACAGTGAGGCGGGCGGTTGCCTGTGTGGGGACAAGCCCGCTCATGTCCAACGGTAAAGCCATGGCAAGGACACAGCCGCCTCTGTGGTCACGAGCAGGGCTCAGGCAACGTGTGCTGCCTGGTGAAGGAGAAGTGTACCAAGGTTGTTCCAGCCAGGAGGGCTGGGGAAGGAGCTGTGGGAGTGCCGCGTGCCCAGCGCCTTGGCACCGTGAGCAGGGTCCGGGCTAAGATGGCCGCTCGCCAGTGCACTCTGGCCCACCATGGCAACTCCTTTTCTCCTGGGGCCCCTCTTTACTGGCTGCCACTGCTCCCGGGTGCCCACTGCCTCGGGGCTGGCAGAAGGGAGCCCGCCGGGATGGGCCAGCTGCGGGCCCGAGGCAGCGTGGGCCCCGGCGGCCATTTTGCGGGAGGCGAGCGCCGCCTGTAAGATGGCCGCATGGGCATGAGGTGGGGTGCAGCGCTGCCTTGTCCTCGCCACGCTGCCTCCCTCACGCCGTCCCCTCCTTATCTTGCTAATTACCGATGAAGGCAGAACAATAACGGGAGCTGGCATGCCCCAGTTCTTTCTCTGCCACCTCCTTCCTCGGGCGGAAAATCTGTGCGCACACCTCCCCCCCACCGCCCGCCAGCCCCTCTGTGATATTAACTGAATTAACATACTTCCTAATTTGCCCTGTGTTTTTCCTGCGCCTGCTCCAAGCCGCCTCGTCATGGCTTCCCCAACTGGTGGGGAAGAAGCGAGTGCGTTCATCCCCCTCCGCTCGTTTGGTTGTATGCGAAAAATCCTTAATGACATCTAAAAGGGGTGGTGGGACAATAGCCCACGCGGGGTTTGGCAGGAGACGTGCGATATTTACCCCGCCAGACCATCCTCGCTGCCTCTTTGCCGAGGGATTACGACGGCCGCCGTCCCCACGTTCCTCCATTTATTTATTTTGCTGGTGGCAGGGGACACATTGGCACGCGGCTGCTTTGTGCGCCTAGCTTCACCTATGAAAAGGACATATTAAGGTGTTGCCATAAACCCCCGGATGACAAAGAAAGCGCCTTTCTCTTTTGCTTGTGGGCAACAATGACAGAAGCCTTTAAAACCAAGAATTTTTTTCACCCCAGTTGCAGAAGGCTTCCCCTAAAAGGAACTTAAATACATACCATTAATTCTAAAGTGCTGAGCTCCTGCTAACTGTGCCATGCTTTTTGTTTCTGATAGTATTTGTCCATTGCAGAGAGCAAGCCAAGGATGCGGAGCCTCCCCCGCCCTCCTCCCTTTGTTTAAGTGACAAAATGTTTCTATGTTCTTGTTTAGAAAATAAACCTTTGTGGGTTTTTCAGCTTTTAGTTTTATTTTTTTTTTCCCATTTATCGTGGTGTGAAATCCAAACTCCCCTTCTTCCCAGATCTTGGGAATCCATGTTCCTCATGATCAATTTTCTCTCCTTTATCTAAAAATACAGCATTATTTTATAGCATTACTCTGAAAATGCAGCAGTTATATTTTGAATTTGAGTATTCAGAGCTTCAGGATATTGCAATATTTTTTTTACAAGCGATGAATGAAATGCAATGATTTAAGTGTGTAATGCACAATACAGATGCCATGCATTGTAAATACATTTCAGGGGCATAAAATCCAACACAGAGAGCCGGTGTTCCACGAAAGCCGGGAGTCCAAAAATAACTGTAAAAATGAATTGTCTGTCGGGACAAATCTCTCAGATCCAAGCCAATATTTGCAGGGTTACAATATACAACTGGCTTACTTATTGGCATAAATATCTCATTTTAAAATGCCAATGATAAACTGAAAAAGAGGTGAAGGAGATATTTGACTGATTACTGGATGCCATGGATTCCCTGCATTTAATTTCATACTTACATGCTATTTACTTATCCCATGTTTATGGGTATGTGCTTTAGCTTCATATAAATCTCTCCTGTCTGTCTGTCTCACTGCGTTCTTTTCTCTTCTGCCATCCCATCTGCTTCTCATGGTCCTTCTCCTGAAACTACATCACAGGATCTGATGAGGATAATGGGAATCTGCCTCTGGTCTCTATCATAAACATGCCAACGTGGGCTATTGTGTCGGGAGCCGGCGGTCACCAGATGGTGCTTGGTTGCCCAGGGTCTGTGTCACTGGGTTTGGTCTCTCGATAAACCAACAGCTCCTTTAGCATTGTGTTTTCCCCCAAGATCTACCTACCCTGGCTGACAAAGGTGTAAGGACCTTGGGTAATGAATCCCAAGGGATGAAATCCTTCTGGGTGTGTTGGGCGCTTTGCAGCCTCAGCTATGCAGCTATGAGCTGTCCTTGCAGAGCTGAGGTTCGTTAATCCCTGTGCTCAGCCGTGTTCACCCTGTCTGCATTTCTGGAAAGGAAAATGAGCGTGGTAGTTTGGGACTGAATGCTGTCTCCATGTAAAAAGCGGTCCATGTCAACCTAAGCAGACATCTTGCTACCTTTACATACTGGGCTTGGGAAGACAGGGCAGAGACATCTCTGTGATGCAGACAAAATCAAGCTGTCTCCTCTTTCCTGGGCTCACAGACAAAACTCTTGAGTGTCTGCAAAAGAACTGGCTTGTTGCAGGTATCATTGAAAGATGTAAATGTTATAGAGTGACTGAAGTATGGGGCTTTCCCTGTGAAAAAATGTCCTCCAGCCAGGAGAGACCCAGGGACAAATCCTGCTCTTCATTATGTGCCTGTATGTCCTCGGGAGGTCCTGGACATTGTTGTACATGTGAGCTGCAGAGCGGGGATTAATGCAGAAATAAAGATTGAAGATAAAAACAGTGAGAGCGATGGCTCTTCCTGAACGCAGACAGATGGAGAGAGCCTGGCATAATTACATTTAGCAAAGGGCCGCCATGAATGAAACCAATTAAAGGAGAAGCAATGCTCGTATGAGAGAGAGAGGGAGAGAGGAAAGCAACCACCTCTCTGGGTCTTCTTGGGCATCCACCTTCTATGGGGGGTGTGTCCCCAAGTCAGGGGTGTGCTTGTGCATGCACCTGCCTCCTGGCTTAGGGGGACTTTGCTTATCTGCCATGGGGAAAAAAGAAGGAAATGGGAAACATCGGGCGCTGGCGGGGCCGGCATGGAGCTGGCTTGCAGCCAGCCCCAGCCTCGCCGTCTCCATTGTCTCATGGCTTTAATGCGTGCCTAGAAATCCAGTATTTAGGATTCAGGTTACCATTGTAAAGCAGAAAGGTCGTGCTCAGTGCTGCTTGGCGTGGATTCCTCTGGCAGCTCTTTTGCCTGCGTGCCCCATGTTGGGACAGTGTTGGCAGAAGGCCTGGGACCAGGAGGCTGCAAGGAGCACGTCTTTGCTGCCTCTGGCATGGGGTGCACCTTGCAAGGGATGCTGCTGGCTTTGGGATTTAGAGAGGGCAGCGGGAGGTGTGCAGAAAGCCACACAAAGGAGAGGTTTGCATTTCCTGGGCAGCCAAAGCTGAGCATGCCTTGCTGACAAGCTTGGCATAAAATCTAGCAAGGCGGGATCAATGTGTCTCTTCCTTTGGCTCTCACTTGGTGGGAGCTTCACAAGTAGCTGCTGCTGGTAGCCAAGGCTAAGAGTGGCTTTTGGGACTGTTCCTCCTGATTTCATTTGTAGTCCCAGAAATGGCTGTTTTCCAGCTTTCTTCCCTTCTTCTACTATCCCGCTCTCAAGGGAAGGTGCCTTTTGGGTAGAAGAGCAGCTGGCAAAGCTGGACTAGAATAATTCACAGGGGTTTTAGAGCAAACCTTGGGATTTGGGGTGTCTGTTGCAAACCCCCAGCAACTGTAATCAAGGACTGTTTAAAAGTCTCAGTTCTCACTTAAAATTAATAGAATTATGCTAACAAGAAATGTATTTAGGGACATCTTAATTGCAGGGAAAACTCTGGAAACAAGTCAAAGACCTTGTAGGCATTATCAGTCTGAAAAAAGTCCTCCAATTAGCTGTTTTTTGGAATGAGTCTTAGCAATTTTGGGGATCAAGACTCAAAGCTCAAGGCTGACAGTGCAGGACGCTGACTAACACCCAAACAGGGAGTAAAAAAGAGCCTGACAGCTCAAAGTGTCATGGATCACACTGGGTTGGATAGCAGCTGGCTTGGATCTCATTTAAGCCCCTAGACATACTGAGGGTCTCAGGAGTGGTCCCAGCCACTGTTGTATGGCCCTGGGCACAGAGAAACTTGGGCACAGAGGTCTGTGGTCTGGAAGGTAGTAATTGGTAATCTTTGTCCCTGGCACCCTATTCTACAAGAGAGGAATGCACATCTCTGTATGTGCTAATGAAGGTGGTGGGAACTAGGCTGTACAGATGCAGACTGGCTGTGCCTGTGGATATGTGTGGCTCTGTGTCATTCTGGGAACAGCTTGAAAAACAGTGTTTGACTTCCATGCTGCCAGGACTCAGAAAAAAAAGTGCTTTTTAAAATTTATGTGGTCCTTGCTTTAACTAAGAGGTCATGTACTGTGTGCAGCGCTGTGGAAGACTCTGCTTAAGAGCCAGAGGAGGAGATGCTGTCTCTGTGGTGTCCTCATGGGATTGTGCAGGATCTCTCCAGGCTGCAGCAGACATGTCCCAAGTTGCCACTTGGACCAGTGACTCAAGGGAATGTGCTCCTTCAGTCCATTTGTGATACATTTCATAGGTATTGCCTTGGTCCCAGTGGCTGCTTGTCTGAATGTGCTGTTGCCAGTGTGAGTTTTAATATAGCTTATGCAGAAGTGTACTGGAGCTCTTCAGAATAAAGGGCAAACTGCATGTGTGAGTCTGGACCTGTACCAAGCTTTCAAGGCAGTTGTGGTCCTGCACGGTCACCAGGCTGAGCTTTCTGATGGCGTGGCACTGAGGAGCAGAGCAGAAATAGAGGGCTTCTGAGTGGGTGCAAGGCTGGGACCCATCTGACTCATTTTGCTTGCAATCAGGTGAATAGGTGATGTGTCAGAGCAAGCTGAGAGCTTGGGGTGGAAACAAATGGTTCACACAGATAAGTGCTGGCTGGGGAGCCCATCAGGTGCCTGTTCCCTTGCAAAGGAAAGATCCTTCCTGCAGCTTGTTGCATTTTTGTAGCCTCTGACTGACTTCTGCCTCCTTACCTCCTCATCCCCAAAGGACAGAGACGAAAGGAGTGCCTGCTATTGCTGCAAGAGCTCGAGGATGTGGTAGGAAGTGGCTGGTCTCTGCTACCTAATTAACAGCATGGCTGAGTGCTGGGAAACAAAGGCTCCGGTTTCTACGCTCTCTTCATCCTTCTTCCCTTCCTTCCTAACCCCTAAAGGAAACCGCCCTACTGATACCATGGGATGTTTCCATAGATACCTCTGTGGGTGCATGGATGTGGAGGGGTGTGTGTGCAGTGGGGTGAGGATGGTGATGGTGTGCTTTATTCCAGACTTGGATCAAGCACTCCAGGGAAGGCGTGGCTGGAGGAACAGGGATGCATCTCTTCTGCTTGGGCTATTTCCAGCTGCAGCTGTCTCGAAGCTCTGCAGAGTGCCCTTCTGCCTCCTTTGGGGAAAACCTGTCTGTGTTGACCCATTTGGGCATGGAGCAAGCAGAACTGGCCACAGATGCCTGCTGCAAGAAAGGCTTTGCCTGTTCCATGCTCCTAAGGCTGTACCAATCTACTGGGATTGTGGCACCAGTGATCAGTGCACTTGGCTGAGGGGCCGAGAGCTGCAAGGGCTCTGCCAAGGAGGGATTCTCTGCACCTTGGGGAGTTTTCACACCTGCATCCTCTGATCAGACCCACTCAGTGAGAGTCATGGTGGCAGGCAGAGGGGCATGGGGGTGTTTGAACTGCATGCTGTACTCCTGAGGGACTTGCTTTATGGCTGTGCAGAATTAGTCTGTGTTTTCTAGGCCACCTTTGAAAAGTGGCTGAAAATTTGATTTCCATAGCCTAAAAACTGAGCTCTGTGTTTGGCTCCTTAAAAGACAGGCAAGGACTAGAAATCTCCTGCGACCTGAGAGCCCAGCCAAGCTCTGAGTGGCTCAGTGAGGGCAGAAATGGGCTTTGCAGTTTGCTTTTACCACGGTCAAGTTTACTGCTGTTGCTCCCCCAGTTTGTGCACAAGTGCCACACTGAGGAGCAGCAGCTCCTCTCTGCTGCCTGAAGTTGCTAGGGCGGAAAGGCTCCTTTGCCAGGGCTGGTTTGGGAAGGACTGGAGTGGTGGCTCTCAAGACTGGCACCTTTTAGTGCTGTGTTTTCATGGCTGTGCTTGGAAAGGGCGGGTGGGCGCGAGGCCACCAAGCCCTGAGAGGAGGGACGTCTCTGGTGACGACCACTCATTTTGCCATGCAGCCCTGAGGAGCGCGAGGCTGTGTGTCAGCCCGATGGAAGCTCTCTGCAGGTCCTCCTGCCCGAGGAGCTGGCAGTGACACATTTCTGACACAAACTGAGAGGAGATGCCGGCGTGAGATCCTGGTCATGTCATCTGGGATCAGGTACCAAACCCAGCTGTGGCTGCAAGCGGTGAGGGAAGCAGCTGCCCCCAGCGATGGTGAACATGATCTAGAGCTAATCCCGAGGCATCTGCTCCCTGTGTGTGCCTATAGCAAGGTGCTATCCTCGAGGTCTCCCAGCCCCACACTGTAGCTGCTCCCGGGCTCTGTGGCTCTCTGCAGAGTGGAGCTGTGGATGCCGGAGGGATGCCGGCTGAGGATGTGATGGGTTCGCACTGGGCTTGCGTTTGATGACGGGTGCCGGCTCCACAGGGTGCAGGCACAAATATCTCAGGGGGATTTGCTTTCCTACAGAGCCTATTGCTCTCACAGGAAGATGGAAAAATTCGGGTCCTAAAGGGATGAACACTGCCTGCACTTTGAAGGCAGACATCCCAGGAACCACAGGGAAAAAAAAAAAGACACCCACTGATTTTTTTTTTTTTTTATTTCTCCCTGTTTCTGTCTGCCTATCAGCCTGTCAGCCAGCTAGATGCTAATCCACAGCAGCAGCAGCACAAATAAAGCTAGGCTAGAGGGATGCTAATTTATGCCTGGATTTCATGCTTTGTTTTACTTCCCCACTTTATTGGACAGAGTAGGCTTTGTGAGTGACGTAAAATGTTGCGTGTGCTCTCCCCATGGCAGGTTCATGCACATGCAGCAGGAGAAGTTCATTTCTCTGTAGTCCCTGCAGCCTTGCACACGCCTTTCTCTGACTCCCCTGGATCATTTTGGGGGAGTGGGTCATTCCTGATTAACCCCCATCTGATGAGGACTCCCTCTAAGTTTTGTTGCACTCTATGTGAAACGGAGGGATGTGTTTCCAATCTCATCGTGTCTTCTCTCATGGTGCCATCATTTACGCATCCAAACTGTAATTTTTTATGCTCTTGCTGGGTAACCAGACTACAGCCTCGTCAATTTGCATGAATAAATGTCATGTAAAATCATCTGCTCATGGGTAGTGGCCAGCCAAAAAGTTATGTTGTGAGGCAATCTGTTCTGAGTGATCTGTTTAATGAGATGTTGAGGTTTACAGCTCTCAATGTCCAGAAAGCATGTATGGATTTAAGATCACAGCCCTGAGGTGAATTTACCTGTGTGGTACAAGGAGGTGAGGAGTTCTATTACTTGTTACTTGGGAAACTCAGTGTGTTAAACTGTGCTGTTGGGCAAAAGCCTTTGAAGTGCCCTGTCTTGAAGTAAAGGGAAATGTAAAGAATAGTCCAAGGGGTGTTAATAACTGAGGGTCTTGCAGGGTTTCTTGCAAGAGTCTTGCATGGGATCCCCACTGGAACCCTAAGAGTACTGGAAAAGAAGCATCAGCCACCAGAGGCAGGGAATGGATGTGTTGGGGGTGTGCTGAGGTTTTCAGTTCCCATTAGAGACAAAGGAGATGCCCATATACCATCGAGTTTCTGTGCTTGCCAGGCTGGTACTGACTGTTCCCTGCAGCCAAAGCTCCATGAGCAAAGCAGCAAATCACTGGGGAAGGAGAGAACAGTCAAGACAGAGCTGAAGGGGGCTTTGAAATGGCCACACTGGCAGGCATCTATGAATTCCCTTGCCTTTTTGCTCAGTTTTCTCTCAACTCCTGCTGGCCTCTGCAGAGCAAGTTGAGGGGAAAGCTCAGAGGTGGGTCTTGTAGCAAAGTCTGCCCTCAGCTTCACCAGGTTAAATCCTAAGTGAGGATATAATTGCGTTCAGTAAAAGCCCAAATTTACAGCATGGAAATGAGAGCAGAATCACGAGTGTCCTTGTTTCCTTTTACCATCAAATAGATTTTCTCAGCCTTGAGTTCTGCAAGCTAATCTCTGTAGGGTTTTATTTCATTCGCTGTCTTCATTGCCCTATTAAAACAACAGCTCTGTCCCCAAGTCCCTGCGTGTCACTGTGTGTCGAGTGCTTATCTCTGTGTATTGGGGCACAGGAATGTGGCAATAAAACTGCTCACAACCACTTGTTTGGATAAAAAGCACAGATTTGCTTACTTGGCAGTAGTTTCCCCTTTTTAAGCAGAAATGTTTGCACAGGTGACTTTAGTTTTTGTCGCAGTGGTTGTGAGAAAGAAATCTTTTGCTTCATGTACATTCTTGGGTTTCTGTGTGACATTTTGCCCAGCCTTGTTTAGTAATGTCCAGGAATTTCCTAGCTTTCCTCTTACGGAAGGCACACAAAGGTTTAGGGGGTGGATCGGACTGCAGGAGCAATGTCGGAGGAGCAGAGCTACCTCTGCCCACCAAGGCAGGGCTCATGTGGGTTTGCATCACTGCTTTTCTCTTCTCTGACTAAGCTAAAGGACAGGAATAGTTTTGTACTCCTAAGGTGCACCTGTTTGTGTAGGAGGATGTGGGATTGTGGCATTTGTCTTTGCAGCTTTCACTGGGCTCCTCCACCAGGCTTTCTTTAGGCTGATATCTGTTCAGATTGGGGGGAATCTCTGAGCAACATTGCATCTCGCATTGCACAGGTCCTCATGTGCAAACACCGTGGGTGTGCGGAGGTATCTGGGCTTTGTGCGGGTCTCAGACCCAGCCTCTTTGAGGTCTCTTTGTTTTGTCTCCCTCTGGGTATCTCGTGTGGATGCATTTGCATATATGGAAAACGTTGTCATCATCTTCTCCCCCTCCCCAGCTCCCCTTCCCCTTGCTCTGCTGGCTCTTGGGCATTTCCAGCTGAATGGAGCCTGCCAAGGCCAGCCAAGCGCGGTGGGGCTGGGGGCGAACACCCCCCATCTGCACCTTCACTGTTTCCTTCCCCAGGCCTGCCTGGGGGGCTGGTCAGGGCACTGGGGCATTTTTCCCTAGGTTTTTTTTTTTCCCCCCTGGTATTTAATAACTAGCAATAGGCAGACAGTGGGGTCCTGAAGGGAGTCTGGTCCATGCTCTGAGCCCCCAGCTCCAATATCCTGCTGCTCCCCCCCTTTCTTCTCGTGCTGTGGCGTGTCTGGCAGCAGCACCAAAGAGAGCAGTCCAAACCGTGCAGAGAGGCTGCTCATTTGCTCTAAATCCACGAGGCCAGGTTTAAGCACTTTTTGTTCCAGCCTGAAAAAGCCTTGGAGTGGTTGTACCAATAAATCTCTTGCTCCTCCATGAAGATGTCCTTCCCAGGACATTTTAAGTCCCTAATCCTCTCCAAGGCATCTCTGGCTCTATCTTCTCTTCTCTAACCTGTACCTGCCCCCCTGCTGCCAAAGACTTGAATGCCCCGAGGCTTCATCCCTTCAGCCTGCCTGCTCTCTGTGCACCTCTGTGCAGCCCTGCTCCCACTCCCCTGTCCGGACATCCTGCTGCCCGCTTCGAACCGGGGACAAGCTGGGCCATTGGAACGGCTGGGGGCGGAAGAAGGGGGTGGAGGAGAGACGGGGCAGCTGCGAGGCTTGTGTTAGTAAACACTTCCTTGGGTTCACATTTTAATTCCTTACCCCCCTTCCACATCTTCTCCCCCATCCTTTCCCTTTTCTATATGCTCACACAATGAGACCATTGTCAAGGGGTGATTTGAATGAGGGGTCTCCGGGCATGTTCCCAGCATTGTCAAACAGAGTGGGAAAAAAACCACAACTCCAGCCTAGTCAGGAGGACCAGACCAGACTGAGACAGATGCCTAAATTAGTGACAAAGCCTTTTGAATGTCCCCCCTAGACAAGGGTTGCCTTGTGCATGCGTGCGTGTGTGTGTGCATGCTCGTGGGTGTGTATTTGTGGCTGGGTGGCAGCTTGCATGTCTCCCCATGTTAATTAGTTTTGCATGCATGTCTGATAAGGTGCCAATGAATATATTTGTACTCCTTCCATTGGTGAAAGCTGTCTCGGCGGCGGGGGAGATGCAGGGTGGTGGGGGTGTGCTCAGTGCAGCCTGGCAGCCTGGGGTAATTGAGCTGTGTGGGGCTGGGAGAAGGGGTGAGGGTTGCATTGCCAGAGCTCGGCTTCCCAGCAATGGGATCTGCTGCTTTCGTTGCAAATCATGGAGAGTTTAAAAGAGAACTGAGGCTTTTTTTGGTTCACTGGGTCTTTCTCTTCATCTTGGCTGATTGTCTGGCTGAGGGTCTGTAGGCTCTTTCTTCTCCTCTGCCCTGTGTGCCTTTCTCTCAAGTCCCTTAAAAGGTGTTTATTTCCAATGGATTTGTATCCATCTTTGTATACACACATACACATGCAATCACTCACACAAAGCCCCAGTAACAAAACCTCCGCCTCTTTCTCCAGAAAGGGAGTCAAATCTGCTACCAGTTACAAAATATGGGAGGGAAGTGAAGCGTGTGGGTGCCAGGGGTGGAGCAGTGGAAACAGGCAAATGGAAATGCAGAACAGGAGTTGGAGAGACAGAGATAACGTGCTCTATAAAGGATTTATCAACATTTGCTCAGGATAGAGTTATTAATTACCAATGCAGAGAAAAGTCTCTCTACATCCCTAGCGTATGGACCAGCACATAATGTCATTCCTAGACTGCTGTTATCATTCATCCATCCATCCATCTGCATTCCGTAGGTTCACACAAGAATTCATTGTATGTGTAGAGATGTAAACATCAGTTCACATCTAATTAATTTCCTGTCTAAATTAATTTTGCATCCTTTCCCTTAAATCAACAAGAGTTAAGAGCCCACATGCATTTCTTGAGCAGAATGGGAAGAAACTCTTGAATGGGCCAAGATGTCTTTTCTCCCTGTGGTCCCGTCTGAGCAGCTGCCAGGTGCTGAAAGAGCAGGGATTTACATGGCACAAGGCTGCTCTGAAGCAGAGGTCATTTTGGGAAGTTTACTGGAGCACAGCTTGCCTCCTGTGGAGCTTGGTAGCACCCAGCTTCATGTTGGCTCCAGTTTGCTTTGCCTTCTCTTCCATACTTGGGTTCTGGTGCAGTGAAGGAATGAAGAGCAGGAGCTGATACACGATGGAGCAGGGCTGGCGCTGCAGGGAGCCTGGGTGGGAGATGCTTGGTCCAAGCAGCAGAGCATGGGGTTAACTCCTGATGGGCTGGCTGGGGAGGAAGGGGAAGGTCATGAACAAGGTGAGGTGTCCGTTGGCATCAGCAGGGTTTGGGTTGGGTAGGGCTGATGCCTCTTCCCCCACTGACTTTGCAGCTGCACTGGACTTCCCTCTGCTACTGGGAGGGAAGCTGGAAAGTGCCATGGAGAGAAGGTAGAGTAGCCAGGAAGCAACAAAACCACCTGCCAGGAGGAGAGCTGACAAGTGCCTGGTGAGGCAGAGTGGGCTGCAGGAGGAGCAGATTTCTTTTGTGCTCAGGGAAATACAGGAACACAGGCAGGGCCAGGCTACACCTCCCCATCAACCTGCACGGGACATCTATGAGGGCCAGCCCAAAATCCTCACTGCCACTCTAGCAGTAGGTACAGTCATCAGTAATGTGCAGGAAAAAAGGGATTCCCATGAAATGCAGGTCTTCCAGTTGGAGAACAAAGGCAATTTCATGTGACTTATCAGCGGTGCCTAATTACACAGGGTGAGTAATGAGCAGCTGGAGAGGCAGCACTGCGGTCCCTCCCGCGGGCTGCAGCCGGTGGCCGCGGCTGGAAACCCCAAGTCAGTGCCAGCAGAAAGTGGACATCCTGAGAGAGGTGCAGCCCCAGCACTCCATGCCCATTCCAGAGCTCCTCCATTGCAAAGTAATTGTGTTAATCCCACAAGGATGTGAGAGGGGAACTCGCTGCCGGAAAAAGTCGCTCTGAGGTTGCTCAGCTCATTTACACAGAGGGTGGATGTGTCATCCATGCCTGACCCAGATGCAAGGTGGTCTTTAATCACAAAGAAGAACCAGGCACCAACATTCTGCAAACAGCTTGCAGTCCTTCCCTGTCCGGTGTCTCACCTCTGAGCAGTGGCCGTGCTAAGGACCCCTTCCAGCTGACCTCCCACCCCTGTGCCCTCCTCTCCTGTTTGCACATCCCTGTCTGTCTTTAATTCTGCTCCCAAACTCTGGGCAGGGCTGTGGAAACCGCTTTGTCAGAGCTCCTCGCCAGGTTGATCTGAGAAGGGGTTTTTTTTTTCCCTTTCCCCATTGGGATGACTATTCCCACACAAGCAAAGCCTCTTAATGAATCCGTGGCAGCAAAGTAGGTAACGTGCTCACCCTGCCAAGGCTGCTTGGCACAGCTGGAGTCACGTAATCAGGCTAGGCTGCCAGCCGGGGACAGAGTGGGAAGAGTTAAACTGAGGACAGTGCAGGGACAACTAATCCCCAACAGGAAGAGTAGCAGAGACCTCCCTGTCCTTCATCATCCTCCCCCTCCATTCATGCACTTTTCCTCCCTCTCCACCACATCCTATTCCTCTCCCACATCCTCCCTCTACTTATTTCTTCTTCCGTCTTTCTCACCCTCCTCTTCTCCGTTGCTTTCTCACTCCTCCCCCCTGGTTTCCCTCCGGCCCCCCCATCACCAGCCCAGTCTCCTCTCACATGCTCTGTCATGTCTCCAGAGCTGGTTTTCGAGTGGGACCAAGGGACGGTGTATTTGGGCTGTGGTGGAGGTCACAGCTATATGGGGATTGTTTAAAAGAGATTTGCCCACATCCCAGCCCATGTGACCAGCCTCAGCTGCAGGTCTCTCTTTCTTAATCTGGAGATAAGCGTGATTATCCGAGGAAGGGCTGTTCGGAGCTTTGTAACTGTGACAGGGGAGCTTTCAAGTCGCACTTTGCTGGCAGAGCAGCGTTTAAAGCCGGGGAATCAGATTCCAAGCGTGGCTTTGCATCTCTTTTCTGCTGGGAGCATGGTGCAGGGCTGGCAGTGGGGATGGGAGCTTTATTAGGACTTTGCTTATGATGCGGAAAAGGAGTTAGGGGAGGGAAAAGGGGGGAAGAAGGAGGTGAAAAAATCCCAATTCGCCGTTTCCCCATCAGTGGTGGCAGAGGAGAGATTGGCACTGATTCAAGGGGGTGGGCCAGCCTGAACCCTGGTGCAGAGCAATGAGGTCCATCAAACCTGGGGTCTGGCTTGCTTTTAGCCTGGGGTTGTGTCTCCTTGTTCTGCTCTACCACGCCTCGCTCTGTTGAATCCTTCACACAAGAGGTCTCTGGGGCCCTGTTTGGAAATGAAATGCTGTTTTAGCAGCTCCCATGGCACAGCTTCCCTGGGAGAGATGGCAGGGCCAGCTTTGCTGCCCGATAAACACATCGGCCCCAGAGCTCAAGGCGGCCAACTCCCTGTCCTTGTCCAGAGAAATATTTGCTGGAGATGAGCCCTTGTGGGGCATCTCTACAGCCAAGGTGGAAGTGCAGGGACATACAGCAATTGTGTAGTTCAGTGTCATATCAGTGTCTTGTGTTGCTGGAGGTTGAAATCTTTAACATCTCATACAAGTGACACGGTCCCAAAAGATTTCTTTGGCCGGGACAGGCATCAAAATAGGGTTTAGTGGAAATGTTCGGCTCTGGAGCAGGTGCTGCTTTGCTTCTATTTGTAGACTAGAAACTCAGAGCAGAGACTCTTAACAGCGCTTCTTTTGATGGAGATGGGTCAAGGAGAAAGAAACCTGGATGCAAGCCAAGGGCAGGAATCTGGGGCGAGGTTGAATCAGGACGAAGTGCCAGCGCTTTGGACCGTCACTTGGGCAGGACTCGCTGTTCTTGCCGTATCCTCCCTGGAAACAGTTCAGCTTCCAGCACAGCAGCTGAGGCCAGCCTGATCCAAAGGACACCCTGAATCCCATCTGCTCTCCCCACACCACCCATTCCTAGTGGGAATTTGCAGTGAGGACACTAAACAGCCCCTTTGCCTGGGTTTGTTCATGGAGGGGCAGTTTCTTGCCTGTGTCAGAATACCAAGGGACAGAGTACCTCCCTCTTCTTCCTCCCCCACGAAGGCACATCTCATTTTTGCATCATGCTGCCACAAGGGCCAGGCAGCCTTAAAGCAGCCCAGGACAAAGTCCTGTGCCTGAAGACTGAAATGTGTCTCTGCAGGGCAGGTAGCTCAGTGTACCTCCAGTGGTTGAAAAAGGGAAGCGGTTGCAAATGCATCATTTTGAGAGCAAGCTCTGAAACATCTCCCACGTTGCCTGCCTGTCTCCAGAGCCCCACACAGCTGCTCTGTGGGTGGAAGCTCTGTTTTTCGTGTGCCCCCGTGAACTTTATTTTTTGCTATTTTTCTTTGTATGCTGCTTAGATGAATCCTCTTCAGTGCCTACAGCTTATTTCAGGGCTTTACTGAGGATCTGGCCAACACACTTACTCCAGGGCATGGCTCTGGAAGAAACTGAATGGGTACGGCATCTTTTTAGTCTAGTGACTGTAAGACCAAACAGCCCAAATCTCAATCTGCAGCCGTGCTGTGCAGAAAATGTCTGCGCCCCATTGGAAAACAAGAGCTCCCCTTGAAATCCCACAGCCTTGGATCTGGCAGCGGGAACGTGGGCAGGAACATGTAGGTGTTGGCATGTGCAGGCAGGAACACGTGTATGCCAGGGCAAGCCTGCCCATCTCTGCAGGCACAGGCCCACGCCTGACTCTGTACCAGCCCCTCTTGTGCACTGGCCTCACAGGAATCTGCCCCACACCTGCCTGAAATGGGGGTTTAGGGGCATAGGGGTGATGATAAATTAATCAATGGTAAAGGGAGGGAAGCACAGTAGATGGGTTTAATGGAGAGATCCATTTGGGATGCAGCAAGGGAAGGTTTCCTGTTGGAACAAACAGGAGAAGGAGCTAGAAAAGGGAGCAGTGTGGTAGATATGGGTGTGAGATCAAAAGCTGTGACAGGGCCACGAGAGATGAGCGGTGGGAGCCAGGAGCAGTTTGTGTTCCTGGGTGTTGAGCATTGCTGAGGACAGTGAAGGAAAAATGCTAGCTGCTCTGAACAAAAGCCACTGAATGGGGAGATGGGAATGGCATGGATGGGACAAAGCAGGAGTCACAGAGCAACAAGCACCAAGCACAGGGGTGGGTGGCTTTCCTTGCTGGGTGAAAGATGGGCTGGAGAAGGGGGCTTGCACCCAGTGAGGATGTGCAAGGTGGTTGTGGCCCCTGACAGGGAGCCAGCAGACTGCCACAAGTTTGGGGCACAGAATGGCTTTGGGAAAAAGAAAAAGAAGCTGTCACAGCGACAAGGTGGGTGGTTTCGCCCAAAGGTGGTAGGTGTTTCCAGGACAGGGAAAAGGAGCTCTACACCTGGGTTGGGAAGAGCCAAGTCATTTCTCCAAACACCATGTTGGGCCAGATGCTGGAGTTTGAGCACAAGCTGGGCAGTAACACAAGCCTGGACTGGAATGCCTGCACAGCATCCCTGAGCCGTACTGGGCCTGCAGCTCACCCTGCAGCACCAGGACTCTGCAGGGGAAGGGGAGAGCTCTGGCAGTTGAATTCAGATCCTCCTTTCATTCACCCAAGCATCCACCCTCACTGCATGGGCAGCTGAGACCCAAGGGCAGTTTGGGCCCTTGCTGTGGTTGGTGTTGGTCAGAGCCTTTTCTTACAATGCCCTGGCACCTCCTTACATGAGTCTGGTTTTTGTGATTGATGACAAGGAAAACTCTTGTCCAAAAGACCATAATGTTTGCTTGCAACCTCATTGCTATAGTAACAGAAGTCCTCAGGACACCTCTGAAGTAGGTCACCACAGACCCCGTTTTCCTGTGTCTCCCAGTTCAGCTCAACTCCAGAACCAGAATTCATCCACCACAGTCCAGCTGGGCATCGCCCTGGCACAGCCCAGACCCCCTCAGGCCAGGCTGGAGAACTGCCCTCCAGTGACAGCACCCAAGGGTGCAGAGGGCTGTCCTGCACCTGGTCACGGGAAACTTCTGTTCCTCATGCAGCCTAGTGCCAGCTAATGGTGTTCCCCAAGTCAGGGCTCCCTTCCAGCCTCCTGTCTCCCCATCCCCCACCTCCTTGCTGCCTCCCTCCCCCCTTTCTCCCAGCGCCTCTCCTCCTGCTTTGCATAATTTTCCATTTTCAGTGTCCCCTTTTCTTTTTCTCCTCTCCATATGGTGCGTCCCCCTCTCTGCCTGGCGCAGGAGCCATCCTTAACAAGCTCGGCAAAGCCCTCTCTCAGGGGCTGCACATGAAAGATGCTCTGTAAAAACAGAGGCTGGGATGGAGCTCCCCCTTTTTTGCCCCTTGATTTATATGGGGCTGGGATGTGGGAACGTTTCTGGGTCGCATTTTAGAGCCGCCGGGTGCTTTTGCCTGTTCTCTCCAGCCATTCAGTGCAGACCCCTAAGGCCAGCACGTCCCCAGCCTTTGATCTGCAATGCAGAAAGAGCATCCAGGGCAAGTTTGTGCCTCTCATCCAGCCCTTGCCCTCATTTTGGCTGGCAGAGAGGGATGCCCTGTCCCACCACACCGGGGAGAGGCCGTGCCCTTTCCTCTCAGTGTCCGGTGGCCTTTTCCAGCTGGCTACTTCGGCTCCCTCCTGGCACCCTGAGGACCTTCAGACTCACGAGATCTGAGGCACCGGATCATGGTGAAGCAGCAGGTTGTGGGATTTGTGATACACAGCAACTCTGCACGTCTAACCCACCCCTGCCCCTCTCCAGCTCCACTGCAGATACCAGCCAGTGAGCACCCAGGGGTGCGTGGAGGGTGCTGGGGCTGAGCAAAGGGTGCCGGGGCTGGCAATGCCTGCCCAGCATTTGATGGGTTAAGCCAGTCTCTAGCTAATTTCTCCCAGCGGCTCCCCTCCTCCTCCTCGTACTTCTGTATGCAGCAGGCAGGGCCTCAGCGCAGGTTCCTGCACTGAGCTGTTGCCAGGGGAGTAGTTAGGCGAGTCTGAGCTATGTGGGGAAAAGGCCCGGGCTGTCAAAGTGTCTGAGATGAACCATAGCCCAGTCCCCCTGCAGCTGGGCCCAAGCATGCATCAGCCCTTGTTTGGAGCCTGGGAATGGCAAAGCCCAGGGAGGTTCAAGGGCAAACTTGCTATTCATTAGTCAGGGGTCCTTGACGTTCCCACTCTCTGTCTCCCTTCTTCTTCTTCTTCTTCTCTTTTCTGTCCCTCTTTTGACAGATTCCTGGGTGCTTTTGGGGAAAACTCCCCTCCTCCTCCTCGCCCCAGCAAAAGCCCTCCACATAAACTTCCCCAGCAGACAAGGCAGGAGGACAATAACGTCAGGGCCACGATGCAAACGAGAGCCAGCGGAGCAGCCGCATCCCCCGGGTGTCCTTTCTCCCCGGCCCTTCCCGCGCTGCTGCGGGAGACTCGGCCGACGCATTCATTTCGCTCATCTTGCCCATCGCCGATGTTTTATTATCTTGATGCTTGCAGGAAATTGTAACTTGAGATAAGGAAAATGTCAGGCGCCTTCTCCTCTCTCCTGTAGCCCAAAGCACCGAGAAGTTGCTCCATAGGAAATGTAAATGCTTGCCCAGGTGCAGGGGATGAGCACGAGATGGAGGGAGCCTCGAGAGGCCGCACGAGCATCTCCGTCAGGAGATAAAACTCGCGGCGTAGGCGGAACACGGAGCCTCCCTCCCGCCCCGCTGAACAGAANNNNTCCAGAAAGTTTCTCCGTGTGAGCCGGTGAAGCGGAGGCTGGGCTGAGGGCAGGGGAGGAGCGGGGTCCCTCCTTCCTGGCCTCAATAGGGGACAGGAATCTGATTAGGCAGAGCGTTCTGCATCCATTTACCATTATTCGAGGTTTTTTTTTTNCCTTTCTCCCCGGCCCTTCCCGCGCTGCTGCGGGAGACTCGGCCGACGCATTCATTTCGCTCATCTTGCCCATCGCCGATGTTTTATTATCTTGATGCTTGCAGGAAATTGTAACTTGAGATAAGGAAAATGTCAGGCGCCTTCTCCTCTCTCCTGTAGCCCAAAGCACCGAGAAGTTGCTCCATAGGAAATGTAAATGCTTGCCCAGGTGCAGGGGATGAGCACGAGATGGAGGGAGCCTCGAGAGGCCGCACGAGCATCTCCGTCAGGAGATAAAACTCGCGGCGTAGGCGGAACACGGAGCCTCCCTCCCGCCCCGCTGAACAGAATATTTCATAGCTCTGAGAAGCCGAAGCTCCCTTGTAATTATCCAAAGCAAACAGCACGTGTTATTAGTTTAAAATGATTTTTTTTTTCCCCCTCCCCGGGCCCCTGGAGCAGAATGGAGGTGTAATTGTGCTAAGGAGTTAGCAGGGGAGAGCACAGCTTTTGGTCACATTCAAGTTGGAGGGCTTGAGCCAGGGAGGCTGGTATGAAAGGCTGGTATTTGCATAAGCAGCGTGCATCCCTACAAAAAAGNTCTCTTCCCACCGCCCAGAATTGCTGTGGCAGGGCAGTTTATCAGCATATAAACCTCAGTGCTGCCTTTGTAAGGGCACAAGGAGGCACAGCAGCAAGTGTTGGGGCAGAGGCTGAGCTATAATTTCAATTATTTATTCAGTTTAAAAAAAAAAAAATGGACGGTAAATCCACACACAGAGGAATGTTTTCCCTGTGCAGGACGTTGGGGAGGGAAGGCAGTGTTGGGACTGACTGGAACTGGGTCCTGGTGGAGCCCTATTTTTGCAGACACCCTCAGTGCAAGGCTGAACTCTGCCCAGAGAGAAAGTGCATGCAGGAGATTTGAGTTTTCCTGAAGCTTATGTCAAATCAATTGGGTTGGCCCAGCCCCTCCTGCCCTCAGTTTGTGAGTGCCAGAAGTTTCAAGCCCAGGAGGCAGGCAGTGGCTGATTTCCAGGCTGGGTTGATGTCTGCAACAAGCATCCTCTCTATCCACACTACAGAAGAGTTTCTCTATGGGCCAAAGCAAGTTCAGCCTGTCCCTGCAGAGGCCAGGGGCTGTCTCTGCCCAGGACAGGGAACTTCACCTGCCAGGTAAAGGCTTTCCCGTGGTGAGAACAAGGGTTCAGCCACTTCCTCCTCTCCTGGGCTTGTGAAAGCACCCACCATCATTCAGATTCGTCTGCCCTGACCTCACCATCCTTGCCCAGGCTTGGGGGAACATTCCGGATGACTCCTAATCTCACATAGGATAAAGAAGTGCTGATCCTATCCACATTTTGCAGCCTGGGTCTCCCTAAATACACGCAGCTTGAGGTCTGTCCTCTCAGCACCCAGAGGCAGACACAAGCCATGGCCCTTCCCCAAACCCAGGCACATGGTGTGGGTTTGGCCTTTACCTCTCTTAAGTTTTAGGCTTGCTTCAAAGTTGCAGAAGGGAAGGGATTTTCCTTGGATTTCCATCAAGTGCTTTATGAATATTGCAATAAAGGGGTTACAGAAGATCTATTTTTAAGAGAGAGAAAAAATACCCATGAAAATTGCAGCCTGGACCCCAGAGTGCAGAGTATTTGCACAGTTCAAAGAGTTACGGTGGTTCATCCAGTCACAGCCTGGGAACGTGGCGGTGCGACCTACAGCAGATCACATGCTGGCTACTCCCAGGGCGGCTCATTAGAGAGCCACACAGAAGATTTATCTCTTAAAATGGGCTTGCAAATATTTTATAAAATTTGCAATATTTTATAAAATTACGATTTGGTGCAATAAAAAGAATAAATTAGCCAGCTGATGGTTCCTTTTGCAAGTGTACTCAAGGATTTGTTATATTAGTCTTTACTCCTTCCAGTGTAACAGTTTATGGGCAAAGCAAAGGGAAGATTGGAAAAGGATGGGAATGGTTTGGGGGCTAGGGAATACACACTCAACATGGATAAAGATGAAAAAAAATCAGGGAGAAGGGAGGAGAACGTGCTGCAAGGTGCAAGATGTGTGGGGCAAAGCACAGGGGGCATGGGGAAAGCCGAGAAGGGGACTTTGGCTGAGCGTCACAGCTTCGGCTCCAGCTCGGTGGCTTGGTATCACTTTCTCCAGTCAGGCAAGGGCGCCGAGGGCAGGGAAAGTTAACACGAAGATTAAAACATCAGAGGGCTGTGCCTTTAGTGGCTCTGACATGCAGAGTAATCCCATGCCCCAAAGCCTAGGGAGGAAGGACAAGCGGTGAGCCCTCCCCTGGCTGGCAGTGTGCGGGGCAGGCAGAGGTAGGGGATTGAGGAGGGTGCAGGGGAAGCTTGGCATCTTGGGGACTACAGTTTTCCCAGTAAGGAAGAGGGTAGGGTGGTCCAGAGCCATGAGAAACGTGTGGTGAGGACGGAAAGAGGATTGGAGTTCTGCTCCATCAGAGACAAGTTGATCTGTTCTCAGCCAAGCATTACTGGGCCATTTCTCTGACAGAGATCATAACCACTCCCTTTTTTTTCTTTCCTTCCTAGATCCCAGTGAGTGAACAAGAGACTGAAGCCTGTGAGTTCCTTCTTGCAGTTGGCTACCACCTGCCCGGACTTGCCATCTGACTTCTCCAAGTTTCTCCAGGAGTGTCCCAGTCTGCTTCTCCATTGGCCCCAGAGAGGAGACAGCTTTGTCTCGTGAACACAGTGGATTTCTGCATCACTTCGAAACACAGCGGTGCAGCCATGGGGAGGGAGCCAGGGCAGCACAGGGAGCCAAGGGATCATCCCACATCACTCCTGTATGCTGCCTTCAGTGCCCTCAACACCCCAGAGCAGGACCAAAGTGCTTAGGCAGAGAGACCTGAGCCAGTCACTGTCTCACCTGGTGAAAGACCAGGTGTGTGAAGTTTGGAGGGAGCTTTTAGCCCCTGGCTTTGCTCATGGAGCAGAGCTCGACCCGTGCTGCTCTTTATCCCTGGCTCTGTGGAGCTGTGGGAGTGCAGCCTTCCCAAAGGCACTGTGCTTGGAGCCCAGAGGACCACGAGCCTGTCCAGGCCAGGCAGCCCTGCTGCTGTTGTACTGCACCCTCTGTGTTCCTGTGAGAGAAATGTACTGCCTGTAATTCCCATTCAAATCCCCCACCCCATGCACTGTTGAAAATAAACTCTCCCTTTTGCAAAAGCGAGCGTGTGATTTGGTGCAGTCTCGAGATGGAGGAGGCAATGGGCACAAAATAAACCCAGGCAAATCAACAGGGAAGCGGGAGCAGGCGAGGGCCAGGCAGCCGGGCTGCGCCGTGCCCCGCATCAGGCATATTTCCCTGAAAGCCCGAGCGAATCCCTCGCCGCTCAATGATCTTTATTTGGTCTGAACCCCGTCTGGGAAGTAACCGCTAAACCCAATGCAAACAGACCCCCGTGAAAGAATATAATGAATATGTCTCTCAAATGATTTGGAGCCCTTCTGCCTGCAGAGCAGGGTTCCCCATTGTGCCCCGCTCCCGGCGTGCTCGGGGCAGGCTGCGCGAGGTGGCCGCTTTCCCAGCTGAAATCCGAAAAAGCAAACAATGGGTCAAGGCCGGCATTGTGCGAGCCCAGGCAGGCAGAAGGAGCGCAGCCCGGCATGGCCAAGTTCAAGGCTGGGCAGGGGGCCGGGCGCGGGGATGCTAATGGGGGNTAGCGTGAGTTGGAGGAGAAGTGATGCTACTGGGAGCAGACCGGCGCCATGGAGGTGTTAGAGGGGGAACTGGTGTTGCTAATGGATATTACTGGGGGAACTGGCGCTGTGCGGGGACTGCAAGTGGAGATGATGGCACAGTGCTAGTTCAGTGGGCATCCTGGGGGCGATCTGGGCTTGAGAGCCTCGCAGAGGACACAGCCTCTTCGGGTCTGCCTGGCGCTCCAGGCCCGAGCAGA
>VYXD01004174.1:27163-63207 GCA_013397195.1 Hylia prasina | reverse complement strand
ATTTGCAACGCGACCCAGATTTAAATGGCACTCTGAAATGGATGTCGCCTGGCTTTTTTTTTTTTTCCTTTTTTTTTTTTTTTATGAACTCACTTCCAGAATGGTGAAAAATGTCTCAAATCTAAATCATGAAAGTGTCATGAATTGTTTTCCTGATTTTTTTAAATGTTCCTGACAAATAATTATTCTGTATATGAAAGGAGATTAAAATAATCTTCGTTTTACACATAGCTCGCAGAAGCATATTTTACCATTGGAAAATAAAGAAAAATTGTATAAACCAGAGAGACTTAAAATATATAAATTAGTAAAAAGGTGGAATCAGCTCTTTCCTCAGGTTCATGTGTGTAAAAAAGGCATTTTTTATATCTTGCCTGAGCTAAGACTATTGCTGCCTGCTTTCAGAAGTGGTTTCTTCCCTTGAATTAAGTATCAAGGTAGTAAAGATATAGTATTTATAAGCCAAAAAATAAAGCAGGCACAATTTATTAAACAGCTACAATGTGACAATAAATAATTTTAATGTCAATCAAAATCGGATAATTGTCACTGAAATTTGGATTGAAAAGATAAAAGCTTGAAAGGGAGAATTGAAATCCAGCACTGGAGACGATTCCAATATCTTTGTTCCTTGCAATAAATATTTTGGGTGAGAGTTTAAACCAGCTCATTCTTAATTTGGGGGGAAAAAGCTTGAGTGTGGTAGACTTTTAAGAAATATACTAACCAAATATATTCATGTTTGGGATTGGTGAGAGCTTTTTTTTTGTGAGACATAAAACAGTTTTATTTTATTGTATTTTTAAAAACACTGCTTGGGTTTTAATTTTCTTTTCAGTGTCAGGCACTGGCGGGAAAGGGATGTTTTTCTTGACCCACTGAATATTCCCCCTCCTTCCTCCTATTTCAGAAAACCCAAACTCCTCTTGAATTAAAATCGGCCAAAGCTGCCCATGCTTTGGGATGGGCATTTTTCGGTGCAGCTGCACTCCAAAGGCCTGGGGAGCCCCGGCTGCTCTGAGGTGGCTCTGCTCTCACACAGCCCCAGCTCCCTGCCTGCCGTGCTGGGCTCCCTCCCAAAACCCCCGCTGAAACATTCCCCTTTGCTCCCAGGGAGATTCAGAGGGGTAGCATTTCATCCAGGGTAAAAAAAGCCCTTTCTCAAGGTGGTAAAAACCCCAGTAATTCCCCTCGTGGGGAGCAGGGCATGTGGGAGAGCGGAGGCCAAAGACAGAGCTCTGGGAGAAGCATCCTCATCACCTATTTTTTAACCCCAAAATGAGGATGATGAGGATGGGGTGCAGGCAGGGTTTCTGGCCTCTGCTCGATTCCCCTGAGCGGGTGAGACCCTCTGGGAAGGAGAAGGGTTCCTTCTCGATCCCCTTCTCCCAGCATTGCCCAGCTGCCCACTGGCCTCCGGCAGTGGCCGTGCCTTGGCACCGAGTTCAAGCCCTGCCTGAACCGGCAAATATTCAACTGGAGTGGCCGAGGCAGAAACACTCCGTGTGTCTCTAGGGCAACGTGTTTGTTCTGCATCCCAATAACGCCCAATCCCTCCTTGAGACAAAGCTCCCAATTGCTTTTACAGGGATTTAGGTGCATGGCATAAATAAACACAGCTATTTATATACCTTTAAAGGTGGGTATGTGCGCACCGGATTCATACCCGATATTGGTTTAAACCCAGGGTGTGAGAACACAGGGATGGAGGTGTGGGCTAGGAGTGGGATGTCGAAGTTTGTCCCCGGAGCGGCTGATGGATGGACAAGGAGGAACGGGCGGGGGCCGGGTGGTTTTAATCAGCGTGTGTGTGTGACAATAGTTGGGTGAAGAAGGGGACCTGACACCGGCATCCTCGGTTTGTTATAAATCACACACATAAAAATGGGGGGGGGGGGGAAATTAAATCTTGGGGATCGCAGTGCTTGTAGTGCCAACTCAATCCCCAAGCTGGAACAAAGCTTTGCCAGCCCTGAAATAAATGATGCTTCAGCTAATGGCTCTTATCCCTTCCCCACTGCCTCCGACCAGGCAGCTTTGGGGTTTTAACGATGCCGACGTGATGAGAAGCAACGTCTGGGCCTGGTGCTGATTTTTACCAGCAAAGGTAGCCCTGCCAGGTGGGGTGGAGGCCCTGGGGGACTCATGGTGGGGAGGGGAGGCTCGTCCCCATGTCCCCAGGTCCCCGCTCGGCCGTGGCTCCGCTGATGCTCCGCAGCCGCCGGGCTCCTCTCTCTGCTCAATTGCACAGCGCGCAAATGGAATCGCTCTCCTCGCTGTGTTTGTGGCCATGGGAGTGGAAGAATTACATTGGGCTGAAAATAGTATTTACTTTTACTGATTGAAAAATAGATGTTAGGAAAAAAAAATAAAAAAAAAAAGCAAAAGCAGGAATTGAAACTATAATTACAACAAACCATATGTAAACTCCCAGGTAAACACTGATTATACTGTGTCATTTCAGCCAGACTTTATTAGCGAGGGAAGAAGAGAATCTTCTTTCTCTCTCCGCCCGCGGCGGATGCAGCACGCAGGATCCCACTGCCTGCCATTTGCACAGCACTTTTCACCCTAAAAAATCTCAGGCTCGTGGCCTGATCCTGCACAGCTCTCATCAGCTCTGTTTCCTAGGTGAGCTGTGCCATTCCCCTCCCGTGGCTGCAGAGTGGGTCTCTTAGGGTGCTGTTGTGGGTGCAGATCTGAGCTGCCCCCTGGCACATCCTCTTCTTTGGGGGGAGGCAGGGAAGGGACTGGAGTGTGCCAGGGGAAGAGAAACTCAGGGCATGGGACCTGCTCACTCCTACAGCATGTCAGGATGAGATGGAATGGGGTGGGATGGGATGCCCCAGCTACCGCGTCCCCTTTCTCTTAGGCAGTTCACAGGCCTAGCTGCAGGACAGGGCTGGCCAGATCCATCCTCAGAGAAAAGCTGGAGGAGATGAGTGGCTGTAGCCTTGCCAGGCCCTTTGCTTGGTCCCTAGCAATGGAGCCAGACCCCCTTTGTTGGGGAGCTGAATCCCCAGAGCCCAACACCCCAAATGCAGGAGAGGAGCACGGCTGGAGTATTGCTCCTGGACATCTGTGTTACACGGCATCCCCCTCACCCACTGTCACGGCACAAGGTCCCACAATGTCTCCAAAACCTTTCCTCCCTGCCAGGTCTGGTGGAGACAGAGCAATGCCATCACGACATGTCAGTCTCCCCTGTGGCACTCTGAGGGCATCTCAGAGCAGGTCTCAGCATCTCCTCCTCTGCCCTGCAGTACACCCGGGAGCACTGTCCCCTTCGGATGAATATTTGGGGGGCTCTTGCCGCAGTTTCCTTGCGGGGTGGATGAGGGGAGATGGGAACGGAGGGGAAGAAGGAGACCACGAGTAACGTGAGTAACGCCAGGTACCCTTACACAACGGGGCTGAGGGCTCGGCGGCCTTACAGCTTTGCCATAGTGGCACCCTGTGGCAAAACGCATTACTACAGCTGGCAGGGGCTCCGGAGGGGGACACGGCCCGGGGGCCCCTGGCCCTGGGGGCTCACACCCCGCGGGGACGCTCGCTCCCCACACACGCAGGGATGGGATGGCGGGGGCTGAACAGCCGGCGGTCCCCTCCACCGCGCCATCCCAGCGCCCCGTGGCGGGTACCACCCATCCCCACGGGGTCAGCCAGGATGCTCATCCAGCCTAGACATCCGCTGGGACGGGGCTGGGACACTGGCAGGCTCGCTGGCCATTGCTCGCCTGGGGCTTTCCGGCAGCATCCGCGCGGCCGGGCGGCGTGGGCTGCGCGGTGATGTGGAGCGGGGTGTGTGTGTGCTGGTTCTCTCCTCCCGGAGCAGACCCGGAGTGACGGAGCGAGCTCTTTGTCTGCCTTCGCCTGCCTGTCACGGCTCCCGGCGTTTCCCAGCCACCTTGCACGGCGCGCAGCCACTTTGGCAGGAGCTGTCTTGGAATTTTAATGCGGCTGATTAACGCGGCGCGATGTAATCGTGGAGCCAGCCGTACCCCTTCCCTAGCCTTGCCTTTTGGGGGAATAAATAGCCAAACCCAACCGGGCACCCCCATTCACGATGCCTCATCCTATTCTGAACTGAGCTAAAGAATGGGACCGAACTGGAGGCAGGAGGTGATCCCAAAGGAAGAGATCCTGATGCCTGTCCTGTCTCAGCCCAGAAAGCTGAGGGGGGTAACAGAGACGCCTCTGCCATCCTGGCACACGGGTGACAGAGGTGGTTTTGGGGCCAGCACAGGGATATGTCAGGGGTTGGGGCACTGCATGACACGACAAGGAGTTTTGGGAAGGGTCACGTCTCCCTCTGGGAACAAGGGTGAGCAGTGGAAAACTCCAGGCAGAAGGGGAAATGGTGAAGGGGAGAGGGTGGAGAGGAAGTCTGTGTGTGGAGCAGAGAGAAGATGGGTGAGCAGATCTCTGTGCCACCCAGGAGATGATGAGGGAGTTATTGACACAGAGGACACACTGCTAAATTTTCAATCTGTCCCTTTCTTAGGTGGTGTTGACGGAAGAAGATGGAAAGGAGATTTCAATGGCAGGCACACCTGTCCCAGGAGAGAGTGAGACACCAACAGAGATGGAGCAAGCAATGAGCCTTGGACAGCTGCAGGAGAGAAACCCAAACCTTCTTTGGAAAGTAGGGTCACTTGCAGGTTGGGGACACCTTATGAAATACCCAACCCTCCAGATATCCGGGAACAACAAGCAGCCATCAGGATCTGCCATGGGTCCCATTGGCGTTGTGGAAGGTGCAGGGCTGAGAGAGGGGCTGGGAGAGACTCTGCATCCCTTGTCTGTGGAGCTCTTAAGGAGAGAGGGGTGCAGGATGAGACCCCTCCTGCCCACCAGCTGCTCTGGTGGGGCTGCTCCAGACCTCCACTGCAGCCAGAAATGATATGGGGAAGAAGAGACACCTCTGCAGCAGGATGGGGCTGCAGGTGCCTGCTGGACGTGGTGTGGGGACGCTCCCAGCTCCTCCCTGTGGTACCCACAATCGCCATGCAGGCTGTCAAGCTGAGCCCAGCAGAGACACGAGCAGCCAGAAAGGGAAGGAGGGAAAGTGGGGCAGCCAAAGTGACAGGGACCACAGCCCGGGCACCCCTGTGCTGTCCATGTGCCAGGGACTGCGGGCAGTGACGTGGTGAATCTTCCTGTGACATGGACAGGCAAGGCAGGATGCTCCTGGAGCAGAGCACAGCCATGAGGGTGGGAGGTGCCACTCAGGACCCACCACAATGCTGGGCTGTGCCCATGGATAGAAGGGGAGATGTGAAAGGGACAACAGGGAATCGAGGGAACACAACGCACCTAAAGTAAGGGGCTGAAGACTGAACGTATGAAACAAAGATGGTTTGGGCTCAGATGGGAGAAAAAATCCATATCTGGAGCATCTCCTTCAGTGGGAGATGATTTCAGAGGGGTCATGCATGTTTGAGCTGGCTCAGGATTTGCCTGGGAAAGCTTAGGCTGGTGTTTCTAGCGTGATTGCAACCAAGCCAGCTCTGCTGGGGATGGCTGCAATGTTTATTCATGGTGGGGAAGGAAGGGACCAGCTGACTTTTAGATCCTAAAAGCATGAAGAGGGGGAATGGGCCCTTTCCCATGACCGTGGACAATGATTGTACTACTTCACCTCAGGGCTTTTCAGATGTCAGCCATGTCCCAAAAATTAAATGATGAAGAAAGGGAGAATAAACCCCAATGCAAGCAAGACAGAACAACTCCTCCCCTGCCTTAGGGCTGCCCTTACTAAAGGCTCAATTGACCCTATTTTTGGGACCTGAAAGGTGAACCCCAAATGCTGAGCAAATATCCCTTTATGGGGGTCTCTCATTTCACCCTTCAACCAGAGACACACACTCGCCACCCAGTTCCACAGCTGTTGGGTGCAGCCTCCTGGTCCCACCATCACAGCCTTTTATCCCAAGCAAGAGCTTATTTTGGGAAAGCAATTTCATTCCCATGCACCTTCCCAGGTTTTCTTTGGGTCTGTGTCCCCTCTCCAGCATCCCTTTACCCTATTAATATCCTTTGACTGTCCTCACACCTGCAGACAATCTGGTCCCCAACCACCTCCACCTCCCCCCTTCCTCAAAAGCTTCCCTCAGCTGTCTTTAAGTCGTAGCTGAAATCTGTGGTATGTAGGAGGAGAAATTCAGTCTGACAGCAGTTTAAAACACCGCACTACTTGGCAGATTTAAATGCTATTTTAAATATAAGCTATGACACAACGGACAAAAATAGCATTGAAAATACCCTGTCATGTTCCATATTGCGAGGAATAGGGAAGCAGACCAGGCTAGAAAGGAGCAGAGAGAGGGGCCAGATGGAGAGGACAGGTTATTTTGTTTGTTTTAAAGAAACTGGATAAATGTATTTTGTATGTGACTGAGTAAATGTGTTTTATAGAGCAACGAGCCAAAAAAAAAATAAGCCTTCTCATGAAAAATCTACATATTTTATTTGATGTGGGATCTGCCAAAGCAGGTTTGCTGCTGAGAGAATATATTTGTTATCAGGTTGTTTTGGAGATGCTCAACACCAGCAGCCACCAGCTATTGGAGACCACTTGGTCTCTACTGGATCTTTTTCTTCCCTTTATTTATGTTTTAATAGGAATTTGCTCTTCTCAAAATAAGAGAAAGCCATCCTAAATACCTGGAAGTGGCTTTTCACCCGTGACTCCCAGCTTGGTGACCCTGCACTGTAGGAGCTGATGAATGGCAGTGCTTGGCTGGGAGTGCCCCTGCAGGGTCAGCCCGTGGGACCAGGGAGGGATGGAGAGATGCAGGCTGAGCCACCACTGATTTCCCAAGGTACGTGGGTGTGTGCCTGGAAAATCCTGGGAACTCTCCTGACCCTGCAGTGTGGTTGCTTGCTGGCATGGGTAGGAAGATCTGGAGCATCTGGGCCCTGAAACTGCAGGGCAGCAAGGAGAGGTTTCTTCATTTTTCCTGAATGCAACCACAGCTCCACGCTGCTCTCTCATCACAGCATCTTCTTCCCCACCCCTCCACACACACACACTCTTACAGGGCAGGACAAACATCTGTCCACGCTTTGGGTTTGTCTCGTGGGGCCGGGTTCTGGGTCCTTCCAATCCCCCCAGTATAACCAGTAAATCTGGTTATGGGAATGACCTGAGGAGAGTCTAAGAGATGTGGGGAGAGGTCAGAATGACAACATGTCTGGGGCTGGAGCACCACGTGACACACTGGAAAGTCTGGAGATAAGGGCTGGTGTTCCACACTAGACTGTCCCTACCTAGGGACAGGCACAGGGTTGGCACCCATGGCATGGAAGTGCCAGATGCCAGTTGTACCCCCCCAATGGGTAGAATTTGAGGTTCACTGCCAGTACAGGTGTCCCTGTACTGGGAGCACCTGATGGCACATGTTACCAGCGTGGCTGAACTGCCAGTGCTCTGATGAACACCCTGGCAGGAATTCAGGGGCTCCCCAAGCCTCCTGCATCTACTGCTAATCCAGCTGCAGCAGCTGAAACCAGGGGCAAAGATGCAGAGTGAAACATTTTTGCTATCATCTTAAAAAGGTCTTTTTTTATTTTAAACCCAATATGTTATTATAAAGGAAACATACAATTTGAAGAGTTTAACAAAGCAGTTCAATGAAGCCAGGTTAGCTTTAGAAATCAAAGACTGACATCTTTCAACCCCTTGCAAATCACCACAGCCCGTGAAAATATGCCCTCCAGGCAGATTTCCATGACCATCCAGTGGTGGATGCAAAACAAAAAAAAAAAAAAAAAAAAAAAAAAAAAAAAAAAAAAAAAAAAAAAGAGAGAACATCCCTGAATCAGTGCTCTTTTCTCACCCGCTCACCTCTGGGTGCCCACTCCCAGCCGGGGGCTCACGGCTCCTCCCGGCCCTCTGGCTGTGCCCACCCTTGGGATTCCTGTGGACAGCAGCTCTGTGGGCACTCTGGAAGGAAGTGAGACCTCAAGCACTGCTCACTCCAGGAACAGCATCGCTGCTCACAGTGCCAGAAAGTCCACGACCTTTTCTGGCTCTAGACTAAGGCTACTGGCAGAGCAGGCACCCACACCTCCACATCCTAATCAAGATTTTAAAGACTCCCAGTTGGCCTGTCTGCTGCAGGGCAGAGTCAATAGCAGCAGTTTCAGACACTTGTGCTGAGTGGGATGTACTCACTCAGCAGCTCTCAGCCCCTGTGCACCTTGCAAAGGGGGCTGTGTATCCTCCTCAATGCCTCCCTGCACATACAGAAACCCAGGGCTAGAGGGAAAGAGGAGGATCCCTGGTGAGAGGTGAGGGAAAACTCCTGGTAGGGCCAAGAGAGGCTTTGCTGTGCTCCAGACTAAGGAGCATCACTGCTGCCAGAGCTAGCTCTGAGCTCCACTCACCAGGTGATTTTCATGCCCCACTCAGAAAAGCAGAACCATCCCTCTGTAAAAGCAGCTCTATTGTGCTTCTTTTTATATTTCAGATGAAAATAAAAGCATTTCAGTGTCTTTTGATCTGCCTCACTTCCTTACTGACACATTCAGGATGCTCACAAGCATTTTGGTATGGTGGGTCCCCATACCTCAGCAAGGTCCCAAGATTCCCTGGGGAATTGCATCCATGCAAGTACAACCAGCAGCAGAGAAGCAAAGCAAGGATGGGATGTGTCCCCAGCCCCCCCGCTTTTCCCTGGCTGTCACCCCTGTTGCAGTACAAGCCTCAGGGTGCAGAGTTACTGATGCTCAGGCAGGCCCAGCCCTGGGGGCGCGCCGGGCTCCTGCCCACCTGCAGCAGGTATTGCAGGGCCGAGGCTGCTCGCTGGAGTGGTGGCATTGCAGTCCTGCCTCCTCTTACCGCCCTGCCCAGCTGCGACAGCAGCTCAGCTCCCTCCCTTGCTCTTTGTTAACCACTGAATTCATCTGACAACTCAAAGAGAGAGAGAGAGAGAGGGGAGAGACCCTGCGGCCCGCCGGCGCGGTTCCCCGGCTCCCCCTCTGCCCTCATTTGCAATGCTTGAGTGGGGATTTCTCTATTTACTGAGCTAACAATGTGGGTTCCCAGGGCCTGGGCTGATGATGACATCCCGGCGCTGGTGGGTGGTGGGGCCGGGGGGGCGGTGAGGGCTGGGGGGGATTGCATAATGCCGAGGCAGGCGTGGGAAACCACAGCATCTGCGAGAAAAGTCTCTGCCAGCCGCTTTGAGCATGGCTCAAAGGGCTCCCGGGGAAGCCACGGGGCAGAGGGAGCCCTGGGGACCCGGTGGCGAGGGGAGATGCTCAAACCCGCATCTCACGACCACAGCCCCACTGGCACGTCCCCGCCGAGCGGCAAACGGCCCTGCTGCCACCCCCTCCGTCCCCGGAAGGGTTAACGCGGGCTGCCACTGGTCTGCTCATTACAGGGTTAAGGGGGAGATGGCACTTGCAAATCCCTCAATTACCCGGGCCAGAAGGCTGCTCAGGAAGAGCTTTATTAACGGTTGCCGTCTTCATTAACCGCTTCTCCACAGCTGCCTAATTACGGCCGCCATTAGGCTCACTGGGTCTCCCCACCACCGCCCTGATCCCCGGCCCCCTGATTAACCTTAATTACACCTCCATCCTCGGAACCGGGTGCTCACCTGAGCGGGGCCGCGGCCAGGGGCTCAGGGCTGCCTAATTGCGGGCAACCCCGGCGGGGCGGCGCGGGGAGGGGGCCGGGGCGGCCGTGGCCAGGCGCCCGCCGCACGCCAGATGTTCGCTGCTGAAAAGGCGAGGGCTGCCCTCGCACTGAGCTAAGCGGTGGCAATGAGATCGGTAGCAGGGCATTGAGGGAGGCGCTGAAAGGGTTTCCCACCTGAGCCGATGGGGCTCTGCTGGGAGGAGAACGGGGCTTGCCGGCGAGGGGAGGCGAAGGGTGAGGGCTGGGAGATGCTGTGGGTGCTGCCGCTTGCCTCCCAGAGCTCATCCCTGCCAGGAGACTAAACATCCTTGGAACGAGGTGGTTGGAACTAGATGATCTTTAAGGTCTCTTCCAACCCCAACCTTTCTATGATGATCCTTCTGGGTTTCTCCCCAGCCTTGTTTCTTTCCGGTTAGGCTATGGGGTGTCTCTGGATGCAGCACACGTGGGTATCAGTGCCCGGATGCGGCTGTACGGTGCACGCCCAAGCTCAGCATTTCAGGCAAGGCCACAGATGCTACGGAGGGTGGCAGAGATCCCACCGCCCTCCAGCTCTGCTGTCCCCACGATGCCACCACTGCTCCAGGACCGCCCCAGTCTGATGTGCCAGCCGAGCCTCCTTTCACAAAGAAGATGCTGCTGCTTTTTCTCACTCCCTCACTGAACAGGGTGAAGCTCAGCTCCTCAGGCACAGGGAAAATGGAGCTGCTTTTTCCCTTTCCTGCGAGATGCCCCTACCACCTTCTTCCCCCTCCTCACTACACACCTCCCTTTTGGGAGGAAAAAAAAAAAAAAGATAATAAAGTTCTTATTTCCACCACATTTGCCATTTCCTGGTCTAAGTAAAGAGTGTCATAAGAGTGACAAGCTAAAAGCCACTGATTACTGTGGATTCATGGCATTTATTCTCCTCGTGAAAAGAGCAAACATCAGAAATAATGTGGTCCGGCCTGCCTCGGAGCCTAACCCTGCAATTAATCAGCATTCATGTGCAGAAGGTGCACGAGCATCTGATATGTAGAGAGGGAGTAATTAAAGGCAGATGCAATCTCTGCTTCCCGCAGGCCTGGGGAGGGTAACCACGCTCCCCCCTCATTGGGGTGCAGCCCCCCAAAGCCACCCCTGCTCCCTCTTTTCCTTGGAGCCGCCGTTCCCGCTTGCCCCGCTCGCCCCTGCTGGCTGCACGGGAACCGGCTCCGCTCCCTGGAGCGAGCGGGCCGAGAGCGGCTCTGCGCGGCTCGGCTGTCGGCAAAGCGAACGGGAGGGCTGGGGATGCGCTATTTAGGCGAGCTTCCGATGCCTTGAACCCTGACATGGCTCGGTGACACCGCGAGGTCCCCGGAGAGGGGGATTGCTGCGGGCTGGAGCTTGCCCGGGACTATCACTGGCCTCCTCCCGCCGGGGTCTGCCCCGCTGCTCCCGCTGATCCTGTCGAGACCTTTAATCCGTGGGGGATCAGCAAATTAATCCACTAAAGCATGAAGGGCCTGAGCTGTGTTTAATCGCTCCCTTTTGTGTCAGGGGACGGCTAAATGACCATACAAGAGAAAAACCCACAGAGGGGTCAGAGGGGAGGCGGTGGGCGATTAACCCCCGTCACCTCCCTCCAGGCTGCGGCGCGGGGTGAGACGGGGCCGAGCCCGCAGCCGCCGGTCCCGGCACCGGTTGAGCCGGTGTCGCCTTGTGCCCCGATGCCCCGTGTCACCCATCGGGGGTAGCGCTGCGGCCCGCGGCGCTCCGCAGCCCCCCGGCATGATCGGAGCTGCCCCAGCCGCCGGCGAGACGAGCCTTCCGAGGTCTCAACCTGGCTCCCGGCAGACAAGATGTTATCGCGGCAATTACCCCCCAAAACGTCCTTTGGGAGCTATTCCGGCCGAGGGGTCAGCGGCGCTGACAGCGGCCGAGCACTCCCCTCGCTGCCGGCGGAGGAGGAGCCGTGCCGGGGGAGGCTGAGCACAAGCCGTCTGCCTGCTCCGGCACAGATTGTGCCAACGCGTGGTTGAGCGCGGCGAACGCTCGCAGCCAGCACCCTTCAAAAATATCACTCGGGGAACAAATGACACCACCTCCCCCTCGCCATCCTCGCACACCAACGCCCTCGCCCAGGCAGGGGCGGCCACGCCAGCCTGGGTGCTGCGGCCCCCCGGTTTCCCCCCACCTCCCATTTTCTTCAAAAGGAGAATAACCTGCAGTGTATATATATATATTTTCCTTTCTGGAAACTAATGGACTCCTTAAATAGCAAAAATTGCACCCTGTAATTAAGATCTTGCTTTTTAAATGATTAATCATTCTAACCCCTTCCAGCGGCATCCCACTTACTGCTGCTCTCATATTGAAATGCAGATCTGAGAGGGAGGGAGCCGAACAGGTCTGTGGAGAGGAGCAATTAAATCTTCCAGCTGTCGCTGGTCCACCCCATCCTCCATTTTTTTCGGGAAGCCCTGGGCGTTGTCCACCGGGCTGGCTCTGTGCCCTGATTCACATCCCCCTTTATCATCCTCTCATCTTCATCCTCCTTCCCACCTCCACCCCTTCTTTTTCTGTTGTCTCTTGGTTTCTGGGCTCAGTGACACTTTTTCACTGCCAGGTCTGACCTTCCTTTCCTTGGAAGTGCTGTAAGCTCCCCAAAAATCTGCCTGCACCCCTCTTCCCAGATGAAAGGGGAAAGGATGTGACTGCATGGTAACATCAGCCTTGGAGAACCAGCAATCCCAGTTCAGCCCATAACAACCAGGTGCCTGTTCAGGTCCTGCTGCTCTGCATCTCTGCCTAAGCCAGTCTTTGCAGCCCTACGAGGCTGTACCCTCCTGTCCTTCCCTTGGCTTTCCTGTGAACCACATGCTGCTGCAAAAAAATCAAATCCTGCAAAAGACACCCATGAACATGTGCTGCTTTCCTGCAAGGGGTTTCCACAGCCTTGGCACAGCACCTCATTCACACTTCCCCAGGACCAACTACAGATTTCTCAGGATGCTTCATCAGGAAAACTGCTCAGCTGTGTATAAACCATAATCAACAGTATGTCTCCTGGCCTAAATCCATCCTGTAGATTCTCTTTGGGTTGGAGGGTGTCCTTTAGGTGTTTTCCAGAAACATGCTGGTGGGTTTTCAGCCCAGCTCTGTGAAGCCATGGGTGGATGGAAAAAAAATGGGGAAAATGCATTAGGTTTGAGTCCCTGGCAGCGTCAGGATAATGGTTTGGGAGGGGCAGGTTCCTTCCTAATCATCACCCCAAGGGGAAGGACCTGGGATGTACGTTTCTGTTTCAGTGCTCTGCAATAAATCCCCCTCTCTGTCAACCCCTCAAGCCAGTCCCATGGCAGGTCTGTGAGATAAATGGGACTCCAACCTCCATCCCCATGGGCCAAGGAAGAACCTGGTACTCTGGGTCTATTGAAAATGGACAAGAGTTTATCCAAGAAATCAGAGAAGGGACTCTCGGGAGTTTCTGTGCTTCTCTGCCTGTTTGATTTTTCTGATATGGAGACAGAGAGGAGACAGGAAAGTGTGTGCTCGTATGAGATGGGGGAGAGGGAGTGACAGAGAATAAAAGAAGTGGGGTTAAGATGGGGAGAGAATGTTCCCCAAAGAGTGGAAATGAGAGGAGAACATGCTTTCCCAGGGGAGTGGAATGGAAAGGGGGTTCCTGTGCTACTGTCACCTCTAAAATACTTACCTGTCCTCTCAAATGTTTCCAAAATAGAAGGTTCCCAGGGGATCTGGGGGAAGGAGGAAGATTGGAGCTCCTCTGGACCATCCTTCCCACACTGACTCATGGCACATTGGGCCAGCGCAGTGCTGAGCCCCAGAGCAGAGCATGGGAAGGCAGCTCCATAGGCTGTGGGAGGGAGGAGTGAGCCTCCCCCACAGCACACATCAGACAGCAACTCCTCAGCATCTGCACTGCTTCCACTCTGATTTTCAGGCTTATTCCTCGTATTCTGGGTTGCAACATCTGGCTAGGACACGGCTATAGAATAGGAAATGCTTCTCCCCACCAGGTACTGACCCATCCCAGGGCACAAGACAATATTGCCAATGAGGCCAGGGTGAGTTCCATCCTCCACCCTCGGCCTCTTGACATGGATATATCCTAGAGAGAAGAAGGTCCTTATGTATCTTGTCCTGTCTGAAGTGTGTTTTGATCTCTGTAAGCATGTCTTTTAATGCCATGGACAACGCTGATCAGGGGCTTCATTCCCTCCTCACTCAGCTAGAGTTCAGAGGCCTTTTTCCCATGACAAAATGGAAACAACATCAACAGGCCACATAAGCAACAGGGAGGCACGCAGAGCACGAGCTGCCCTTCCAAAAGGAATCATTCCTTGCAGCCTCTGAACTGTTCTGACATCCTCTCTCATATTGTCTGGATGCTCCAAAACAGCTAGTGATCCTCCAGGATTTTAAAGCATTAAATGCCTGGGTTTTTTATGTTTTGGCTTTGGTCTGGGAAAAACATAGGCAACCAGGCTTGTACAGCCAGGAGCACCACAAGGGTTAATCAGTGGGAAGCAGAGTCGGATACAGATGAGTCTTGATGGGACCAGATTCCCAGGGCACCATGAGGAAAGTCAGCAAACCCCATCAAGCTCTCTGTTTATGGATCCCTACTCCTCTGCATGGCCCCTTTCTTCTTCCTCTTTGCTTCCCTCTTTTTACTCCCTGCCCTGAGTTGCAAGGCACAGGACCCCATCCCATCCCCAAACCCCCTCCATGCCGTCATTTGCATTTTCACCAGCCTTGATTAATGCCAGAGCCTGTTTATAGAGTTACAATCTCCAAATTAGGTTGCCGAAGGCATCCCGGACCAGCCCTGGAAAAATCTCGGTGGCTGAAAGGAGCCATAACTAAGCCTCAAGCAGACGTCTTTATTCAGCTGTAATTGACGTTTAACAGACGTCTGTAACTTCGTCTGGACTTATAAAAAACCCCGAAAAAAAGTTCTCCCCTCTCTTTATGTTCCCCCCTTTTATCCAGCAGTCAAAAGTGTAAGAGCCCACCACACCGGCCCCACTCGGTCAGTGTGCAGCAGGGGCCGTGACAATAGTGGGGCTGAGACAAAGCCACAGCCCACGCTGCACACACTGGCGCCTTGTATGTCTATTTACCTCCTAGAGTGGTTTATGCTAATTTATTGGCGAGCAGCGACCACTCCTGCATACTGATGTGCCGCCACTTCTTTCTGAGCGGGGGCCCTCGTCTGCAGGGAGGCCCGTGGGGGCACCCCCTTCCCCGCCAGCAGCGCCCCAGAAAAGGATGCTGCAATGCTCAAGGCTCCCCATGTGCTCCCAAACCATCCAAGCTCCCGTTCTGAGGCCACGAAGGCTCTTTGTTTTGGTTTCCTTTGGACACAAGGTGCTGATGCTGTCCCTTTGCACAGGGATGCTCCAGGCGCTGGAACCAGACAGGCAAACCCAACCCAGGGCCAGGGAGCTAAGGGCATGGAGAGAAATGCTATAGATAGCTGTGGAGACAAACGGATTTTCATATAAATATATCTCCATGGTGTTCTGCTGACATGTGTGAGTATGGAAGGGTGCTCGCAAGTCAGGAAGACACTAGAAATCAGGATAAAATTATTTTCTTCTTTCCTGAGTGCTTACATTGTGTACTATTCTTTGCTGCACAATGGTTTATTTCATCACTGGGACATGAATTCTCAGATCAGGTTTTACCCGCTAGTTCTTGAAGGCAAATTTTCCTTTATTCCTCGGGAAGACATGGTGCTGCTCAGCCCTGGCCGTGGAAAAGCCCTTGTGCTCTCCTGCAGATGATCAGACCGTCAGGAGGACAGTCAAATCTCTCTGCAGACCACGTCCTCCCCAGACAAGGGGTTTATAGAGCATTTCCAGGGTAAAGGCTACCCCAGATTACAGAGTAAATTTGTTTCAGTGGTTCAGAACTCCCCAGAGAAAAATAAAACCATACAGGATGCTCCTGCTCTCCTCCACAAAGCACCTTCCAGCACCTGCCAAGCACAATCCAAGGCAGAGCCAAGGCTTGGAAGCAAAGCCAGCAGATACAATTGAGACAAAAGAAATAAAGCCAGGAGCAATTAATTCTGATGCTGTGGATTTGCCATATGTAGCACATGGAGCTCCTAAAAACCTGGTCGGTGCCATGACAGTGTGAAATTGGGGGCAATCAAAAATGGGTCTTCATGTCCACGGTGTGAACACTGGGTCACTGTATTGCAGAGGATGAAGTCAATGAGTCAGAGAGTTTATCCAAGAGGAACAGAGGCCACTTGCAGGTTTAACCAAGCAATGGCCCAAAAAGCTTTGAGATGTAGGTCAAAAGTCATTCAGCCTCCCCAGGAGAGGATGAAGGGAGCTGTGCTCCAGGCCCCCCTCCCCAGCTCTCTCGCTGCTCATTCACACAGGTGATTCTTGGCTGCAGAGCAAGGCAGGAGACCTGTCTGTGAAGTGGAGAACATTACTCATGGCTGGCAGACACACACAAAAGGAGTGAGAAATCTGGCCTGAAGTACCAGAGGACTGCTAAGGTCCCAAAGCTGAGAGTTCACCCATGCCAGAATGGCCAACAGCCAGGAAAAAGGGGTAACAGAGAATTAGGTAGGACTGTGTGAGGGCCTCAAAAGTAAACAGACCTTCCCTGTGCTTTGCTGGCTCAAGCCTAGAGAGATTTGAGCATGTCCTTCAGAAGCTGCTGGCTAGGAGGGATTTATTTGGGATGGGTGCCCTCTGCCAAGAATGGAAAACAGCCCATGGCAAACACAAACAGATAGAGCACTACACCCATAACTCCACCTTCCTCCAGAATGCCAAATGTAGGTAGTTCTGCTCCCGGGAAGACAGGAGAAAGTCATCATGCCTCAGATGTGACTTAGGACAACCTCTAGGTACTGGGAAAGCTGTCCCATTGTCCACGGCACTGGAGGGGGCCGTAACATCAGCACCGGTGCTGCCCCTTCAGTCACTGAGGGACCCTTCACAAACTGGACAAGAGCTCACTGGGCCAGAGAGGCCAGTTTGTCAGCTGCTTCATGCTGTTAAAGATCAGAAATGGGCTGTATCACAGCCACGGATCCAGCATTTTGTGTTTCAAACCAGGAGGCTCAGGGTTTCTTTCCTTTTTGTGCTGCTCAAAGCAGCAGTAACTTTTATATCCCCTCTGGCATCTTTCCCTGGGGTTTTTTGCACCAGCTGGGCACAGGTCATGGCCTGAGGAGAGGGAGCAGCTTGTAATGCTGTGCCAGAGCTGTTTATCTTTCCCGTGGAAATGGAAAGAGCCTCTCTGCGTGTCTCTTCCTCAGTCCTGCAGGTCACTGGAACAAACCCTGGTCACCTCTAGCAGGAGATCGAGGGCTTGCAGGAGTCTGAGGTCAAGCAAGACTTCCCGGGCTGAGGTGGGAATGAGCAGGTTTCCCCAGGCTTCCTACAGCAGTGGAAAGGGAGATTTCCTGCACAGAGCTGCTCACAAAGAGCCTGAGCTGCCGTGCATCAGTAACACTGGGATGCCTTTGCTCGGGGCTGGTGAGGGAGCCTCGGCAGCAGCACTAGAGAGCCACTGGAGGGGCACACGAATGAAGGAGAGCCTCCTTTCTCCCCCCAGCACTCAGCCTGTGAGCGAGGGCAGGCAGGGCAGGCAGGGCTCTGGGAAGGTGCCAGCCCAGGCCCTGGCAGCCTGCAGTCCTGCCAGCACCGCTGCCTTGCAGGGGAGGAGGGAGATGCGAGCACCATGTCTTAGGCGAGGGCACCTCATGCTGGCAGCTCCCGAAATAGCCTGGAAGCCTTTGTTTTAGTGCTTTCCCTTCTTTCTTTCAGGGTCACACGGCTGGTGCTGACAGGGTAAGACGGTGCTCTGGAGCAGAGTGAAGCCGAGGGGACTAAAAAACCCAAACCTGGAGATTATCCTCCTCTTTCCTCTGCTGCGTGTTCCCCTGCAATACCATGCTCAGAGCCACTGCTGCATTAGGCCAAGCCAGGTTTTTCTTGGGCACCAGCACCAGGCATCCTCCAAATTCCTGTCCCCAAGGTCCCACTGTGCCCAAAACCACCAGGACATGGGGGCTGTGGGGTGGCTGCCCTTCCACAGCCCCGATAGGGACAGACCCACGTGTGGTAACAAACCCCAGACATTTAGGGCTGAGTGCCTGACCCCAATGCCCCAATCTGCCCTCCAGCAGCTTCTGCATTTTCCCTTTCCTCCCGGGGCAGGCTGCCTCAGCAGGAGCATCCCCGGGCCTCGCTGGCGAGCTGTTATTTGCCAGCCAGAGGTGGGTGAGAAAAGAAACACCCTCCCTAAAAAAACAAGATGTCTGGTGTGAATATCCTGATCCTGCTAACCCGAGGGCGCGGCTGGAGCCGGCCGCGTGCAAGCAGCAGCCCCGGGTCTCGCTTAGCAACAGGGCACGGAGCAGCCCGCGGCTGGCAGGGACAAAAAAGGGTCTTTTCTTGTCGGTGAAAGATTCATCGTCGGGCTGAAAGTGGCCCCTCCCCTCTTTCAAATACTTGTCAGCAGGGAGAATACAGCTTAGATACTGGGCTGATCAGATCATGGCTAATCTGTTATTCCTGGCCGTGAAAACTGCCGGAAGACTTTCAAACAACTTCACTGGGAGCGTGTGCGGCGGGAGGGAGCGGGCAGGAGATGCCGAGGCACCGGCAGCCCCACGCCGGCATCCTGAGGGCATCCCCTGCTCGTGAGGTGTGCAGGGAGGGCAGCACTGGTCCCCCACCCCGTGCTGACCGGGGCATCCTCAGTGCCATGGGCAGGGGTGGCGGAGGGGAAGGGGTCAGTGCTGAGCAGTAGAAGATGGGCTGACCAAAATGTCCCTGTGCTGAGAACAGGCTGTCCTGGCTGCATGGCTTTTTCTCGCAAATGAGGTGGTTTGCAGATGTTTGTCACTCTTGAAGGACTTTGGCCACTCATGTCTGGGAGCCTCATTGCCACAGAGAGTACCAAAAAAAAGATGGCCAGCTCGGAGAAAGGTGCTTTCCTCCCTCTGGGCTGAGATGTTTGTACAGGAAAAAACAGACCAGACAAGTCAGACGATTTGTGTACTCAGTGGCTTGCAGAAATTTCACATGGTGGCCCAGATTTCTGCTCCTGGACGTGGGGGTACATCGAAGAGATGCAGTATCCTACAATATCTCCTACACGTCCTGCTGTGCCCAGCACTGGGCCAGTGTAAGTGGCCAGCCAGGGAAGAGTGGCAATGCACCCTCACTGCCAGAAACCCACTTCTCCCTACAAAACCAGGGTAGGTGCAGATGCTTTAACCACTGCCACTGCATACAGAGGTAAAATTTGATCCCCAGGCCTGGCACATGCTGCTCTGCCTCTCCCCAGATGCTCTGCATGCCCGTACATCTTGGTCATGCACCTTGCCCTGCTCCCTGGCTTTCCTGCTGCTGCCTTGTCCTGCTGCATTCCACTGTCAGCTTGGCTTTAGCCCTAAATCTGCCTCTTCCAGGCTCAGCAGTAGCCCAGGTTATTGTCCAGCACATGCCATGAAGATGGACCTTTGGTGGGACAGCTCTGTGATAGAGAGGAAAACTACCCTGAAGTGGCCCAAACTGATGGTAGCCTGTGGGAGGGGGATGAATGCCCAGCGAGCCTGGGGACTGGCCTGCACCTCAGCAAGCTCCTCTTAGTCAGGAATAATTAATTACCTTCTCAAGGATCTCTAGCTTGAGCCCTTCCCTGCTCATGCCCCAGCCCAGGAGAGGAGGGAGGAGGAGACGGCAGCGAAGAGGGTAGAGAATTAATTGGACATTGTGTTGGGAATCGCCTCCTGGTTGCTGTCAATCTTGGGAGTGAACAGCCTCTTGTCTCACTCAATAGGAACTTTATATGCTCCTTTAATCCTTCAGTCTGTATTGTCAGAGCTTCCCCCCTCCTCCTGTCTCTCCTTCCCACCACAGGACTTTTGATGACCCCAGCTGTCTGAGGCAATACAAAGAAGCCCCTTAACTAACACCCTGTGATCTATACAGGCAATAAAGAGGGTCCCCTTGACAAGGATTTGCGGGCAGAATATATGCAAATGCTGGGAGGTGCGCGGGTGGGGCGGTGTGCCGGGAAAACCGCTGTGCAGAGGACATGGCTCCTGGCCCTGGGGATGCCGCGGTCCCAGAGGGCATGTGGTACAGGTGAGAAGTGGCCAGAGAAAACCAGGGCTGGCTGGGGCTGGTTGGCCATTGCACACCCTGCCATGGGGTAAAGTAAACAGGAGAGGCCCGTTCATCAGGGCTGCAAGGCCAAGCCACCCATGGGCACATAAACGGGGGGCTCCCGGCCCATGCCCCCCTGTGCTTTGCTCCCTGACGGCCACCTCCCGAAGTCAGGAGGCCATGCTCCTTCCCACATTAGCACATGAATGGGGTTAGGGGTGGGGGGGAGGTGTGAAGGGGGGCAAGCCCCCACTGTCCACTCAAGCAAACAATTTGGCTAGCAAATTGACATAATTACAAGGGACAGAGAGAAAAGAAAGGCGAGCCCCCTCCCCTGCGCTCCAGAGGGCCCGACCCCTGCCGAGTTACTTAGACCCTTTGTGCGACTCAATGCTAGGTACTGATGAGGGGACGTATGCCCTTTTCAAGGGCCCTAAGCGACCGGCTGCCCTAATCTGATTACAATTTACAGCGCTCCTTCAGAAGGGGCTGGAGCGGTGCTCACGCAGGCGTGGACACGCCAGGCCGGACACGCACGCGCTGCCTCTGGCCCAAAGGTAGGTGGGTGTGCGTGGCAAAGGTGGGAGGATGTGGGAGGATGTGCACAGTGACACCACGGCCAACAGCGTGTGAACGTCACCAGCAGCACCCACAGCGTGGTTTTCAGCGTGCCACTCAGGCGAGGTCAAGAAGGTTGAGGGCATGGCTGTGGGGACACGTGGCTTTGTACACATGCTGCCAGCAGCAGATACGCAGTGGCCGGTGGCTGCGGTGTGCAATGAGCCTGTTTCAGCCCAAATCTGGGGTTGGCACCATGTACGTGCACCTGTGCACACCAACATACCCATGGGCACAGATGTAGTAAGCAGGCAACCCCCCTTGTCCCGGGCTGATCCACAGATGGGGCCCCTCTTCACCAGGAGTGGGGGACTGCAGAGGTGAGCAAAGGCCTTCTGCCAAAATCTCTGCAGCAGCTTGCAGGAGCAGGAGTGCGAGCAAAGCCCACCACCTGCCTATTAAAAGAGGGATTAAACTATGTCGTTCCCCCCCACCTCCTCCCTTCTCTCTCTAACATCATCCCCTTGGGGAAACCACCACCTTTACATGAGATTTTCCCTTTATTTTTTAACCTCTTTTCTGCTCCGTGCCACAGAGATCCCAGGGGATTAGCAGCCAGGCTGGGCCTTCCAGCCTCCTTGAAGGCAGGTTGTTTCAGCCACCCCCACCCCCCCCCATGGGAACCTGCCCCAGGACAACTTTGGTCAATGCCTCCGGTGCTTCCCAGCCAATTTGTACCACCTAATCCCCGCAAGTCTCTACGGCCCCTTTCTCACACGTCCTCCCGCCTGCCAGAGCAGCCCAATCCTCTGCTCTCTGCGCTCCCCCGTTGTGAAACCCTCTGTCCACTGCTGGGGCCGCGACTGCACTTCAAACGCGCCAGCCCGATCCCGGCATTGTTTGCCAGGGAATTAAAACTGCACGGCCAGCCCCAGCGAGTGATTTAGGTACTGAGACCAGACTGAGCCCCGCAAGAGCACGGGCAATAAAACGCTTCGCTGCCCAGCAGCCTGGGCAATTTAGGTGTCTTCCCACGAGGAGGAGGCACAGCCCAGAGGGACAGAGAACAGGGTCAGGGCTTCTTCCAGCACGTGCACATGGGACAGGACCCTCTCCCAGGGCTCACAGACCTGCCCCACCAGAGATGTGGGTTGGCCACCTTGCTGAAGCAATGAGGGTCACCCAGTCTTTGCCATTACTGAACCCCATGGACCCCTGCCAGCTGCTGGGAGGAAAGAACAGAGGCCACAAAGGTTGGACACACAGGTTATCTGGGACACAGAGAGAACTCAAATGGTGTGGGACGAAGGGACACCAGTCCAGTCACACAGTAGGAAATGCAGTGCCCAAAGGGTCTGCTTCTGCTTTCAGATTTTGCAGACTTGTGGGGAAAAGTTTAGGACTCCCTTCTCGAAATTACATTGTCTATGGTGCCTGTCAGTAAACATCTCTGTGGTGGTTTCTGAGGCAGTCTCTGGATGAAGCTGTGAGCAGAAAATGGCCGTTACATCCCTTTCCCAGTGCAGAGAAGCTGGGAGGAGATCTCCCTCCCTCCACAGATCCCAGCACAGGGAAAAAAAATGGCCTATATTTTCCCATCCCTGTCCCGGAGAAAGGATGCAGCTCAACATATGTTTCAGCCTCAGCAGGGACCATTCTCCAGAGACCGTTTCTAACCCCTGTCAAACCTGCCTTTGCCATCATAAAATAAATACACAATACACCACTTGCTGGCAAGCAGGCTGAACCTCCTGATGGCCCAGCTACAATATTTCTGAATTCCTCCTTAGCCAACCAGCCCTTTCCCTGCATCCCACACTGCTGCCGTGCTTGAGACCAATCCTATGAAGGATTTTAGGCCTTTTATTACTCTTCTTTTTTCAATGGTGAGGTTGTTTCAGGCCAAATGGAGGCAATGCTTGTACAGGAGAGAGTGTCTCCCGTGCCTGGCTGTCCCCGTCCCCGCCATGGCAGGGGAACACAGTGTTTCGGCACCTCCTCCTCTGTCACAATGTTTTTCAGCTCCACCAAGCAAAGTGTCCAATTAGAGCAGAGCCTCTTGCTTCCATCTTTGCCGACATTTAATTAACATGCTGCTGCTGGCAGCCGCTGACAAATTCCAGAAACATGTTGTAAAGGGTTTTTGTCTTTACCCAGCATGGAAAATGAGGGTGTCATATCCCAAGGGGATGTGAATAGCTACTTTTGACTCCCCCCCTCAGGTGTAAGAATTACAGCTAGACACAGTGAAGAGACCTATCAGCCGTCCTACCTCCTTTCCCCCTCCCCTCCTTTCCTTTCCTGCTGCTCACATTATATCACCCTGGAAAACATGCAGGATTTTAGGCCTGGCTTTCATCCCTGTTTCCTCCAACTCTGGCTGAAGCTTGATGGTCCAGCTAAGAGACAGAGGCTGTCCTCTTCCCATCAGAATAGCACCAGACAGTGTAAGGAGCCATCTGATGACACTGGAAGAAATGGCTGAAACCAAAAAAAGGGGAAAGGGTCCTGCCAGCCTGTGCTGTACATGCAAACAAGGTTCCCAAGGAGCTGACGAAGGCCTCAGTAGGGCAGTTCAAGGTAATGGCAGAGGCCACCACATAGAAGTGTGCTGGACACACAGATGGCCCTCATCCCTGCCATGGATGACAGGATGAGTAGAGGGCCAGCTGCTGCACCCCAGCATCCCCTCCTCAAAATGAACCAGCCCAGTCCATGCTTCCCACAGGGGCTCAGCCCCCACCGTGGGGGCTCATCACCTTCTTGATTGTCATCTCAAGGTGCCAGCTCCCAACCCAAATATCTCCCAGACTGCATTATCTAATATACTGTCTAATACACCCAGCCTGTATTGCCACCGTGCATGCCTCCACTTTGTCCCCAAGGCACCAGGAATGTCCCAGCGCCTCCGCTTGGCCCCGGGCAGCCAAGAGCTCTCCTGGCAGCTGCTGTGCCGCTGGCGGAAGAGACGGGTCTGGGCGACATCCCATCCCGCTCGGCCGCTGGCACACGGCAGCACAGGCCTGGAAAGAAGAACACGACTTTATTACATCCACAGCAGCTCGTTACAAAAGCGGCAGAGTAGGGCAGAGCCCTCGTCGTCACGGGGAGAAGACGATCCTTCGGCTCCGGGAGAGGGGCGAGGTCCTGCGGCGGGCAAGGCGGGCCGGCGGCGGAGCGCGGCTCAGGGCGAGGCGGGCTTGTCGGGGTTGTGCATGTGGTACACGTCGCTCTCCTCGTCCTCCGGCACCTGCGGCAGAGCCCCCTGAGACCCCCGGGCCGGGCCGCGGGCCGACAGCGCCATCTCGTGCCCCCCGCCCCGCGCCCCCTCACCTCCCAGTACACGCCGTCCTCGAAGCAGTTCTCGGCCGCGGCGTCCCCCCAGATGGGCAGCTTCAGGATGCCCCCTGCAAGGAGGCGGGCAGGGCGGTGGGCAGGGGCCCGTGGGGGATGCAGGAGGGATGCGGCTGGTCCACCCAAGGGGGCGAACGCAGCCCTGGCGCAGTGCTCGGCGCCGTCCCCCCAGGATGCATCCGGCCGTGCACAGCAGCACATGGATGCACCCGTGTCAGCTCCAGGCTGGCTCAAGCCTCCCCTCGCCGTGCTCCCCTCCGGCTTACCCACGATGGCCCCCCCAACAAATGCCATCAGCAGAGACACCACAATGCCGGCCGCCTGGAACCCTCCCTGGATACTGGGTGTCCGCGTCTGGTACACGCCCGTGAAGTCAAACGCCTTGATGAACCTGCCGAGGGCAGAAATGGTGATGATCGTCCCTGGCAGGAGAGACACTCCCTGGCTCCAGAGGAACCACGTTGCCCATGTCTCTTGGGAACTCTTCCCTAGCCCCATCCCTCTTCTGCTGTGGACCAGGAGAGTGTTGCAATGACCAAAACACAGCTCACTTCCTTCTCTGACCCCTGGCAAAGCTTTACCAAGGAGGAGCCCAAAATATAAACGTTTACTTTGTAATTCAGACTTTTACCCTTACCCAACCCCACAAAACAGTGCAGGAGAGAGGGAGAAGCACTTCCCTCCCCATTGTGGCCCAGAATAATGCCAAACACTGGGACTGTGGCTCACTCTATGAGGCCACCAAGCGTCAGCCGCATAAGATGAGGCTACAATTCAGCAAACCCAACACAGTCAGTGCACCCCATGTTTTTGAGGGACATCTCTCCACCACCCTGAACTGTTAACAAAAGCTGTTAATTGCTCCCTGCTCCCAGCCCACAGAGCTTGAGATAAGATCTATTCTCAGGGAAGATTTTCAAGCTGTCTTACCCTTCCTTTCCATACACATCCTCTGTGGCTGCAGCTGCTGTGATGGCCCCCACAATACCCCCAATAAGGCCTGGCATGGCATGGAGGTTGTGGATGCCACATGTGTCCTGAATGTGCAACCTAGATTCCAAAAAAGGCTGAAGGGAAGTAGAGAGAGATCAGGGAGTTGAGTGTGGCCCTGGAAAGGATTAGTTCCTTCCATAGGGGCTGGGATAAGCACAGAAAGAGGAGTGATACTGTGTCCCATTAAAGAGCTAAGGGCTTGTAGACAAAGACATGAGCCAAGCTCAAGATAATCTAACAACATATCCTCCAAACACACTCCTGTTGCTAGTCTGAAACTTCCTCAGCATTTTGGGGCAATAACAGGAGATGGAAGTGCATCTCATAAGGGATTCTGGAAAGCAGGAACTGTCAAAGGGAAATCAATCCATTTCTGGTCTCCTCAGCAGGACCAGGGCTGCAGAGCCCTGGAGCAGCACTCACCGTGAAGTAGACATACCCCACCGTGGACACGATGCCAGAGATGGACCCGACAATGAGGGAGCCGTATGGAGTCAGCATCATCTCGGCGCTGGTGCCCACGGCCACGCCGCCGGCCAGCGTGGCGTTCTGGATGTGGACCTGCAGAACCAACCGCCCTGCCTTGGCATCTCAGGGAGATTGCAATTGCCCAGGGATGGTGCCAAGTGGCAAAGTGGGAGAATTGGCTCTGAAAATATTTCCAGAGGAAATATCAGGGCCCATTTTCCTACTTGGTGGTGAAAAACAAGAAAAGAACAGGCAGCTTCTGTCTGTAGCACAGGTGCACATAGACTCCCACTCCCCGTACCACACACGTTCTTTGCATCCACAGATATGGGTGAGGAGTTGTGATGAGATGGAAATTGTCTCACCCGTGTGTCATGCAAGTTCTGCTGTCACAGAGACATGTCACCCACACATCTAACAAGTCAGCCCCCCGATTGCTCATGAGCTGCTGTGCAGGCCCTGTTTGATGGGGAGCGCTGCCAAAAAGGGCTCTGCAACACACCCAGCAGAGCAAGTCCAGTTCCTGCTGTGACTTGGGTCCACCACAGGTAGGGCATCACCCCACGCCTCAAACCCTGCAGAGCCCATTCCCACTTTCTTATTCAGTATAGCCTCAGAATTTCTGCCTGGATGCCGGTTTCACCATCATGCCCTGAAACCCTGTGTCTGTTTAGCAAAGTACAAGTACCCTATGTTTCCTGGACCCTTGATCAACCTCATTATATGTCCCCTGGGCAGTGCAGAGCTCTCTGCTCCCGTCTTACCATGTCAAGCTTGCCCTTCTTTTGCAGCATGCTGGAGAAGGCCATGGTGGTGAGGACACAGGCTGCCAGCGAGCAGTACGTGTTGATGGCAGACCGGTGCTGGGCATCCCCGTGATCAGAAATGGCTGAGTTAAAACTGGGCCAGTACATCCACAGGTACAGCGTGCCTGGTGGGATGGGGCAGATGGGATGAGGAAGAGACAGGGAAAAGAGAGAGTACAGGGATTGAAAAAAAGCCCTACTTCTTTAGGAAGGCATTTCTGCACAGGGGAAAGCTATATCCCAGAGTCCCGCTTCCCAGATCCACACCCCACATGATGAGACCAAGGAAAGGGAACCAAAATGCATCCTTGTCTTCCCAAGCACCATCTCAGCCTGAAGGGAGCTGATGAAGGGAGCTGAGTAACTCTGAAAGGTGAAAGACCTCTGGGATACAGAGCTCCTCAACTCCATATCCTGGTTTCAGTTTTTCCCAGAGGCACAGGAGGACCCAGCCCTGTGCAGCCGAGTGGTCCCATGTAGCAGCACCCAGAGGTGAGGGCTGACTCACCGATCATGGCAAAGAGGTCAGAGTGGTACATGGAGCCCTGCTTGTCCTTACTCTGCTCCAGGTTGGGTCTGTACAGGATCCGTGTCACCGTGAGGCCAAAGTAGGCTCCGAAGGTGTGGATGGTCATAGAGCCACCTGCATCCTTTACCTGCAGCCATGGGAAAAAAACAGAGGTTTGCTTCTGCAATTGCCACTCATTCTGGAGCTGAGGCCTGATTTGTATCGTGCCCAGCTTGTCAGAGGGACCCAGTGCTCCTGAATTGCCAGGCTTACGTGTGAAACCCCAGAAGATCTCCCTTCTCAGGGAAGTATGACCCACTGACCCTCTCCTTCACAATCTGCCTACTTTTGCTGCTGAATTCTTGCATTTTAAATGCTTATGAGGTGATGGCTCGGTGGAGCCATAGCAAAGGGACACAGTTTGAAGAGGTGCAGAGAGGAGGGAGCAGAACAAAGCAGGTACTACCTAAAGCCTTACATGAAGAAGGTTGAGGAGGATGTACTCATTCACTGAAAAGAGTGTGACTTGAAACAAAGTCATGACAAGGAGCTGTATGGGGCTGGTTTTGCCCAGGATGGCCCCAAAGGCGATGCACACAGAGCCCACGCAGAAATCAGCATTGATCAGGCTGGAAAAGGGGAAGGAAAATAATAAGGTGGTTTAATAAGGAAATACTTCTCTGTAAATCACTCTTATCTACTCCCAGCTCTAGAGATCCCACCTGACAACAAAGAAGTGATTAGGAGACATCCCTGGCTTTCCCACTGACCTTCCTCCCATCCTTACACCCCACATTATTCAGGTAGTGTGAATGATACATGTTCTCAGCACTGACATCCTTGGTGCCTGGCTCTGCACTAAGAGGTGACACTCATCTCAAGTTTCCCTTTGAGCAGTACCACCACAACGGCAGGTACCTTTGGACTAAAAGGTGGAAAGCAAGTGGAGGTATGTGGAGGGAAACCAACAGTGTAGAGAGACTGATTTGTATTTGACATAACTGAGGGACAGGTGTTGCCAACTGCTTGGCTCTCATTCCAGCTCTTCGACTGGCCAGGCCAGAGGTGCCATCCTAGAGCCCAGCTCTTCCTTACTTCTCCACTCCAATGAAGATCTTCCCATCCTTGAAAGAGTGGAACCAGCCTTGCATCAGGAGAGCCCACTGGATCCCAAAGGCAGCAAGGAGGAAATTGAAACCCACAGCTCCGAATCCATAGCGCCTGAGGAAGGTCATGAGGAAGCCAAAGCCCACAAAGATCATCACATGGACGTCCTGGAAAGCTGTGCAGAGGAAAGGGACTGTCAGCTCTGCGGGGACAGCAGGGCTGCAAGTGCCACGTGCTTTTGGTGGTGAAAAGAAACTAATTACAGTGGTAGCAGTAGGGGGGAAATTCAAGAGGAAATGTGTGATTGCCTCATGTCCCCATGTTTCTAAGTCTGAAAATGGCTCAGCTTTCAGAAACTGGCTTTTTTGTTAAAAGGCTCAGCCTTTAAAGTAAATGTTTACTAAAAGCTATGTGCAAAAGAAGACCTGAGAGTAATGGAGTGTACAGAGGAAAACGTTATTCTATTCAGACTGGTTTTTTCCCCTTTTGTAAAAACCTCAAAAAACATCATGTGAATTGAACAGTAAAGTTTTGTTAAAACACGTAAATGGTCATTTTGGGTATGTCCATTCAGTGCAGGGCCCTGGTGATGGCTCAGAGCAAGGAGAGCACAAGAACAAGGAAAGTTTACAAATACATTTTTAAATGCTTTGGAAATCAGTAGCAAAACACCCTTGAGACCAGAAACCCACCTTGTGAGATTTTTAGTGCTTAAAACCAGAGAGACCCAGTTCTTCCCACTAACGGTCAGACCTGCTCACCCAAGCCCCTCAGATGCCCTTCCCTGGGGGAAAACAGATCTCTGGGAACCTCTTGAAAGACTTTCTTGGTGCAGTAAACCTGCTGTACTTTTTAATGCTGCACGTTTCTATCAGATAAGCATTGCTTTGCAATTAAGTGAGCTGAAATGCTTGCATACTTACGGATTGTGCCATGCAAACACTCACACTGCAGGCCACTCAGTCAATAGAAAAAACAGGAGTCCCAAGGTTGGGATCTCCCCTGGGAGACTCCCACCAGAAAACCCATGCTGCAGAGCAGATAAATACAGCAGTGATGGAGCTAAACCAGAACATTCTGCATTTTGCAGTGTACAGATCATTATAGCCACTATAGCCAGCAAATTCTGTGCACTCAGAGAGGGTGTAAGCTCAGGGCAAAGGAAATTCTGTGGCTGCAAGCCTGCTCAACCCCAAACCTGTGCTGAAATCCATCAGCCCCTGGTCCATTTCCACAGGGCTTGTGTCTGCTACTTTCACTGAGGGCTGGTGAAGGCTTGTGTGAAGTGTAGCTCTGCAGAAGCTGAGTTTTGTCCTTTTGTACTTTAGAAGACCTTGCAACTTGTTTAAGGACGAGCATTTGGACATGCTTAAGCCATGCAGTGCCATGCTAATCTGATTGCTTTTCAAAAATGCCCCCCATGCCTGTGAAATCATGCTTTAAAAAGGAAGGACATGAAATCTGCAGTTGGCACTGTTCAGCAGAGGTCACTTCAAAAGCACTTCTCCACATGTCCTAAGAACCAGTCTTACTGTGCTTTTACCATGCAATCCCATAGACTTTCCATCTGCAGCTGTATTTATTTCCCCTCTTTTTGAGTGTAAGCAGCACAATATACAGCTAGATTTATCTGCTGCCATTTGCATTATACATTCATTCTTTCATCCCAAAACCAGAAATACACAGGTCAGAGTTAAAGCTCTGGACTGTGTGCCTTCCAGAAATCCAGAGGATCCCACTGTGCTTAGACCCTGTAGGAACTCAGGAGGAAGAGCAGATCTTTCTTTAAACCACATGCAGTCTAAAACCTTTTTCTAACCCTTGCCTTTGTTTTCCCACAGTAAGAATAATATTGTTATCACTCAGAGGCAGCACAGGCTTTGCCATGCCCTAAAGGTTTTGTAAGACTGTTTTTGTGGCAGGACAATTGCCACAACTATCAAGAATAAGTGTTTGGGCTTTGGGAATGCTCTCGGGGACAAAAAAAAAATCTCTTTTCTTTTCCCCTAGAGAGCAGATGAGTCACTGATTACAGAATATCCATGTGCAATCCAAAACGAGGAGGAATTGTCCCACTGACTGGATCTGGCAATGGGCGCCACTGACACAACCACATATTGGCTTCCTGAAATCAGGACAACTTCCCTCTGCCTGCCTTCCCAATCTTCTCTGGCTTGAAGGGTCTGTTCATTTGTCACTCCTATCCCTCTGCCATTGCAGACAGGTGCTGTGGACAGTAGTAGTCACAGGTATCTTGGTACAAATGATCTTCAGGTGTTCAACCACCACATTCTTCTGAGCAGCACTGGATGGACACAAAATTCCAGGGCTTGGCCACCTTGTCATATTTGTCCATCTTTCAGAGAGAGAATATTTCTGATTAGATGAGGGAGAAAGAACAGCTGTGCTTTTGGGCATGTGAGCCCTTCCTCAGGTCTGAAACAGAAACGTAATTCAAAGCTAAACTGAGCAGTTGCCCTTAGATTGATTTAGTTGTGTTGAATCCATCCTGCCGTTTGAGGGGGAATATTTGGCACTGCAGAGCAAGAGTGGGATATGAGGACAGAAGAGATGTCACTTCCTTAGCTCCCACACATTTTCTTGGACTCCTGATGTCCTCCCAGTGCACCGGTGACAAGAGCAGCCCTGAGGCACTGCTGCTGCTTCATGCCAACCTGTGTGGGGCAGGTCCCAAGGGCAGATGTCCAGGGAGAGCCCAGGGCAGCCACGACCGTACATGAACCTGGAGGCTGACTGAGCAGCGGGTTTCTGTAAGCAAATCCTTTTCTGAACTAGCTAATCCTCAGCAGCCACAGGTTGCTATAGCTCCTTTGATTTAGCAGGTGTTTCTAATGGAAATGTTCTAAATAGATGCATGACTCAGGCCTGTTGCTTCCTTGGAAACAATTGCCTACAGAAGCAGCCTGTTCTGAAAGGCTCACAGAGATGACCAGCCCCGGAGATGAAAGCCACCCAAAGGCACTGCCTGGCCAGAAGAGCTTTAGCCTTCTGAATAATTTCTGTGTCACTACAGAGACCCAATAACCCTGGGAACCTGGCAGCTTAGGAGGACTCTGGCACTGAAATGCCAGCAGCTAAAGGGTAATGCACAAGTGAGGGGGTGGACGGAGGAAGAGGAGGAAGATGTCACAGGATCTCGACAGCCATTCCTCTGTGCGCACAGAAAGGCTTGCTCTGATCCAGAGCTGAGGGAGGGGGCAGCAAGGAAACTTGCAGAGTGTTGGGAACACGTCAGCCCTATTCAGGAAAAAAGACGTCACGGTACCCTGCTGACAGAGCCCCAAGGCACCTGAGGGCCATGAGGCTTTTCTCTTGCTATTTGGTGAACCCCAAGCCAGCCTCAAGGCAAGAGCATGACTTTCTAGCAATCGGTGGAGACAGTGCCTCTGACAAGCTCTGCCACAGCACAGGATAGGATGGATGGGATGGACGGGTTGGGATGGGATGGATGGAATGGATGGGATGGGGAGCAGCCAGCACGAGGATTAGGCTTCCAGAGTACTCACAGGGGTATCGGAAGTAGAAATCATTCTCTATGTCACTGGTCAGGTTCATCTCTCGTTTCTCCTCCTCCCAGTGTGCATCAGCTTCAGCGCCGAAGCGCACAAAGACTCCGAAGAGGACGATCATGGCCACCTCCCAGAGGAGGCACACGAGCGGGAGCCGCCAGCGCATGGATGTGTTCTTCGCCATCTCTCGGTGCCTCGGCCTCTCCGCCCGCAGGGACTCCCGGGGGACCGCGTCCCCCGCGCCCGCCCGGGGCCGGTCACATATATAGGTCGGAGAGGGCGAGGTGGGGCCCAGGGAGGTGCCTCCGACAGGATCACATTTCAGAGCACTGGGGCTTCAGCAGGGTTGTTCCTCTAAGCCACCTTCCTCCCTGGGAGGAGGGACAGGCTTCAGCACCTTTCCTCTGAGCTGCTCCGAGCACCTTTGAGCCCTGCCTCCACGGGGACGAGCAGATGTGGAGGCCAGTGTGACTGGGGAGTGGAGCCAGAGTGTCCAGCCCCCTGCTCTGCCCAGTCCCACACCCCTTCCCTGCCCCTGGCCAGGAGCACCCTGATCCCTGCTGTCCCTTCCCTCCTGGCTCTGGGTGTTCCTCTCACCCCCTCCCCAGCTCTGAGATTGCCCTTCCCCACCTGGCACTGTGGGTGAAGGCAGGTAGCCCTTTGCTCCAGCTCTTGGCTTTTGGAAAAGAAGCTGAGGTGCAGAACAGGAGGAGGAGGAAGGTGTGTGCTTCAAACCAGGTACCAAGATCCTGCATGAGTGCACAGACACGTGATGGCCCCGCCAAGGCTGTAAGAATGTTCAAATGACACATGTTCCATAACTTCCCAAAGCAATTTACCCAGAGCATCCTCCTGGCAAGGCAAGCTGAGCTGGGGCTGCATAACCAGGGCAATACTGTGAGATGGTGCTGGAGGCCTAAACATCCCCTCCTCTGGTTTGGTTTTCTTTTAATTAACAAACAAACACAAACCTCCATTTTTCCTCCTGTTTTGAATTATGTGCTCTTTCCCCAAAGAGCTGGAAAAGTCCTTCAAATGGATCCGAGCTCCTTCCTCTGCCTGCAGATCCCTGGGTTGCCTGTCAGTCTTCAAGAGATGAAAGACTGCAGCCCAGGCAAGCTGCCCAAATTTGCTGATGGCATCTAATTGTGGCCTGCAGGCTGAGCAAGCAGCACTGATTTTGGTGTTGATTAGGCAATAATTTGAGTTTATTATTTTTTCTTGTGTGCTTTCTTCTCAAAATGACAGATGGCAGAAAAATGCTGTGGATGGTCTTGAAGAGACTGACGGCCACACAAAATCATTCTCCAACCTCATTTGAACCCTGTGCAGGCAGCAGGGTAGAGACAGAGTTGGGAAGAAGAGAGAAGCCCATCTGCCTTAGCCCTTACCCTGCATGAGCAGAGCTCCATGTGACTGGGGTCACTTTTTGGGGACACCTAAAGCAAGTGGATGTTGCCGCTGTCTGAAGGACGAGCTCCCCCTCGAGCAATGCTGCTCAGGGTGTGTTTTTGGGTCTCCCATTACACCGGGTTTCTGCAGGGCTGTCTCAGCTGTACACACAAGGATACAAAAGATCTCTAGCTAGAAAGAAGCTGAAATCCCCAGACAATACTTGATCTCTAATTGCTGGAACACTGTTGACAGTTGCATGTTCTCATGCAAACTACGTGGTAAGACCAGTATTCTGCCCTGCCCTACAGCACAGATATCTCGAAAAAGGCAGCACATTTTAAAACAAAAGGGAACTTGCTTAGGTACTGTAGCCACCAGCAGCTACACTCTGTGATTACTCTAGCAAAAGAGTAACTGCAGAGCTTTTCTAATCTATAGCATCACTCAAATGGCAGGGTCTCCAGAAAAGCAGCTTGCAAAGCCCTTGTGCAGACCCCAGAGGCAGCAGTTCTGCCCCACCTGCTGTCCCCAGCCCCTCTCCCCATGGGTGGAGGCCAGGAACAAAGGCTAATGGCTTTTCTGCTGGCCTGATAGTCTCACCTTGCTGCACTGCCTGGCGCTGCCCCTCCTTATCAACCTGCAGATCAGCACTTTGTCACTGCAGTCCCATCAGGGCTGGCATGCTCCACTGGCTGTCCGTGCTGTGAGAGCCCATTAAAGGACCAGCTTCTCTCCAGGTTCCTTCTCAGGGCCAGGATTACACTGGGAAGGCTGATGGGGCTGTGCCAGCACATGTCTGCAGCAGTGCTGGCAAAGCACTTCCTGTGATGGGTTAGACCACCACTGCATCCCCCTACAAGGTACCCAGCTGTGTGGTAGGGCACACAGGCAGTTTACACCTGAGCATGCCTCAGTCACAGATATCAAGGTGCTTAAATGTCCTGTTGGAAACCTCAGGCTGGTGTGAACTTGCTCCACCACAGAATTTGGCCCATCATGTCCAGCACCCGTAAAGGCTGCAAGGTTTCCCAAAAAAATCACTGATGCTGAGGGAGAAGGACCATTTGCCTTTCTGCTTAAGAGATGTGGGATCAGGTCTGGCAGTGTCCAGATCTTAGTTACCTTGGGTGAGGGTTGTACAGTACTGGTCCCAGCTGGGTCTCACCAAGTTTCTCACTTTTATGAGCACTAAAAATATTTGAAAATGTATAGATAAAATCTAAAGCACACAGAAAGCCTTCCCTCTTGCCTGGAGGCCTTGGGGAAGCTTCACCCTGGATAGGAGGGAATGGGTGCTCCCCAGAATCAGTGGTCAGAGCAGCCACTGGCAGTAGCCTTTGGGCACATGGGGTGGAGAAGGCACTGGAGAATGAGGATTTGGGGAGTCTTGGAAGCCTTGATGCAGCACAAGTGAGACTCGGGGCATTGCCCAGTATCAGAGGTGACTTGTTGCTTGTGCAGGTCCTTGAGGAATGACCTGAAAGCAAAGCATCTGAGTCAATACAAAACAAAACTTTTTTTCAGGCTGGCTCAGCAGAACGGCAAACAAACTTTCCAATGGGGAGGACAGAGTCGTGGTATGAGGGTAGATCAAACCATTCACTTAGGTCTGGGCTTTCTCGTCCTTTTTTCAGCCTCCACCATTAAGTATCCCTTTGGAGATAAATGCTGGAAACAGGACAAAGTGAGACTTTTTTAAGTTAAAAAAATAAATCTTATCTGGATCAAAGTGACAACCACATGTGAGCCAAATTCACAAATGATTTCTCTTGTGCCCTCTCCCTCCTCCCAAGAAACAGCATTTATCAGCAGGTAAATGATTGTCCAGAAAGAACCCAAGAGAGGGAAGTTGGTGTCCTTGTGGAGCAGGCAGAGAGGGTGAATGTCAGTGAAAGCATCACAAATACAGGACAGCACAAGGAGCAGAGGTGTGAGCACCTCTGGGTGTCACACTGGGAAACACCATCACCTGGACCCAGCCACTACCTCTGCTGGCTTTCCCAAGAGCTGGATAGGCTTCCAGAGCACATACACTGTAGTGGGCAGGAAAGGAGAAGGAGCTTGGGTAGCTAGCAGCAGTTCCTGTGTTGGAAGCTGCCAGACTTTGCTGGGAAACTCCCCTTTGCCCTGGGTTAGTTTCGGGTCCCAGGTGGACTGTGATAAGGCAGGTTTTGGTCACACTCTGCTAAGTGTCCTCAGCAGACTGCTGGGACAGATGCCAGTGACTGGACAATGGCAGTGACACGGTGTGGTTGGCTCTTCTTCAGGGCTCAAACAGCAGAGCGATGTCATGCAGCAAGAGATGTCCGCCCTCAGCCAGGAGAAGGGAGCCCACACCCCCAAGGCTGCAGGCTGCCCTCTGCACTTTTCCAGGGAGACCTGTTGTCCTTCTCTTGCTCTTGGTGGCAGGCTACTCTTGCCCACCTGAGTGGATCAGGTCCTGGTTCCAGCTCATTAAACTCACTCATGTTCACAGTCACCAGCAGAGCCAAATGAGCAGTTTAGTGCCTGCTCGTCTTTGTTGTTCTATAAATATGACTGCCTGCTGGTGACACTGGTTTGGGCTGGGGCATTCAAGCTCTGGAGGCGAGGGTGGAGCGGACACCTGGGTGGCTCTGCTCTGTGGGGACTCCTCTGCCGTTACCCAGGGTGATCACACCTTGACCCTTTTCACCACGGGCAAGATGTGCTTCAAGCCCTGCAGGGAGGAGATGCTCCCGGGCAAGGCAGCTGATGACAACCCAGGGTCTTTGTCCTCCACAAGTGTCAGCCCCTGTCCAAGTGCCTTGACTCTACACCTTTGCATGGAATCGTCAAGTTTGGAAGAGACCTTTACAATCAAGTCTAACCATCAACAGAGCATTATCACTGCAACCCCTAAACCACATCGCCCAGCGCCAGATCCAGGTGCCTCCTGGGCACCTCCAGGGATGGTGACACCACCACTTCCCTGCCCAACCTACTTCAACGCCTGACCACCCAAACAGTAATTTTCTTTTATTTGTAATATGCAATCTGAATTAAAATATGATTTTTACCCATACGGGCCCTGGGCTGTCCCTACTGTCCTCCAAGGAGGCTCGGGGAGGAGGACGCCGTGTCGGCAGGACCCTCCGAGCACGCTCTGTTTGCCGCTCTCCCTGTTCCTCCTGCCCTCGGGCGGTAGCGGGGATGGGGAGGTGCCGGTGTGCGGGCAGGCGCGGACCTCTAGCGGCGCTACCGGAGCCTGCCCGGGTGCAGGGCGGGCAGGACCGGGCCGGGGTCGCGGCTCAGCCCCGCGGTCCCGCCCGGGGCGCGGCGGGTGCTGCCACCGCCGCCCCGCCCTGGTGACGTCATACCGCACACCAAGTGACGTCACCGCACGCGCGCCCTGCCGGCTTTAAATTTTAAACCAGCGGCGGCGCCCAATCGGCTCGGTCCGCGCGCGCTGGCCCCGCCCTCAAACCGTCACTCCCCCCCGCCAATGGTACGGCAGCGCTCGCCGCGCGGCCGGCCAATCAGCAGCGAGCACCCCGCTCGCCCCCGCGTCGC
>VYXD01004174.1:0-25616 GCA_013397195.1 Hylia prasina | reverse complement strand
TTTTCTTAAAGTTCTGCTTGTGCTCTGCTTCTTCTGATATGAGAACTGTTAGCCCACGTTTCTGATTTAGCCTTTTCAGTCTTCCACCCTTCTAGAAGTCTGGATGAAGAGCTCTTTGCTAGTCTCACCTTATAGAGGTGTACTCCCTTTTCTCATACAATTATTCAATTTAGCTAAAATAAGAACACAGATTAAAAACCCCTTCCAAAGAAAACAGATTAGCTGTAAAGCAGTATGCATGTGCTCTTCCTTTAGTGGCCTTTCCATGCACTCAGCTCCATGAGGGCATGGGAATGAGGTCAGTTCTGTAACACACTTACTGTAGAGTGTATTCCCTGTTTTATCTTGGAACTCACTTTTTTGACATTGAAGTTGTCTTTTCACCTTGATGGAAAAAACTTTTTTACTTGCTTTCAGACTTTTTTCTTTATCCTATCCTTGCACAGGTGGGAATAAGCAGGAAAGCTGTGCTGTGATCCTGGAACCTCTTGCCATGAGCCAAAGACAGCTGCAGTGTCCAGTCAGCATTGTTGTGAAAGGAAGCTTGACAGGTTGGAGCTTGGCACAGGCTGGCCACTTCCTCACAGAGAGCTGGATACTGCAGAGCTCCCAGGCTGAGCAGGGAGAATTCAACAGGGCTCTGTTTCAGCAGCTCTTGAGGAGTCTGGTGGCTGAAGGACTGCACATGGTAAATCTTCCTCTTTGCCTTAAACTAATACCTGCTTTGAAATGAACTGTGACAAAAGGAGTGGCAGTGTCATGTTGTAAATATAGTAATAGACACTGCACTGTAAATTGCTCATTTGAAGCTAAATTCAGAACATTTGTTTTTGAGATCATGTAACTCTATAAACTGCTTGTAAAATATCTGTGCTCCTTAGGTCTCTATTTCTAGATAATGTAAACTATTCTCTTTTCCCCTTTTTTGTCTTTTAAAATGCAGATTGCTGAAGTATCTCTGTCTGAAACTTGGTGCCCCTGCACTGCTGTTGTGTCACCACTTTCAGAGAATGCTGCAGTTCTGACTGTGCTTGGTCCTGAGAAGACTGCTGAAATTCAGGGATGCAGCCTTGAAGGAGCTGTAGTGGAAGACTCTTCCCAAAACTCTGCTACTCAGCTGCCAGAGATTGTGAATAGCGTGTTGAGTAAAATTGACATGTCAGTGGAAGATCCTCTGGCCAGTCTGGGTGGGTGTCAGGAAATGCAAAACTCTCCATCTTTTGACCATCTCCAGAGCTGCAGTGGAAAAAATCTAAAGTTAATGATTTTCTCCTTGAGGAGTCTCTTTTTTGGGACTTGTTCATTGTGTCATCTGTAGCTAAGGCCTTGTGATGTGATGCAGAAAGAAATCTGTATGGGTGTAGCTTTTTGTTTTATTGACAGTGTTAATTTCCACTAGCTTTTGGATAAAGCACAGCTGCATGTGCCTGAGGACATGCTTTTAGAAGGAGGCTTCCTAAAATGTGTCACATGGGCCATCCCTGGCCAGTAAAGCCTTTGGGTGGGACTGCAGTAAGGAGGCTGCTTTTACGTGTGTGTTTTGTGTTAGAGTGAATCTCATCTTCTAATGTATTGGCTATGAAATTGTCTCTCCAGGATCAAAGGTTTGGGAACCTCTGTCTTAGAGCTTCTCTGAAGGCTGGGACCTGCCACTGAATTCAGCTTTTCTAATTTTTGTGGATGTGTGTCTCTGCTTACAGGAGAAGAAACTCCAGTGCCAGAGTGGGTCCGGCGGGAACTGTCCCTTACAGGGGGCTGGCATCCTTCAGTGCTGGAAGCATGGTATCCTGCATCCAATGCTTGTGGAGCAAGCTCAGGTCTGATGGAGTCATTCAGGTATTTTTCTGAATGTCTCTGAGCAATAATCAAGGCTTTCTGCTTCTTATTAAGGGAGTATGGCTGTAGCATTGCTTAGAGTTCTAGAATTAAGTGCCTCTCTACTGCTTTTATTTCTGTACTCAGTTTGCTGGTGGCTTATCTCTTGGTGGGATACATAGACAAAAGAAACTGGCAACAGGGTGTTTGGGTATCAGTTTGTTTGGTAGTTTCAGGAGTTATAAAGGTCACTTAAAATGACCTTAAGCTACTTGTGAAATGACAGACTTCAGCTTTTATGGGATGGTGAGATCCAGTGCAAGATAGTGAAGATGTGGTTGTGTTCTCACAGTTGGTGTTTATTTGGAATGAATAAACTTGCTTTCTTCAAAGAGCTTGCTAAGTGAAACAAAAGAGCCTAATGCAGGATAGTTTAGAAAGCACAAAGCTGCTCATTTACTTTTGTGGTACAGGTCAGTGCCACATCCATTGTACATTAATGTAATCCTTGTTTCCAGCATTTTAAGAGGGTATAGGTTTTGTGCATCTCCTAAATGTGCTGGGGAGCAGGTGCTGGAAGAGTTACTAGAGTGTGCTCCTATGTTGCTGCAGACTGGAATCTAGAAAAACCTTGTTTCAGTCCGCAGGGAAGAAGGGATATGCCTCCTACTCCCACCTTTTTTTGATAATGGTATTGTTCTTTCATAAAGGCTCCTGCAGGTTCCTGGTGCTAACGGGAAGAATGAGGCACACCAGTCTGATGTGGAGCTCTTAGAAAGTCTCTCTGAGCTGTACCAGAGAAAATTCAGTGAAACCTCTGCTGCAGCTGGACCAGGAAATAACAAGAAGAGACGTATGTATACTTTGGGATTATGTGTGCATGTTGTCAATAAAAGATGATGCATGAACCCCAGAGATCTGTACCCTAAGTAGTAGCATGCTTTAGATTTTTTTTTATTTTTTATTTAGGGACAATCTCATTTACTTATTAGTATTAGGTTTGTCCTGTAGTAGAACCCCAATTATTGTAATTCAAGGTTGTGCAAAGACTGACAGAGCTGTTAAAAGCAGCATGCAGAGCTCTGCAGTTTAATTAGCTGTTGAAACAGGGACTGCTCCAACTGGTAGTAAATATTGCAACCTCTCAATTTTGTTCTAATTAGAGAAATAAAACTCTTTCTTCTAGAAGAGTTTAATCATTGCATTTCTCTACACTAACCACAGTTGACTTTCCCTGGCCTCACGTACCTGCAAATCCTGCTCTGTAAGCTGTTTCTATTTCTGTGACATAAGAGTGCTGCCCATATATATAACTTCTGATTAAACCTATGTAAGTTCTTACGCAGAGCAATATGCACCTGGCTTTTTATTTGGAGAAGTAGCTGCCTGCTACACTGCCTATATGTTGATTTCATGAAGAAATACCAACCTTTTGGGCCATGTTTTCCTCTAGGAGATTACTGAGTTCACAGTAATACAGAGTTTAGTGTTCTCTGACTTGGATGGAGCTCCTGCCCCAGTGTGCCTGATGGTAGAACTCTCTCTTGTGGCATTGCAGGTGGGGTTCCCAGAACTCCAGTTAGGCAGAAGATGAAGACCATGCCCAGATCCCTGCAGATGCTCAATGCAGCAAGACTGAATGTAAAAGCTCAGAAGTTTCAACCTGATGCTGTGCCACCAGCAGTGAATGAGAAGGTTCCACAGAAGCTTTCAGCAAAAAGATTGGATGAAAAGGTGGAAAGAAAGGCAAAAGCACTTAAAATACCAATTGGTGTGTGTTAAGTCCTGTTATCTTTCTGTCATGATACATCCCATATGAACTCTTGATATCCTGATATAGGAGTCATAGAGGATTTTAATGGAGGGGAGAGCAGAGGATAATCATGGAGTATTCAGTACCAAGGAGCAGATCAGTGTTTGAGTTTCTCTATCTTCAGCATGGCAAAGGGTAGACATTTTTTCCCACCCTTCTGCCATTTACTTTCTGATTGTTTACCAACTAGTGTTACAACTGCTTCTGGGGTTAGTTTCTTGTCTTGTATCCATCTGAAAAAAGCAATAAGGATTTACTTTTTAATTTTTTTAACCGAAAGAAATAGAGGGAAGCACTCAAGGTATAACTGGAAATGTTGTCCTATTTTTACTAGTTAGGCAGAAATAAAGGGCATTTCTTGACTGCTACAGTAGCCTGAAAGTTTGCTGATCTCAAGCAAACTTTGTTGATTATAGGATTGATTTAGTTTTTAATATGTTACGGGCCTGGACCTGGGACTGCCTCTGTCAAGTGTGCTGTGGTCTGGATGCATCATTGCTGGAGGAAGTATTTATTATTACCTCCTCTGTTCCCTGCTTCAGCTGGGGTGAGTATTTTATCAGTGAGGTGTGGTGAACATGCATTTAGTTAACAGAGACCATTTCCTTGCAGATTTCCAAACAGAGGAGGAGCTGCAGTCCCACTTGACTGCAAGCTACCAAAAGGCTGTTGCTGAGGGAATTACCTCATCTGTGTGTGCCCAGAATATGATCATGGCCATTAAAAGGTTCTTGAAAATACAAGATGCCAAAGAGAAAGAGGTAGGTAAGAGCATGTGGGCAGGGTTGTTACCGATCTGGAAGTTAGAATTTTTATTATTTTGAGCTACCTTTCCTTCGTGTTTCCTGAAGTTTTATGTGGAGTTGCACCATGGTTACTGACTGCTTCTATCTGTGAGGACTCAGTAGTGAAAAACTGATGAAATATAGGAAAATCCAGTTCAGTTACCAGTTTACAACTTTGCTAAATTTTGCAAGATGTTTTTTCTTTACATTGACCTCCTTACAAATTCTAATTTCAAAGACAGTAATTTAAAAAATACATTCCAGCAAACTGTATTTTAAAGAAGATGCGTCTTTTGTTTTTGCATTATGTGGCAAATCTACGCCTGGCTTTGCATGAAAGAAATTGTTCAAGGTATTTCTTTAGCACTATTTATAGGCTTACAATAATCTGAAACCAAAACTGGTAAACCTGTGATTAATGTAACAAAAACACTGTGAGAGACAAATCCAAAGTGGATCCAGAGTGAAGAAGGCCTGAAGCTGCGAGCAAGAGACCCCTGTGATTTCACACTCAAAGTTGTTCTATGACATAACTTTGCTGCTAAAAGAAAAGTAATTCCTTTCCTTGAAAGAAAATGAAAATCTGTACTTCCAGAAGAATAGGTTGGGGGGGTAACTGGGGCACAGGGAACAATTTTGAAGTCCTTGCTGTCATTGTGTCTGCAGGTGGCCTGTGTGGGAAGAGTCAGAAACCATCTCCTGAAGACCAGCAAAATGCTCAGACAACAGCATGGCTCACCCAAGGAGACCAAAGTCAGAGAGTATGAGACATTGTATTTACTTCAGCTTCTGAGATACTGTGGCGTTGGTTAGCAGTTTTTAATGGTGGCTTTTTTCTACAACTGGAAAAGTATTTACATGGGGCAAATATTTCAAGGGGAATCTCTGGTTGCAGTAAAACCATTTCATTAAATGCAAATATACCACGCTGTGTGATAAGCACTGCAGCCTATATCTGGAATGAGGCATCTCTCTTGCCACCAAAATGAAATGCTAACTATATTTTGCTGTCAAAAGGAACCACTTCCCTTCCCACTGCTTTTTTGAGCAAACCTTTTGCAGTAAATCTGCTGTTTCCATTAGAAGAAGAGGTGGTGGATAATTACTTGTTTCCTTAGGTGCCGACTTCAGGTATTTTTGCGCCTTGAGTTGTGCCTTCAGTGCCCTTCACTGCAGAGCAACGCTGAGGAAATGGAGCAGCTGCTAGAAGAGGCAAGTGAAGTATAAACCAGGTTGTGTTTCTGCATGAAAATGCAGACCTGGAACCTGCTTTTCCTTTGATTTTACACTAACACTTTATATTCCTTACTAAAATATCTGCAGCTGTCATACCTTAATCAATTTCGCCACCTGACTTTTTCTTCCAGGTGACAGATATGCTGCGCATTTTATGTCTGACTGAAGACCCAGCCTATCTTACAAAGTTTCTAGAGGAAATATTAGAATTGTAAGTTCTTTAGCATGACTTACGTGGTGCTGGGGACTGTGGTTTGGGTCAGATGTTGTTTGTGAGTAGAGGGCAAACAGCTTTGATTTACTGCATCTTTGTAACACTAGGAAATTTAGATGTGTTCTCTTTTATTACACTTATATTTTGGTTGAAGAAAAAGAAGCTGATAAGCAAGTAAACTAATCAAAAAACCCAGCTGATAGTTTATTGTTTTTAAATTGTCATGTAAGAACAAGGATTTAGTTCACACCTTGGGTTTGAAATACCAACAGTTTTGAGGAGGGGTGTATTTCATGTGGGTTCTCTCTGGTGCTCCAGGTATATGAATTCTATACCGAAGACCCTTGGAGATATTTATTATGGTCTGGGTACACAAATACCTCCGAAGCTGGCATCTGTTCTGCCTTCAGACTTCTTCAGTGATGACTCTGTGACTCTGGATAGCAAATCTCCAGGCCTTCCTCCCTCTTTGTCATCTGTCTTAACTCCCAGTGCTGTTTGCACTGAGAGTGATCAGCTGGAGGAGCTGCGCACCAGATCTGCCAAAAAGAGAAGGTAGTGATTCCAAACAGGAGGCAGCTTTCTGTTGACTATAAAAAATACAATCTTGATTCTGTATTTGTATGTTATGCAAAAGTAGATTTCAGAAGCACCTTCCATGAGAGAAAAAACATGTTATGCTGTGCAATAGATGATCAATATTGTTAAAGTTAAAAGTGATTTGCTGGAGATCTCTGAGTTGGGGATTCTGTGTTCATAGTAGCAAATTGTGAAAGAATTTTAATACCAACCTTAGGAATAGCTTTTTATATTGCAAATCCTACCCCAGTGTTGCAGTAAGTGAGGTATTAACGCAGTTTGCAATTTGAATTTAGGTAAACACCTCCTATCTCTTGAGCCACTTAAGATTAATGGTCATCTCTCAAGTTTAATTGTCAGTAGGTTGATAACTGTGCTTTTGATCTTATTTTAACTTAAATTTTGTGTATTTTCTGAAGGAATAATGTGTTAACCAGACACAGGAGCATGACAGAAGCACCACAGAACTTGCGTCAAATTGAGATTCCCAAAGTAGCCAAGAACCCCATCAGAAAGGTAAAACTCTCCCAGAAGGATTGTGAGTTATGATGCTTGACTGCAAAAACTCTTACTCTGTATTCCCTTAGTAAGTGTGCCCTGTATCAGCTGTACAAAGATCAAATTGTTTTGAAAGAGAAATTGAGATAATATGTGGTTCATAGTTAATACTCATACCTAAACATAACATTGCACTGCTGCTGAGGCACATTTCTTGTTTGTTTCAGGAGAACTTGCGTCCTTACCTTGCCACTGAGAAGTCCCTGCAGATGCCTTTGTTGCAGAAAGAGGCAGTGCAAGGTATATTGACTTCTGGCTTGATCATGGAAAGGTGCATCTTCAGCACATGTTGTCCCTATAAATTTTAGTGAGCTATGATGAAATTATGCTGAGGCCTGCTGGAAATCTGAAGGAACTTCTGCTGAGTTGTGCAAAAACTTTGAGGGGAAAAAAATGCAGTGTTCTGTGTACTCATATGCAGAAAACTTAAATTTTGTGTCCTCAAAAGAAAACCTTGACTCTTGAAATTATTTCCATCTTCTCTGTCCTGAAAAGAAAATGGGGACAAGAATGAACTATATCTGAAAATAGGATATATCCCCACAAATACTTCATAAAAATAAATCTCACGTGTGTTCTCTGAACCAAGATGTGCTTTGGTTGAGATTTTGTAGTGCACCTGATGTTCCACATGGGACATTGACTGTCTGCTTTTTCTGCTGTGGCATCTGCTTGTAGCTTATTGCTGGAATAATGCAAATAATACAAATTTAGAAGAGAAGGCTGGAATGGAGGAGGACATGATCCAGTAGCAGGAAAATCAACTTTTCAAACCTTTTTAGCCTCTAAAAGGTGTCTTTCCATGCTGGTATATTGTGCTGTCCCTAGTGGCTTGACAAAATTACCTTTGTATTTTTTTTCTTGCTTTTTTTTTCTTCTGCTTTTCCTTGTAATTTGATCTTTTTTTGCTTTTCTTTCCTAACAGAGGTTACAAAGGTAAGGAGGAATCTCTTCAATGAAGAGATCCTTTCACCATCAAAAAGGTCACTGAAAAAGATGCTTAGAAGCCAGTCAGTATCTGCTGTGGAAGGCTTAAAATACAAATGCACCAGTGAGGGCAACAAAGGTAGGATATGACTTGCACGTGTAGGATTGTTGTGGAAGAGCTTTTTAAAAAATTCCTATTTTTGCTATTTTTGCTTTCTCAGTTCTATGAAACAATTATGATCTGTTTTTAATAAAGCATAAAAGGAGGTCATTGCTGTGGTGTTTGAAGGATGAATAATGATGGTATTGAAACTGAAATCTCTTTTTACTGAGCTCTTTACATCTCATAAAGAAAATTAAAGTTAAAAATGCTTGGTTAAAAAGGGATCTGTGAAATAAACATAATTTAATTCTTTATCTCAGTAGGTTAACTATGTCTGACATGGTACTATTAATAGTATTGAGGGAGTGGGAGGGAGGTGTAGACACTGGACTGAAATAATGATAGCTTGTGAGTGCTGGGAGACAGCACAGAGATTTTATATTGACTGTCATTCTTAAGCTTAAGCCTGTACAAAACTGTATTTATTTATTTGTTCCAAGTGCTTTATAATTGTGTGATGTTAGAGCTCTTACATGATTTTTAGATCATCGCAAGTTGTTGACCAAGAGAGTTGCAGAGACTCCACTGCATAAACAGGTGTCCAGGAGACTCCTACACAAGCAGATCAAAGGCCGGTGAGTTCTTTCTGAATTTCTTCAGTAAGTATTGGCTGTCTAATTAATGGATGCATAATTAATGGCCATGAGCAGAATTAGCAGGTATCGTTGTGGTCAAGACGATCTTCACTTTAGGCAGTAAGAGACCCAGTGGAGGCTAAATGCCATTGCTTAAGTGGAGGGAAATACTGCTTGCTTCATCATGTAAGTCAGGCTGCTTTAATTCCTGCAGCTAATGTCTGTTTAGGTTCAGTTGCTGATTCAAGGGCTTCTGAAAAAAAGGCTCCTGCTGTATTTTGTGGAGTCCAGGCTGAATTGTAGCATTTTCTTTCATGTAGAACTGTACATCTAGGGAGCTACCCATACTTAATTACATGTCAATAGGAGGCAAAATTCTCACTAATTGCTCACTTAGAGTAGCCCACAAAGCAATATATTGGTGTAGAATAGAGCAGTGCTTTTTGGTCTCTGTGGCAAGTTCTGTTCCTGTAGATGTGCTCAGTATGCTAAGCCCAAAATGTCTGTTGTTTCTCAAGGTCTTCTGATCCAGGTTGTGACACTGGTATTGTAGAAGAATCTCCAGAGAAGGCCATATATGGTAAGCACTCATTTTTCATTAAAGGTGGTTGGGCTGTAGGTCGTAGCTCGTAAGATGAGTGTGCTTTGATTTGGCTAATTCATGAGAAGTCAGTCCAAAAATGTTGTACTGTTCTGTTCTGACAGAACCACTTGATGCTCACTGCTTTAACAGCTCTGTACAGTAGAAGTTAGAAAGAGAGGTAGGTAGTAAGTCTCTTAAATGAAAAAAACGATGAAGGACTTGAAGGGTGAACAAGATTCTGAGTTGCTATAATTACTGTCAAACCAGCACATGCTTATTTTTAATGTAACTTCACCATGTTGTGCTGTGACCCTGCTCTGATTTCTGCTGTAACAGACAGCCACCTGGCTCTGGGGAGTGTCTGTTATGTTGGCTACTGCTGTTCCTTTTCCCCAGAAGGGAAGAAAAAACCAGCATGTTTGGGCAAGCAGGAAAATGAAATTGCTAGCAAAAAGAGACAAGAGCATTAACCCATCGTTTGACTTGGATGTAACTTGCATTGAACATGGCTTTTATAGCATTCCTTTGCATATAGTTGCTGAAGAGGAATGAGAGTAATCATGAGTTAGAGGAGGGGCATCATACTTCAGAAGGAGATTTGTATGCCTAAATATTCCAAATCCTCAAGAAAACTGGACCTTTTCTTCACCTGCTTGCCTTTCTGGGTGAGATAGGTATCTGTAGAGAAGTTTCTTCTCAGAGTACATTCCTTGCAGTTGTGAACTGTTCTGATGGTGTGCCCATTGCTGTGGGGAAAGAAGGCTCAGTCTCCAATGTCTTTGCCTTTTCAGAAGCAGGCTTGAGAAGAAGCCCACGTATCAAACAGCTGTCTTTGAATAGGACCTGCTCTGGTGCTTTCTATTCCATTACACAGCCCAGCTCAAAAAATTCACAGCACTTCCACCAGGGACAAGAAAAGGAGAGCTGCAGTAAACTGCAGGATGTAGAAGGTACTGAGTGGGATTTGAGCAGACTGGTACTGCTGATCTAAAAAGCTGGCATGGACAGCTCTGAGTTTGATTTGATTTGGCTCTACAAGAGACTGTAAGAAGCTAAGAGCTGTCATGTAATACCTTCTGTAGACAGAAATTCATCCTCAGTAATTATTTTTTAATTGGTAATCTGAATTTTGAGGGTGGTAAGGCAGCTGTTTCTATGATGAATTCACTGCCAACTTAACAAACCAGTCAGGCCCATCTAACAGAATACCACTGATTGTCAGTTTGCATTCCTTAAATGCAGTGAAATCTTGTAAAATATGGGACAGAAATCCTATCGCTTACTTTGTTACTCTGTGGCAACATAAAGCAATGACTGATGGGATCTTCTTTGCAGCTTTCTCAGTAGGATTATCAGCTAAAAATGGTGACACTTAGTTCTTTATATTCTACTTATTAGAATCCTTAGTCATGAACCAGAACTATGTAAAGCTACAAGCTATAAATAGAATAAGAGACTGAGGTATTTCGTACCTTTTTTTACCATTGGAGCACTCTTTCTAGAGATGGATATTAATTTCATAATGGGAAATAACAATAATTCTGGTGGAGCTTTAACACTTGGCTAGAAAAGAACATGCTAAGGATATGTCAGCTTTTGACACTATTTTTCCACACATCTGACGTGATTCAGACAATTGTGGCACGTTGCTTTGTGTTAGTTAAATTGTACTGTTCCATCTTATAGGCCTTAACCAGCATTCAGAGAACCCCCCTGTCCAGACTCCCAAGAGGTTTTTCTTTGGTGCAGTCATTGACATGTGTAGTCCTGCAGTGAAACATTCACCTGGAAGGAGGAGAACAAGAAAAGATTCCTTACACTTAGAGGAGCTTCCCTCATGTCAGGTAGAAACAGTTACCTCCCCTTTCTCTTTCTTCCCATCCTCATTTTCTCCTTCAGTTCATCAGCATCTTAAATTTAGTGTTCGTTAAGTCTCATCCAATGGGTTTTTTATGTTTCAAATCTTGGGAAGTAAATATGAAGATGGATAGATAGTACTCCTGGAGTAGAACAAGCGTGATTCTTTAATTTATTATTTTTCCCCTGCAGACTCCTAGAAAAACACCTCATAAATTTGCCCAGAAGGCACTAAATTCTGCCAGTAAGCTCCCAAGGAGATCGCCTCGCATTGCCTACAGGACGCCACAGAAGCTGGAGAAGACACCTGGCAAAAGCCTAGCAGCTAAGCAGCCTGTAGCTAAATGTTTGGGAAAGTACTTCTCTCATCCTGCACAAAGGGTCAAGTCTCCATCTGCACTAACTGACAGCATGAGGGTTCAGTTACTGGAGGTAGATGCTGAGGACTGTTGTGCAGCACTAACACTTTCCCCTCCTTGCAAAGAGCCTGGCTTGCAAACACCAAAACATGAAGGGTTCACAGGGCTTAATGCCTCTGTGTTACCTCCAACAGATTTAAATCCAGCTGCTTCTTCTTCCCCCTCTGCTACCCAAGAAAGGTGTTCTACAGAACTTCACACTCCAAGACGTTCCTTGAGATACCTCTCAACATCTCCGGTTAGTGCTCGGAGGCAGATCCTCACAAAGGAAATTCAGGTGCAGTCAGACCAGTTATCTCAAGCACCTAAAAGGACACCCAGGAAACTTGAAGATCCAGGTTCAAAGTTATGTACCAGCCCACTGAGTACAGAAATACCTCAGCTTGCTGTGAGGCCAGAGCCTCTCTGCAGTTCTCCACTCCGCGAAAGTTCCGCAGACACTGTGACCAGCTGCTCTGCTTCCCACACGCAGGCTGGGGAGTCTGACTGGGAACCTGGTGCATCTAATCCATCTTCTCAAAAGACTCCAGGTATTACTGGCACTTCTCTGAGGTCCCTGCTTCACACATCAAATCAGGCCAAACGTGATCCAGGTTCTAGAGCAGAGAGCCTCACATGTGCAGCACTTACAGAAAATGAGGACAGTCGTCATGACAGTGGTGGTGACTGTTCTGTAGAAAGCCTTCAGCTTCATCAGTCCCAAGTTACTGAAAATACTTCTGTATTGGAGAAAAATAAACAGATGGATAGAGTGTCTCAAAAGTCTCCTTCAGGGGAGGACTTGGAAAACCATTTGTCTCCAAAGCCTTTTGCTGCAGGGCAGGAACATGCTCAGAATGCTGAGAGAGACTGTGAGCCACCAGTTAAGGGGGAGAACTGCAGTGCAAACACCTGTGAGTCCTTCCTAAGTGATTTGCAAACAGTTAGTGATGACTTGGAAGCAAGAACTCTGCTGAGGGAAGAATATACGGGACTGAAGGCTCCGGGTCTCAAGAGACGCTCCAGGTTTGCCCTGAACACTTCTCCTCCTATGCAGAAGTCTCCTCCTGCCTATTCCTTACGCTGCACTGCAGACAGGCGGCAGCGGGAGGCTGCGGCACGCATGGGAGAGCCTCAGGCTGTAGCCAAGTTCTCCTCTCCTGAAAGTCGTGGCAAACTTCCTTCTGCCAGCCCACCGACGTACGAAGTGGAAATTGAAATGCAAGCTTCAGGCCTGCCCAAGCTTCGCATTAAGAAAATTGGCTCTTGCTCATCGTTGGAAGTTCAACCTGAAGCAAGTGCCAGCAAACCCAGGGGAGGAGAAAGCCCCTTCAGTGATTTTGCTATGACCTGGTGCAGCAAGCACCCAGGAAAATTAGCAGCTGCCTGTGTTTCTCCCTCCTGCTGCCGTTCTTTCCATAGTACACCTGGGAAAGGTGCAGGACAGACCTACATATGCCAGTCATACACCCCAACAAGCTGTGCCTCTACTGTCACCTCCCCGTTCTCACTGGATGCAGGAGTTCTCCGGACACCTTCTCCAAAGCAGAAGGGGAAGACTACTCCTGATGCCATCAATGACTGGCCTCGGAGGAAGAGAGCAGCAGGCAGCACTGCTAATGTGAGCTGTGCTCAGAGCGAGAGGAATGCTGATGATCGCACACGGGTGTCAGCAGGCAGAGAGAGGACCATGAGGGTCTCAGAACACTGCAGCAGCAAAGTAACAAATGCTCTTGGGGAATTTGAACTGGAAGGGATTTGCAGGCTCCAGGATCAGGCATCTCCTAGTGACTCTGAACCAAGGGCTGATGAGGACTCTGCCATGGGAACTTTTGGCTCGAATTCTAGGAAGCGGGTCTTTACTTACCTATCACCAGAAAAAGAGGAAAATCACAGTGCCAAGAGATCACGTGCTGATAGGGACAGCTTGGATCTCACTGGCTTTTCCACAGATGAGGGCGACAGAAGTAAATCGAGGACAGACTCTGTAGTTCCTGAGAAACCAGGACCGTGTGCTCTCAAAACAATGGAGCAGCACAGTAGTCTTGGGGATGATGATGTCTTCCTTTTGTCAGGTAATTAAATGGCATGAAAGACACTCCACTGAAATTCAGATGTGGTTAAAAATGGGGCTTAGACTAAAACAAGAACACAATTGTTTTCTGTATAATTATCTGAGGGAGAGTGAGGTGAAAGGGGAGTGTCTTGTAGATGACATGGAAGATAATTATGTGGATAGGCAGACTGGATATGAGGAGTATTAATGATGGAAGGGAGATCAGAGAAATATGAAAGAGCAGGAAACTGGAGGAACTAAAAGTTTGAGAACTTGAGGAGAGAGGATCCCAGTTGCATCCAGCTGGTGATTTGTTCAGGTTTGTGTTGCTGCCACTGGCTTCTGCCCAGCATCCAACTCTGAAGCCAGCAATCTTAAGTGTAAAGCTTGGCTGCTTCAGTGCTTCGGACTGGAGTCTTGGTGGGGTTACTCCTGTGGATGTCGGTGTTTATTGGTGCTCCAGTTGTCTGCCTGTGGTGGTGGGCCGATTGAAACTGGTAGCAGGAATGATGCCCTTGCTAGCAATCATGTATCAGGAGGTGACTTGCTTTAAGCTGCCTCTTTGCTTTTGCTGTGGGCACAGAGGATTCAGCTAACCTTGGTGAAACAGGCTGTTCAGCTCTGTAAACAAGGCCTTGTGAATTTCAAATACTTAATCCAGTACTGTTGTAGAAATTACAGGGGCGTGTGGCAGGTGTTATTCTATAGTCATTGCACTAAGCTTTGGTATCTGTTTTCTCTGCAAGGAAAGATTTGTACACAGAGGCAGTGTCTTACTCAAGATTATCACAGTAAAAAGGGAAAACCTTGAAGCAACATTAATCCATATTCAGGACATGAAATAATAGCGGTGCTTAGCCTTAAGATGGTCCCGTAAGAGACTTTTTGTACCTACAGATTTTGTGGTTGTATTTCTTGGTCATTGTGGTTGTAACAGTTTTCTTCCAGGAAATGTGAATTACCTGTGTTTAATACAAGTGAAGTGATATTCTGCTAAACCAGTTAAGAAAATTAAATGTGCTAAGAGCTGATTCTAGACTGCCATTTAACTTTCTCAAATGCTAAAACACCACTGTGGCAGGCTACAGTTTGTCTCAGATGAACTCAAAGTATCACACTGATGTCAGTTTTGACGTAGCATAAAGGCTGTGTGTGAGACTTGTTGAGCATGAGTTGTTGAATGGTTCTGCTGCAACATCTCACTGTGCTTCTCCAGGCTCCACTCCACCCCTGAAGAGTGGACTTTCTGCCAGCAGCCTGCTAGCCCTGACCCAGTCTCCACTGCTGTCCCCACCACCAGTTCAGAGAAAGCGTGTTCAAGGTAAGCACGAGTGAGGAAAGGCTGGGCTCAAGCAGACTGGCTGTGCTCTCTGCTTGCTTTCAGCTACTAAGAACAAAATCATGATGTCTGGGGGTTGGGCTTTGGGCAGAAAACCTGTGACTGTATCTGCCACTGCTGTGTTCAGTGTCTCAGTCTCACATGCTTACAAGAAACTTGGTATGAACTGGGAAGTTTGGAAGGAGAGATAGCAATGAAGAGAGAGTAGCTACATGGGAAGTGCAACTTCCAGTTCTTGTTGTCTCCACTTGGTATTTGGCTTCTTGGAATCACCAATGAATTCTGGTAAACTGTGGCTTTCATGTGTTCTTTCTGTTTTTGTAGAAGACGAATCTGATGCTGTCCAAATTACTGCCAGCCAGGAGCTGTCTCCATTCCACATCATGGCTTCCAGGAGGCCTCGCTTTAGCAGGACTTACTCACGGAAAAAGCTGCTCAGCTGAAGTTTGGAGCCAGGGCAGCATGGGGAGCTTTGTACTATCCCAGCTGTACAACACACCTTTTAACAAAGACTGGTATTTGGTGCTGGACTGGAGCTGCCTTGTGTTGATGGGAGACTGGATGCAAGCTCATGGCAGTAGAAATAAGGACCACTCTAAAGATTTATAGTTTCTTCCATCCAAAGCCTTGCTTGGACTTTCTGCTAGAGGAAGCTTAGAGTTCTGCAAGGAAGATCCAGTTCTTCCAGGTCAAGAGGGAGAACTTTTCTACAGCTTTCTTGTAAAATAAACTGATATGAATTTTCATCGTGTCCTTTAATCCAAAATCTGTCTTTGGCTTGAGGGATGGGGGCTGCAGGAAGGAGAATGCTGGAGGCGAATGGGTACAGAACAAGCTGCGTGCTCCTGCTGTGTCTTGTCCTGATACTAAATGGATCCCTCTGTTAATTGCATCCAGTTTGCCACAGCTTAGTGGGAAAATAACAAGTGGATTAATTAATTAGTCAAGTGCCAAGAGTACAGAAAAGGGGAAAGATAATTTAACTGGGAACATCTTTGTAGATCATGAATGGTTTGGTGTATCCGCTCCTGGCTACTGCTCGATAAGCAGATGCTGATGGAATGACTTCATTGTCCTTTTCTGCAAACTTGCAGTAAGCCAGAGAGAATTGGCTGGGGAAGTGTCCTTGAGAAGTAAAACTTGGATGGAATAAACTGGAAATGACAGTTTCAAGACTACTTTTTACCAAACTGAGTAATGGATTCAATAGTGATTTAGTAGCCCGTGACTAATCTGTGTTTTAACCCCATGATGAGAGCAGGAGCTGTGGTTCAGTGCCTGAGATGGAGCCTACAAGGGGCTAAAAACTGCATAATATTGGAAGGGCTGAATTTTTTCCCTTGAGATAGTGATCTGTTTGTGCATAGCAGGATCTTGGCGAACTCACCCCACTGTGTCTACTGACTGCACAGGAGGTGGAGAGCTAGGAAGATGGTGTGAGGTCATCCTAAAACAAGACATGGGAAACCAGAGGCTTGTTAGGTGGCTTTAAGGCTTTGAGGGACTAGATGGGATTGAGTGGAGTTTGTTTCCTGGACACACTGTTGCAAGAAAGCTGTTAATTTCCCACTGGGAAAAGGGGTGGAATCCTGTGTTTAATAGTGACTGTTTTGCTTCTGGGAGAGCTGCACCTGCTTCAAGGATGTGGAGTGACACAAGCCTGGAGTTGCAAATCTACTACTTACTTCCAAGTAGGGTGGATTGTTATTTTCCCTGTTGAAGGTCTTTGTTTTCAGCAGCAGGAAATAAAGTGTCCAAACAATCTTGCATAGCTCAGCCACATAGAGCCCTCAATAATATCCCCCCCTCACTGTCACACCAGGCAAGATCAAGAGTGTAGGAGATCAGAAGATGGTTCTTATATGCTGGCTTTTAACTTGGTGTGTTACTCCTTCAGTAGTGGTTGTGGTGGCTGTGCTCATTTCAGGCTGAAGCAGTGGCTTGTTTTTTAGCGTCAAGTGGTCAAGCAGCCCCTTGCCCTTCTTAAAGCAGATATCTGGGCTTTCATTTCTTGCTCTGCCAGAGTTAAACTTAGTCCCCCTTCCTGAGCTGTCAGTGTTAAGCTGCGGGATTGTATTTAGTCTCTCTTAAATCGACTGGCAGTCCTCTAAAGAATATGAAAACCCTGTTAAAGCAGCTTAGAGGCTGCAAGAGAACAGAACCAGAACTACTTTTATCATGGATATTTCAGACAATTCTGCTGCTGGCTGGAAATGCTCTTCCTGTGGCAATTTAATGTAGGAGGCCTACTAGATGTGGCTGGGACTACTTAAACAAAGGTATTTAAACATTAGGCCAACGGTGTGACAGCAGCTGACTTCCCATGCAGTGAGATTTAAATACAACTCCTTTCCTACACACTCACAGTAAGTGGCCCTTCTGACAAGTGCCCACTTCATAAAACTCACTCTGCTTTATTAGAAAAGTTATAGTAGAAATGTAAAAAACCCAAAGTTACTACAAAAATCTATGTACAAATTCTGCAGGACCGCACAGCATCTTTCTCCGAGGCTGCCAGGGCTGAGTGAGCCCTTCAGCTGAGAATTCCACATTGTAAACAAGTTTTTAGTGTTAAAGGCTTGGAAGGAAAGTGTCTCCTGCTTCACAGTGTTTAAGCTGCTGAGGGACCAGAGGAAAAGCATCCTGTCAGTGCTGCCTGGACTGGCAGCAACATGGAGAATGTAGGCTGGTGCTCCCACACCTTACACACACAATTCCCTCACAACAAGTCACATCTTCCTCTTCCTCAGGCCTCTGAAATGTAACAGGGCTGTAGCCAGGCTGGCCTGTGGGGCAGGAGGGCTCTCAAACTCAGGTCAGCAATACCTGCTGCTCCCTGCCCTGCGCCAGGCGAGTGTTAGGCTCTAGAGCGGGTTTTTCCTCACATCTATCATGGCAGGGTGATGAGGCACTGGGCTCACGTTCAGGCTGGCTCTGCGCAGCTCCCGGCGGGGTTTGGGAGCAGCAGCCAGGCTCCGAGCTGGGAGCAGCTCGTGGGGCTGCCCCGCCCGCAGCGGGTGCTCCGTGTCCCTCTGCCGGGGGTCGGCGGGGCTGTCGCTGGGCAGCGAGGAACGCCTCCACGTCGAGGGCAAAGGGGCGTGCACCAGGTCCCTGCTCTCATCTCTGGCCCGAGGGCTCTCTTCAGCTGGAGGCACCGGCTGTTCCCTCAGGCTGAATTCCTCACAGGTGCCAAGCTCAGGGGCAGCTCTGTCCCCAGCCCCATGAATGCTTCTCTCCATCCCTGCAGGGAAAAATGGAGGGTACAGAGAGGTGAGTAGTAGGATCTACTTTCCTCATCAAAACTGGCGCCTGTATAGCAGCTGCTGAAGGACCAATACAGGAAATGCTCTGGACTGCTCCAGACTGCTCCAAGCTCTCACTGCCAGGCACGGGAACTGAACCTCCCTTTTAACTTGGCAGGAACAGCAAAGCCCTAGCCTGTGTTTCCTCTCACCTCTGGTCTGTCCAGGATGGAGGTTCATGTTACTCAGCCTGTGGTTCAGCTCCTGGTTTGCCCACATGTAACGACTCAGCTCCTTTTCCAGCACTTGAATCCTTGCCTCATACTGCAGCTTGCTGCTGGCCAGCCCCTCATCCATGTGCTCTACAAGAAAAAAAAAAAAAGGCTATTTCAGCCTGGGAGCCCTGTGAAAGCCAAAAGCAGAAGCACTGCTGCCCATTTGGAGAGCTGGGGGATTACCACGGCTCTGCTGCAGCAGTAACTGCATGTTCTGCTCGTGCTCCTTCTGCTGCAGGGTGAGCTGGCGGTCCATCTCCAGGCGCTGGCGCTCCACAGCTGCCTCCAGCCAGTACACCAGCTGCTGCTGCTCCTCCAGCTGCATCTCCAGCTCTGAGAAGGCAATGTGCTGCCTGTGCTGATCCTCTCGCAGTGTCACCACCTGGCCAGGGCCCAAGAGCAAGGAACACTTCAGCTCCTTCATGTCTGGCAAGATTTCCTGTCCCACCAGCCCCAGCCATGTTAGTTTTTTGGTACAGCTTACAAAGGTTAGTAGTGCTGGGATGTCAGAGCTGCCTTGTGGAGGGAGGAGCAAGGTGTGGCTGCACTGATGTGGCAGAGCCACTGCAGGGATCCATGAATCCTGTGACTAGTAAAGCCCTTCTCCCAGCTGGGGGTCATGGTGCTGTGGCTTTGTGGCCTGAGTACAGGGCAAAACTACAGGATGATGCATGGAGAAAGCTTGAAACTGAGGAAAACAAGAGTTTGGTCAGATTGTCAATTCTGTGAACAAGCGCATTCAAGCTGTGTTATGTTGATTATGTGTTCTGGCTGGCGAATAATGCAATCACTAACAGCCAGTAAATGAAATGCAGCTCCCACCAGCACAGAGGGCAGTTGTCTCCCACCTTGTCAAAGTACTTGCAGAGCAGAGCTCGTGTCTCAGAGGAGGAGAGGTAGCTGAGCTTGGCCATGAGGTTCATCTCACACTGGGACAGCAGGCTGGCCGAGGCCCGCAGGACTCGCTGCCTGCACGTGATGGACTCATTCTTGTACTCAATGGCTGCATCCAGAGCTTCAATTGCCTCATCCAGCTGGAACAAGATCCGTTCTTCCTGCCAGGGCAGAGCTGTAGTTAGCAAACGGTTTGCTTTGTCTCACCCTGCCCTAACCTTCCTTGTCATGTCAATAGTGCTGGTGAGGAGCTGGGACATGCACGGATTGGGATGCGGGGGAGCATCTCCCAGCGACCTCATGTCAGCCTTTACTTCTCTCCCACAACCTCCTGCTCCCCAGCCCCAGCAGAGGTACCTCTGGGGACAGCAGCGTGCCCTGACGCAGCTTGTTGTCGAGCTCCAGCCTCTGTTTGAGCAGCTGGTCCTTCTCCTGGCGCAGGCTGTTGATCTCCTGGCGGATCTGCTGCTGGTCGTGGGCACTGCCGTGACGCAGCTGCCCGTTCTTCTCACTCAGCTCCTTCTCCAGGTGCTCCAGGCGGCTGGACACGCGCACTATGTCGTCTGTCAGGGCCTGCAGAGGAGGATGCTCAAGGGGATCTGCTTGGAAGGCAAGTCAGGCCCTCAGCCCTGCTCTACTCCCTCCCTAGGTCAAGTGACTTCCCAGGCAGACATAACTCAAGGGCTACCAAACCAACAAGCTGAGAGGCACAGCACAACCAAACTCTTGCACAGAGACAAGATTTTCTACCCATGTCCCAACACCTCATCCTGGCCTGGAACCCTCTGTCAGACACAGGATGGCACCCAGGTCTTCCAGCCTCCACCTCTGCTGGAAATCAAGGCAAAGGGCTGAGGTGTCACACTCTTGTCCTACCTGGCTGGAGCGCAGCCGTTTGCTCTCCAGGCCATTCTTCTCCTGCAGCAGGGCTTCCTTTTTGGCCACAATAGCTTCCCGCTTCCTCAGCTCATCTTCCAGCTCATCCAGGGCCCGGCGCTGCTCGAGAACTTTATCCATCTCCATGTCCAGCCACTTCTTCTGTTCCTCAATTTTCTGATGGAGGGAGAAGCAAAAGGTGTGTGTGTGTGCAGACTGCAGCAGCAATGCCCAGGACTGCTGGGCTCAAGGAGTGGGGTTGAGATCCGAACAAGAGTCCCTATGCCATCTCTGCTAACCCCCACAGCCCAGACTTCGCTGGTTTTATCCTTCCAGCTCCTCCAAGAGGCAGAGCTAAACTAAATTTCCAGCTGTCAAGGAGTTCTTGGAGGGCACATCTCTCAGCACCCTTCTGCTAACAAACAAAATTTCAAAGCTTCTTTACCAATGCTAGGATTTAGATGAGATCCTGTTTCTGGGACAAGATCTTAAGTCCTCTGCTACTAGATGCAGATGACATTATGGACTGTCCTTCTCAAGGGCGGGATGGTCCCTGTTTTCAAATCTCTCCCATCAGCCTGCAGTCTGCCAAGCATCCCCTCTGAACAGGAAAGCAGAGGCAGGCTTGCTGTCTGTACCTGCTGCTGCTCCAGGCTGATCACAGAACCATTGCTGCCACTCCGCCGCTTCCTCTGGAAAGCCGCAATTTCCTCTGTTTTGATGCGCAGGATTTTCTGGTGCTGCTCATGCTTCAGTTCTAGTTCCTGCATGTGAAAGAGCAGCCATGAGCATGGAGGGAGTGGGACACATTTGCCCTACTGCCAAGGGCTGAGGGACAGGTTATGTTCTCCTCTAGCTCTTTGGATACTCTCTATCTTCATGCTCTCCAAGACAATCCCAGCCCAAATCAAAGCCCACCCACTGTCATCCCCAAAAACACAGCAGCACAGCTGCTCCTGCCCTCTCCTACCTTGACTCGGTGCTGTCCCTTGTTCACCTCCGTCTCCAGCCGCCGCTTCTGCTCGCTCTGCTCGCGCAGCCGCCGCTGCAGCTGCCCCTGCTGCCGCCGCATCAGCTCGATGTTCCTCTCCAGCTCCTGCACGCGCTTCTCGCTCTGTGCCGACAGCGACACCAGCCTCTCCGTCGCCTGCTTCTTCCTGCACAGAACCTGCCAGGGGGCGAAAACCAGCCTTGGCCTTGGCATCTCTTTGCAGAGACGCCCCCACCTCTGCCCCTGCTCAGCGCCGGGGTGGGCAGAGCCCTTCCCCCTCACCTGTGCCTTGCTCTGCGCGGCCGCCACGCGCGTGCGGTACTCCTGCAGCTTGCGCTTCTCCCCAGGGTCCCTCGGCTCTTTGCCCTCCAGCTCCTGGAGCTGCTTCTGGCTCTCGCTCAGCTCTGCCCGCACCTGCTCTGCTTCCTGCTCCAGCTCACTGATCTTCTGGCTGTACTGCCTGTTCAGAGCCTGGGCGTCCTTGCCTGCAACACAGCCCCCTCTCTCACAGCCAGGATCCTGACCCTTCCTCCCTCTCCACAAGTATTTTTGGCTACAGAGACTGAATGTTCCATTTCCCTCAGCCACTCCAGGGAAGGGACAAACCAGTGGGAAGGGTTTCTGTCAGCTGGAGGGATGGAGAAACAAGGCCCTGCTGCTTATAGGGAAGAGACTGAGCACAAGCAACACAGGGAGAGAAGCTGAGGATGGAAGAAGAGACTAAGCACCACGACCAGGAGGAGGTTTCATGGGCAATGGGTGCATATTCCTGCCAGTAGCTCTGCACCTGTCTTAATGAGCTCCGTGATCAGCTCCTCCTTCATGCGGATGTTGATTGCCAGCTCTCGAATCTTCTGCTGTGCTTGCACCAGCCTCCACTCAGAGTCCTTCCCTGGCAGGCGCTCCCAGGAACCAAGCAGTGACTCCCGCTTCCCACAGACCTCTGGAACACAGATTCCCAGGTCAGGAAAGTCCTGTCTTAGCAAACAGGTGACAGAAGGACAAGCGGATCTGGGATCTGTAGCCGGAGTCTGGCACAGCATTGCCCAGAGTCACCTGAAGCTTCCACCAAAACACACACCCTTGCCAGACCCTACGACTTCAAGTTTCTTCCTAACAAAAGCAGCTGGGCTCCATTTTTGCTCCAGTTTTGTCCTCTGGGCACCATCCAGGTGGGATATCAAGATCACCCAGTGAAGCACCACCACCCCATGGAAGGTTGTCCAACCACCTATGGTTGCTACTTGCCTTTTGACAGCTCCAGCTGCTCCTCCTGAACTGAGTGGGCATTGCCTCCACTTGGCTCCTCACTCAACTTGAATATCCCATTTCTAGAAGGAGAAGCAAATTAATCAGTTTGGTCTGGGAACTGCTAAAGCTGTTCCCAGTAAGGACCCTCAGGATCCACAGGCTTCAGAAGGAGATGGAAACAAAAGCTGTGGTCAGGAATGATGGTGATGAGCTCCCCAGGGAGCAGTAAGGTGTCTCAGCAGCATCACTGACCCCACAGGCAGCATTTGCCCCTACATTGGACACGAGAGCTGAGCTGCAGCGGTGGGACAGCCAGGTCACTGCCAGGGCACAGGGACAGCTGGCTGGGACAGCCCCAACTCACCGGCGCTGGGACAGGGATCGTTTCCGTTCCCATTCCTCCATCTCCTCTCCCAAGGACAGCTCTGATGGCTTCTCTGAGTCCTGGCTGAGCTCCCTCCTCAGCACCACATCTCTGACCTCAGGATCGCACTGTGCATGGTGCTGGTGCCAGTCTGCCGGCTCCTCCTTCTGCAAGGAGTTGCTGCTGAGCTTCTGGGGCACAGGATTGGAAACAGAGGAAACAAGCTGTGTGAGAGCTAGTGTTAGAAAAAGTGGCTCCCAGCTCAGCATCACTGCTAGGCATAAAGAAAAGCAACTAAATGTATCTTCAGGAGAACCGGAGTGTTGCCAGACCCAGCTGCCTGTGCTTCTGCTGCTCAAACACTGAACAAATCTGGGACTCACCCACAACAGGAAAGCAAAAGCCTCAGCTTTGAAGCTGGGCTGTTTTTGCCACAGTTGTAAAACTCTGGATTTGAACACTGAGCACAGTCCTCTGGACTACACTTCTGACAAGAATCACATTGAAATGCAGGGCAAAAGCTCTCCTACAGTGGACAGCAGCCAAGTGAAGAGGCAGCAGTTCTTTAGTGGCCCAGCCTTATGTCCTCACCTTCCTGCAAAGAGCTCTCCCACTCTGCTCAGGAAGCAGCCCTGAGGGAACCCCACCAAGGCTGTGGGATGGGGCAGCATCCAGTGGGGCTGTGTGAGGTCTCTGGCTGGCAGTCACCAGGTGAAGATTTTCCAGCAGTCCTGGCACACACAGGTTTGGCATTGCCATTTCCAAGCGCACGTGCAGCTCTGAGATCTTATCCTGCTGCTCCTGCAGTTTGTCACTCTAGGAAACAATGAGAAAAAGGTGGTTACATACATGTTGATCTGAGACCCACTGCAGAGGAACCTGAAAGCTGGGCTGAGCAGGAAGCTTCCCTGGGCAAGAAGGAAAGGAGTGGGGCAGGTGCCTACAAAGAGAGCAGAGCTCAGAAATACCTGCAGCTTATACTGCTCCATAGCATCCTCCAGGGCAGCCAGGAAATCACGGTTCTCCTCCTCCAGGCGTTCCACTTGCCTCTGCAGCTTGGCCACCTGGTCATCTTTGATGGACTCACACTTCTTCTCAGTGCTCACCTGCTCCCCAAAATAAAAGAGAGGTAGCATCAGCATCCACCTTTGTCCTTCCTTCCCACGCTGGACTCTACAAGGACATAACAGCTCTGCAGGCCTGGATTCTTCCTGGGCAATAAATCTCTCAGCTGCAGCTGAATCTAGTTTCTCCCTGCCTGCTGGGAGGACCATGTCCTGCTGCCTCCCTAGGGCCTCCTGGACAGGTCTCCTCCCCTCCCTCTCCTGACACTTCCAACCAGCTGTGCTGGAGCTGCTGTGGCCTTGAGATGAACCAGCCCCAGAGCTGTAACACCTCACTATTACGTGGCTTTTTCATGCTGTGCTGGGGCTGCTGTGGCCATGAAATGAACCCAACCTCAGAGGTGTAACACCCCACCATTACCTGGGCCTTTGCCAGCTTTGAGCCTTGTGCCTCTGGTCCCTGATCTTCCATGGAGGTGCTCTCAATGCCGCTATCCAGCCCGGCTGAGGTCAGCTCGCTCCTCTCGCTCTCCACGGTGCAGAGCCACTCCTTAACGCGCAGGATCTGCTCCAGGGTCAGGTTGCTGTCCTCCTGGAGCTCCATGAGCAGGCGGTACGCGGCGTCGGTGCAGGTGCGGTAATGGGCGCACTCGGCCAGCAGCCGGGCCGTGGCGTCCGGCGCGCCGCGCTTGGCGCTGCCCGAGCGGTGGATGATGCGGGTCTCGGAGCGCTGCCGCTGCTCCAGCGCCTTCTGCAGGTTCTTTATCTGCAGGTGGAGCTCCTCGATGTGCTCCGTCTCCTTGCGGCAGTTCACCACCGCCTTGTTCTGGATGTTCTGAGCCCGGCTGGCGTAATTCAGCGTGTTGAGGCTCTCGTCGAAGTCAGAGGACGATGGGCTGACACAGGCTATCATCACGGTCTGGGCGTTCCCCCCCAGAGAGTCTTTCAGGATCCTAGGGAAGAGCACAGGGATTAAAATAGCGGAAATACAAAATAACATAGGAAACGGAATGTTTTCAACCCTTTTCAGAGGTTAAGCCCAAGGAAAATGATGTCCTTGCTCTGCGGTTGGTTTGGCACTAGTGAGGTGAATGGAATCCTTAAGCAGAGGATTAACAGTTTGCACCACGGCAAGTCTCCATCCAAATAACTCCTGAGGTTGGGAGCTCCCTGACTCTGTGATCACTGCTAGCTTTGTGCTGCCAGGGGTCTGGCTGGAGACAGCAAAGGCCACCTGTTCAAGCTAAGAACTAACTGTGGACCATTAAACAAGTCTACTGGGATTATTTTTGATTCCCTGCCAGGCAGGAAGGACAGGATGACCCACAGCAACACCTCATCTCAGCTTCAGCAGCATGACTCAGGCAAGCCTCATTGTCTCCAGCACAGCAATGAGCTAGGCCTGCATTTCTATCCTGGCCTCATTGCTCCTCAAGATTCTCTACATGAAAACCTGCAGAGAGGGCAGACCTGTAAACTGAGCTTGTGAGATGTGAGGAGTCCTGGTCCCAGTGGTACCTGGTGATCTTGGAGTCCCTGTATGGGATGTGGGTGGTCTTTCTCCGAGGATCTCCCAAGGCACTGATGACGTTGCCCAAGGCCAGGAGGCCACAGTTGATCTGGATACTCTCCTTCAGCCTCTCCCCCGTGTTTCCCGTCTTCACAATTCGCTCTGAGCCTGCCAGGTCCACAAAATGGAACTTGGAGACCAGGACCTGCCCGGCGGCGGGCACGGCGGGCGGGCGGCGGTGCAGGGGCAGC
>VYXD01004173.1:250054-261224 GCA_013397195.1 Hylia prasina | reverse complement strand
ACCCCCCTCCCTTCCCGCGCCCTCTTTAAAGTTGTAGCCCGTGCAATTGTACCGATCCCAACAAGAGTTGTGAAGAACGATGAGAGAAGGCAACTGCGGCCGGTCGTGAGTTTCTGGATTAAAATTTAGCCAAAGACTGAGGGAAAGTAAGCAAGAAGGGCACAGCTGATGTTTATATCCTGTTACAAGGACGAGTTTCCCGGTTTTGCACCAGACGGATCATGTGTTCGGTCTTTTTAGCAATTCTAAAAAGAAATGCTTTCATTTGCTTATGAAACAGTAACTTTCCCTGGGTAACAGATTCCTGTTAGTATTGTCTGATAAACAGGCAAAATATTAGCATTTGCTAATGGCTGTATTTGAGCATTTATTCGCTTTTACAAGTGTTTTACAGAATGCAAAGCTCACATTATAAACTACTCCATAAACCAGCTGTCCGATGAGAATAATTACCTGTCACGTAAATGAGCCTGGCCCCTCACATCCTTCAACCCATCCATCCCTAAAGGCCTGAAAAACTAAAGGCTCTGCAGCATATCTGGAAAGTTACCAGATCTGAGCTCTGGCTGATGCTTCTTATGGTTCTACTGCTGCCTTTAAATTTACTTGGCAGGATTAGTAACACTGGCAGAAAAATTGCTCTCACCAACATCATTTTACTGAATCTTCTAGCATTGAACAGGTTTGAATGAAGCAGTGGGCATCCCTCATTTACTTCGAACCAAAAGTTTCCTCTGGCTCACAGTTTCCTACTTCTGGGTATTGTCATAAAGATATAAGAGATCAGGGGTGGGTAGGACCTTTTGAGGTATAATCTCTGCACCACATCTCTTTATAGTGAGAGGTAATTGGGGGAGCAGAGGAGAAACTTGTGCATTGCTTCCAAACACAAATGACTCCTCAGGGAATCCTTAATCTGTAGCATAAGCCCAAGAGAACACCTTTTTTATTTTTTTCCCCCCACAGAAATAATCTAGCATTTAGTAGGTATAGCTGGAAATTCAGTTAGTACTCCTGCTAGGATGAGATGGTCAACTTTTTTCATTTATATCATGCCAGCAAGCTGGTGATTTCTGGCCAAGATTCACACAAGTGATTTAGAACTCAAAGAGTTGATCTAATTCAGCCTCAGATTGCATTTATGACTGTGTTTTAACTAGTATGAAAATAGTGGACATAAGTTAATGTTCAAGCTAGGAGATCTCAAGGGCTTCCAGAAAAACCTTGTTAAAATTCCATGACTGAGTTGAAGAGAGGATTAGGGTAATTCCCATGTTAGTCATGGAGTTGAGTCTCTCTTTCAACTTGTCCAAATTAATTTTCGTTCCTGAAGTTCATAAAAATTCTGTAAAAAAAAATGAATGCTTTCATTTTGAAACACACTAGATTGCTCATGTCTTCAAATATTTTGGAAAAGGAGATCCTTTCCCTTGTGGGTCTATTCTTACATTTAATCTGCCAGGTACTGCCACTACTACTCCTCTCCTCAATTCAAATTATGCAAATTAAGTACTTTACTGAGAGTTTAAGCCCTTATCTGACATTTATGCATGTAATTTTAGCAAGTTGAGTTATGCTGCACACATGCAAACCCCTGTTCCTATGTCTATGTATTTTCAAGATGGAAGCGTAGATGCATTGAGCAGAAGTACTAAGGGCATATTGGTTTTTGCCCAGTTTTCTTGTATTCTATATGAAGAAATACTTTTAATTGTTTAAAAAACCAAAACCAAATCACACAATTAATGGGTCTGAGGGCACCCAATGCTTATTAATAGGTTTTATCACAATAGTGGAAAAAGCAGTGAATGCTTTTTACTATGACACAAAGGCTGCACACACCATCAGCTAATCCAGATAAATTCTCTAACAGAAAAGAAAGAAGGACTAACAAAAACAAAAATCCAAGTTTTTTAAAAAGTAGTTTTTAACTTGGATTTTGTTGCCATCCTTAGACTCCAGATTTATTTTGAGTAGTCTGTGACAGGCGATGGGGAAAAAGCATATTTGTATATTCTGTGTAGCAACTTCATGCATGTGAAATTCTTAAGGGGAGGGAGGTTTTTCTGAATAGTAAGACTGTTAGTTGTTGGCACCACATGAAAATGATTTATTGCTTCAGGAAGTAAATAATCATGTATGGCCAAGAAGAATGAAGTTTTATGTAGATAGCGTCAAGTGGGTAAGAAAAGCTGAGTGGCACAGATACTAAGACAGCTTAAATATTTAAAAAATTGGAATAATTTTGTTAATGCTGCTGTCTTCAAGTTCAGTAAAATAAGTATGACGTTGAATTATTTGGTTTGAGTGTATGGTTTTTTTAATATGCTTTTTCATGTTGATCATCTATGTGAACTAAAACCCCAATAAGTTCTAATTGTCATTTGATTTAGGGACGTAGTCTCAGAAAGAGGGGGAAAAAAGTGATCTTAGCAGTAAGTAAGTGATATTTATTTGACTGTATCTTGTAATTTCTTACAGAACTTGAACAGTTCATACTGGTGGGCTTTTCTGGCCCTATCATTACTTAAGATGCATAGCTCTATATGTTTTTTTCCAGTTTTTTCTTACATCAAGGCAATGAAAGACATGGGAAGGTAACTACAGCTGCAGCATTAGTGCACAGTTATGCTCACATTTGAAAAACAGCTGGGTTAGGATAGAAGAATGTAGCTTACAGCAGATCTGTTTCTCCTTTAGCAAGCCTCAGCAGCATTAATCACTTTTTATTGAGATATACATGTGTGTGTATATACACACACACACGTACATATATATGATTTGTAGAAAATTATTTTCTTTTCCCTTTTCTGGAAGTTAAATTGTATCTGTCACCATAGTTATATTTCTGTTAATTGCTAATGAATTTTGTAAAGGACTTCTCTACGGAGAAGAAGCTGAGCATATGTAATCCAGATGTGATACAATATATTTGCATACTGTGTAATTGGCTTCATGTTTACACCCTTAGTGTGAAGATCTGGGGTCAACATATTCAAGCTGATTGCTGTGTTTCATTCTTCCAGGAATTTCATTCAGCATCACTGCCCACTGCCTTCAAGCTGTTTGGCATGGAGAATTTCTATTGAAAATCAAGATAGAGACCTTCTGATCAGCATAGCATCTCTGTTCAGTGGGATATCTTAAAAAAAAAAGAAAATCTTTTCCAGAACAAAGCTTTAATCATATGGTGTGAGAAAGGATGATCGACTTGTAACTGATGATCGACTGAAAGGATGATGACTTCTAACAAGGGTGTATGATGATTTCTAATCTCCACAACTGAAAGTTTTAGAGTTTCACAAAGCTGCTTCATATTGATTAGGCCAGTAGGAAGAGGTGAAGTTGCTTCTTAAAAAGCTAGCTTCAGTGAATACGTTTTTTATTATTTGTAATTTGAAGTATTTCCTTTTTGTTGATTGTCTTTCCAATGATACCAAGTAATAATTTTATTGTCTTGGGATCAGAAGTCTTGACTGTTTTCTGATTTATGCAGTCTGCAGAGTCCCAGACTCCCTCTTAAGCCATAATCAGAATTCACTGGTGTGAATGAAGCTTGACTTCTCAGAGAAGTTGACTTCTCTGAAGAGGTATATATGTAACACCTACAAAAAAGAAACAGAGAAAATTCCAAAAGATAAATCAATCTTTCTATTCCGGACTTCTTGCTAATAAAAACTAAAAAATTGTAATCCTAGTTGTTTGGAGTAAACCAGCATAGACAAATAAAAATTTAATTTAATGACATTTTAATAATTTGATTTAATAAAATTGTAAGAGCTGTCATGTGGATTGTCACTTTCATTACTAAATAGAATTTTTAACACCTATATTTAGATATGCCTAATATTTTCTATCACCAAATCTTATTTTCATTTACTGTAGTATTTCCTTTATTTAATAAGTTTTAATTCTCTGTTTCAAGCCAAGTGCTTTTTGAAAACTTCAGAAAAATTCTCTGTCCTTTTAGAAGAATGACATCAGGGAAAATACGTAATTTTGTTTTTGTTGAAAAGTCCTTGTTGCCATCTCAGGTGTTTTACTCCAGGCTCTGAAGCAGAGAGCTTAACCTTGGGAGGAGCATGATCCTTACATTAAGGTTGTGCCTTTTTCAATTGCTGTTGAAGTTGGCCAACATCTGGCATTTTTACAGATGTGAAAATTATATTGTTATTGTTCAGAAGGGTTTCACAGCCACATCCCCTGACAGATCCATCTGCATCCAATATACCTCCTGTTCCCCCAACAACTGCTGCTTTGCAAAAATTCTGCAAACAAGCCATCTTCATAGAACAAGTCAGTGTCCCTTATTTTGAGAATGGAGGAGATGCTCTGGAATTTCCAATACTTCCTGTTGGATTAAGCGCGGGAGAGATGGTGGGTGCTGTCTATATTCATGTTTGTTGCTTCCCTTTGAGACAATGTTCTCAAAAATTGTGGAAGGATTCAGGAAGCTTAGAACAGTTAGGGAATTGTGGATTCAAGCATCTGAAAAATTGTTTTTATCAACACGAAAATCAATAATAGCAGTTCTCTTATTAAAAGCATTTATGATTTGCCTGCAAAAAATTCAGTCCAAGTTAAAATTAGACATGCAGTGAAGTAGCCATGGAGAAACATTTTACATACTTGCAGAGAAATCTGATGATTTCAAAAAAATCCTCCTGCTTTTTGAATCATTTTTACATTAGTAGGGTTCAAGAATGGCTTTCATCTTTAAAATGAAATTTTGCAGATCTTCTATATATTTTGCAGCAATGCAAGCCTAAATCATCCCCAAATGTTATCTGAATTTATATGACCCGATCATTAACCTGAACTTTAGGAAGTCTCTAAAGACTAATTCATAGGGGAAGAGTATTCTCCCTTGGTTACATTAGACCCTTGGCATCCTGGAGACTTGGGGTTTTGTCCTCACAGTGCCAGGTATGTCCTGTGAAAAGTCTGATCTCTGCGGGCACAGCTGTCTGCAACTTCAAACAAAATGAAACCAAACAAAAAGACAAAAAAAGGGGCTTTTTCCTGTGGCACTGTGGTTTGCTACTGTTAACAGCTGCCCACCTTGTCTCTTCACAAGAGGTCTCCATCCTCAGAGCTGAGGGGAGCATGTGCTTGTACCCTCTTCACCAGTTTGTTGGTTCAGACACTTCAGCAGTGACATGAACTGAACAGCTGAATGGTGCCCCCTGGTAGGTGCCAGGCAGTGATTAGAAAATGGCATGGTGACTCTGAGGCCAGGGAGCAGGAAGGTTGTTTGGATTAAGGTGTTAACAACTCTCATGGCAAGATGAGACAGGGCTCCCTAGTCAAAGCCCTAAATCTGCATTCTTCCTGCTTATAAACACCCCTCTGCTGCTTCTCACCTCAGGATCAATGGGAGGTCCTGAGGGCTTCTCATATTTGAAAGTTGGTCCATTTTTTCCCCCCAGAGTCTTAAAGAAATATTTAGGAGTTGAAATTAAGGATGTTTTATTTTTTTTTTAACTGCAGCCCTAACCTATTTTCTGTGTTAAAGATCAGAATTCAGTACATGTGCAGATTCTGAAAACAACTAACTAGGTAATCAAAAAAATCTATGACTTTAGTTCTTTGGCTTTAAAATAAAATCTTTTTTCTCTACTGCTATGGGGTCATACTCATTTTTTAAATATTTTCTGAATTCAGAAGGGGCCATTTTAATAATTTATTTTGATTTCAGCAAAGCACAGGCTTAAAAATATTACCTAGTAGTTTTCCTAAAAAGGCCAAGAACTTGTGCAGAGCAAGGGGATGTTTTTGAGGCAGACACAGCAGCTTGACTTAGAGTGGCAGAATCCAGCACAAGCCTTGCTAGTTATATTTTACTAGTGAAATGCCGTTCTTCTGTGAGAAGTCTTACTTCACAAGTCAGGGACAGACGCTTTTTCCACCTAGGCCTTTCTTTGAACCACTGTGGAGAGGGTGCAGCATAAGCTGCTGCTACATCCTCGTCTGTTCACAGTTCCTGAGCTGCAGGCAACAGCAGGGAGCTCAGCATGGACTAAACACCCAAGTGTTCACTTTGATTTGCAGAAGGATTTTGTGTCCAGCCCTGAGCTTTGTGCTACTGCAGTGATACCTACGTTGCCCCATGGCTATTTCATAGCAGAGGATAGTGTTTGAAGAAAAAAATAAATACTGAAAATGCCTCACAGGGTTTGTAGTCAGGCATTCTTTATGCATGCTTGTGATTTGTCTTAAAATCGTTATTTTGGAAATGTTATGTATCCTAGATTAAATGAAGAAAAGTATAGGCTCTCTTTTGACAGAATATTGCATAAAACATTACTAAAGAAGTTGCTGTCTAAACTAGACATTTATTCTTTTCTGCAAAAAATTCCAATTTTCATTTAAAAGATTACTAGTGTTGGAAAGTCTAATGTTGCCTGTACTTAGTTCTTCCTTCTCTTTAAAAGTGCCACAGATTAATGTCATAGAATCACAGAATGATTCAGGTTGGAAGGGATCTTAAAGGTCATCTAGTTTCAACACCCTTGCAGTGGTCAGGGGCGCCTTTCACTAGACCAGATTACTCAGAACTCCATCCAACCTGGCCTTAAACCCTTCCAGGGAAATGATGAGCAAGCTATGTTTGTCTAACTTGTGTAATTTCTAGGCATTCACTCTTGTTCCTTTTTTCAGCACTGAAAGAGTTAACTTTTTCATGTGTCTTTTCCCTGTATTGGAACCGACCAGTTACCCTTGATAAGATGAAGCTTTTCCTCATTAAGCTAACTAAATCAAAGTCTTTGAGTATTTCATTAAATACATAGTTCCCAATAATTTAATAAAAGCCCCAGTTCTTCCCTGACCCTCTAATTTTTAACATGCTGCTTGAAATACTGGTACTAGAACTGCATGCTGTACTTTACCACCAGCTGTAGTAATTTGAAAAACAGAAGTAATACATGTACCAGACTCCTACTCAGTGCTCCCATGTTAGCAGATATAGTGATCACATTAACCCTTGCTTCACACCCTTACTTTGGTTACTGGCTGACCCCCATCAGAACCAGTTTCCCAGAATAATATCCTTTGCTTAGAAACACACCCTTCAGTATTTGCTCTTGGGCCAGGAAGAACCCTCATTTTCCTTTGCACTGAAGCTTTTGTAAATACATTCTTTGCAGTTCCACTCCTGGCAGCCTTCCACTTCCATCCCACGCTCATCACTTTATATCTCTCTGTATTCTCTCCTGACACTGATTTGGAGTCATCATGACCAGATTGCCTTTGCAAATAAATATCCTTGGGAAGCCAGGAGTGCTGATAAATAATGTTGAGTTTCCATATCCATTAAAGCAGCCATGTCCCCTTTGATTCTGCTTGAACATATCTCAAGCTTCTGAAGAATGTATAATCCCACCTGGAGATGAGTCAATAAATTGTAAACACATACAAGGCATTCAGAACTAGTGACAAAATCCCTCCAAATATGGGTCCTTGTGTCAGTGGCTCAGAAATGGCAACAAAAGAACTGAAGGATGAGAAGAACAGAAGAGAACTGATGATGATGAATGTACCACAGTTCCGAGAAGTCTGGATCTTAGTTGTGTCAAACCAAAGAATTGTGTAGTGTTTACTTATCCATCAAAACCATGATTGATATGATCCTTGGCTGTAACTTTGCACAGTATGCACTAAATTACAGGCCTTGGGTTGGCTTGGAGATTTGTTTGTGCATATTGCTTTGCCTCACATCTGTTCCTTCCCAATGCTTTTACTTCCCTAGAGTCAGGGCACTGTAAACATCACAAACTTCAGCCTGAACAGAAGCAACATATAACTTTTGGAAATGGTTAATTCTTTCAGTGGCTTTTACACACTTTGCGTATGCATCCATATCGTGACTCAGCACCTCTACTCACAGTACTGGCTCATCTCGAGGAGTGCTATGGAAACAAAAGTCTAGCAATACTTTTGCTGCTGGAGACAGTGTTTTAATAGAATCATAGAATTGTTTAAGTCTGAGGATTCACTCAGTCCTGATAAAGGTATTAAACAGGACTGGCCCCAACTCTGAGTCCAGCTGCCAGCTGGAGTAACTCCATTCACCACCACTCCCTGGGCCTGGCTGGCTGGACAACTTTTGGGTTTTACCCAGTGAACGTTGCACCTCTCCAAGGCACGAGCAGCCAGTTTGTCCAGGAGAGAACTGTGGTAATCCGTGTCAGAGGCTTTTCTCAAGTCTTGGTGGACAATATCTACAGCCTTCCACTCATCCACTAAGTGGGTCACACTGTCATAACAGGAGATCAGGTCAGTCAAGCAGTACCTGCTTGAACTTCATGAGCTCAGGCTGGCTGGACGTGATTCCCCATATGTCCTGTATGTGCTGCATGGTGGCACTCAGGGTGATGTGCTCCATAACATAAACAGCCAAAATCACATTACAGAGAAAATTCAGACACATTGTAGGATGTTGAAAACTGCTTGGCCTTAAACAGCTATTGCAAAATGTTATTAATTTTACAGTGTATTCGATAATTATTTGCAGGTATAATAAAAAAGAACTGAAAACTAAGGGCAAAGGCTCCAGGGAAGAAAAGTTCTCCTGTGCTTGTTCAGATATTTGGTATTTCCCTTTACTCTTCCAGCAGCTGGAATGCATTTATGTTTCAGAGTAAGATGAGGAAAAGATCATGATAAAGAGCACCCTTGTTCATCTTTCCAGTTTGTCCATTGTTTGTTTTGAGTAAGATCCTTCTATATCTCAGGAAAGTCTTGTCTCTGGGTAACATCCTCAAAAGTAAAACCAGATTTAAGGGTTGTAGCAACTCAAATAGAGGGCTGTATTTAGGATTTTTTTTTTTTTTTTTTTGCCTAGCCCCCCATCTAACACATTCCTGGCTGAACAACTGGCTGCTGTCACAGATGCTTTAGGAAGAAGAAAATAATTTCAGACATAGTTCAGCCTCTCAAGGGATGTCAAACAAAAGGCTAAGGTAGAAGAGTAGCTGGGAATAGCTCCCCAAAAATTGGGGGGAGGTGGGAAAGGGGAAAAGTATTGGTTTATGTTCTTGGCACTGATATTATGGAAAGGGGTCCCCAAGTTCCTGAGATGTTTTTGTCGTGCTGCTGCCTGCATAAAGGGTGTACCTTTTCTCTTTTAAGAAGCAGACATCTCTACAGGGAAAGAAAGAAGAAAAGATCTGTTTGGGGGATTATTATATTTACTCTAAATATAAAATTTATATATAAAAACTCTATATAAAGAGACAGCTGAGAAGCAAAAAACTTCTTATGCTAGGACCAAGGGATCAAACTGGATGAAAAAGAGTCAGGAAGTGGTCAAAATAAAGAAAAGAGTGGAAAATGACACCAATGGAAATTTTCAGCAAAAGGCTGGGCAGCATGGCCCCAGGCTTTGCTGCTGTCACTGTGGGGAGCACCTTTTCAAGCATCGGCCATAGGATCTTCCCACACAAATCACTTAATCCTTCTTTCCTTCCTTTTGAATAAAACAGTCCTTTCCACACATCCTTGGGAGAAATTAAGCATTTAACCATAACTGGGCCAAAAGCATTTTCCAATTTTAAACTAAGCAAAATTATGCCAAACTCTTATCTTTTGCTGTCTGTGGAGCACAGAGAAAGCACCATATGGTGGGGAACTGAAAATAAATCAGATATTCCCTAGTGAGGGGTGAATTATCAGCAACATTAATATCTAGATTATCCAGAGAACAGATTTTCCTTCGGACACTGTTGAAGATGAATCCCAGTTCCTGGCAATGTTGATGTCTCCACATTAATATTAGGGGACCTTCCTTAATAACTGATGAGGCCCTGTGGCAACGTGGAAAACTATTTTGTGCTGTAGATGAAGATTTTGAAAGATGAATGCTTGAAACCTTGTAAAGGTTAGCCATATACATCCCTCTATGAGTCCTAATGGAATCGGGATGCAACTATACAATGCAATTCATAAGGAGCCTGTTGCTCCTCCTCCATGAGACAGATGATCATGATATCTGAAAGTACACAATACTGCACAGTGGTATCCATCTGCTAAAAAATTCCTGTTGCAAAGGCACACCCTATTTGTATAAATAAGATTTACATTCACAGCATTATTCAACATTTCATCAAGTGTCCTGAAAGCAATTCAAAAAGAGAAATGGCAAAAGTAATGGATATCAAGAAAACAAGGAGAGTGTAGGTCTGAGTCAAAGTTTGAAAATCTTTTCTTCACTGAGAAAAAAGCCCACAGCAGCCCAAACATGTAGGATAGAGATATGTAGTGGAACATCATACCGCGGTGCATTTTCTCAGACTACAGAGTGGCACATTTGAAAAAACAGTTAACATCAAAATAGTCTTATTACAGTCTCTTAGTGAGACTACTCTAAACTGGTGCCTAAAGTGACAGACCCATTTGAGTTTGATTTTGCTAAATTACTGTGCTGAAACTAATTTATGGTTTTTAATTGACCATCGTGTCTATGGTCAATTACAGGTGCGGCCTCAGAAAGGTGTATGTGAAGCATTTCTTCAGATGATTTTTACTCACTGTAGTTTGCTAAAACCTGTACCAGGAAGTATTATTATAGTACTAAGAAAGTTTATTTTATTGACTGCTGTGGCTCTCTCCTGGCTCATTCTTTTCTAAAAACTGGGCACAGCCCCATAAACCACAGAAGTACAGAATCAAGATTAAAATTAACCTCAATGCCACTTAGTGAGATCATTTAGGCAGTTGGAGTCAGCGTGGTTTTGCACCAATTAAGTACTGTTACAAGGCAAAATCCCATTGACTAGAATTATGTCAGTGTTTAGTGCAAAATAATGTACATTATCCTAGCTATATGAAGTCATGATGGAGCATGGTGCCAATACATTTTAAGAACACTTTGCACAATCCTAGCAAAAAATTTAAATATTGCCAGTGTCAACTGAAGGACAGCATTCATTTTCTTGATGTCATGCTGGGTATGAAAAAAAAACCTAATGCAAAATATTGAATAGATATCAATGAAGGATTTTGTTTATTTCAAACCAAAAGGAAATGAAATAATAGCACTGTTACCATGAGGTGCTCCACCCAGGTAATGATTCACCTAAATCCAAAATAAAACAAAAAAGACCAAAACCAAATACTTTCCCCTACCTCCCCCCACAAAAAGCTTACTTAAAAAAAAAAAAAAAAAAAA
>VYXD01004173.1:202768-250013 GCA_013397195.1 Hylia prasina | reverse complement strand
AAACAAACAAACAAACAAAAAAACCCCCAAAACAACAAAGGAAAAAAAAAACAAAAAAAACCAACCACCAAACCAAAAAGCCCCACAAACCAACAACAACAACAAGAAAACCAGACACCAAACTAATTTACTCTCTGTTTGTGTTGGATGAAGAATCAGAAATAGAACTCTGGCCAGCCAATACAGTCACCTATCCACACAACCATAATAGTTTTATAGATCTCTAACCATGTAACAATCAATTCTGTTACTCTTTATTGGTGGAGAACTGCATGGAAAAGAGATGAAGATACCTCCTTAGTCCTTGCAGAGCAAATAAATCTTAAAATAAATTCCCGAAAAGAAAAAAAAAAAAACTGTATTATACTAAAGGCATTAAGCACTTTTTAAGTGTCTTGCCAACAGTTCAAACATGGAACAAAACTACTCCTAACAAAACTACTCCTGTAATCACCATAAAAATTAATAACCTTGAAGCTGGGAAGGTCTCAGAGGCTTGGATAATGGAATCTGCACCTCCATTACCTTGTTACCTTTTTGACCAATTTGTTTTCAATTGGTAATACTCTATTATGAAAACTTTAAATTTCCTTATGTGTTAAATCAGGCACTGTATGGAGGAAATAAACCCAGAAATTTTAAATCCCCTGGAAATTAGGCACTGAGATAACAGTTTCTTTGACTCACAGAAGAAGCCTACTGTTAGAATGAGCTGGCTAATAAAACCCACAGGTCACCAGAAAAAAAGGAATGGTGAGTATTTTGAGCATTTACTGAATGGTCACATTTGAACCCTGCTTCTCCTTCGTGGTGCCCAAGTAACACTTACTGCTAGGAGTGGGTTCATGGACTTCTATTACATTTCTTCCTTAAATTTGTCACAACCTGAGGATCTGCCATTCCTCTGGCCCTTACTGCAGGGAATGAACAGCGTGCCCTCGGTACTGCACTTCAGTTATTTGCCTTAATCCTCTGTGTCCAGGATTTATCCTAATTCCTTGAATTCAGCCTAATTTTCATTCAACTCTGTTGAAGGTATCTCTTACATTCTGAGCAAATGCTGCATGAGGAACTCTCTGCTACATTTTTAAACAAATGCAGCCACGGTGATTAGACTTGGACAGCTGGCTGGTGTTGAAGTTGTCATGTTAAAGGTTCCTGTAGTTATTTTTTTCTTAATCAGTCTAGAAGCGACATGTTGCTATAGACAATCAATTTGTTTACAGCAGAAGATAAAGGCTAATACTTCAGTGATCCAGCCACTCACATGTGTATGTATGGATTACGTACTATATTCACATAAAAATAAAATTGAAAAGGCACAACATGAGGCAATTTTCATAAAAGACTAACAATGCTGACAGTAGGTGTCCTTTTAACTGAAGGCTTTTTTTCTTTGGGCCTCTTCAGTAAGAGAGTAAGTTCTTTAAAATAACAAAGTTAATTTTAGCTAGCAGTGAAATGATAAATAAAAGATTTAACTCTCTACGGGAGGCTATTTTTTCAACTGATGAAAGGAGAGAGATGTCTGACAGAATAATAGGATTAATTTTAAAAACATGCTCAGCTTTGGACATTATGTCCAAAAGCAATGACATGATTACTGTTGTCTTTGAAGAACGTACAAAAGTTTAATTTTAGGGAAAACACTGGAAATGCTAAGACAGTAGGCATTTGATTTGCTTTGATAACTTAATAGACAGTTTAGCTACCTTTCAAATTCTTGGCTGACAATTGAAAAGGGTGCATTTTAAATATGTTGTCTGGATTTCACAGTCTCAGCTGCTATGGGCTTTGCTGGAAATTGTACTGTTACTATCTTTGGTAAAAAGTCTAAGTTTTCTTGAGACAGTTGTTTTGGGCACCACCAATTTCCCCTGTCAAGCAACATGGGCAAAGAACACACATCTTTACCAGGCTGATCTATAAGGAAAAGTCAATCACATTTTACACATTTTTTTGGAAAGTGAGATCCTGATCACCTTGAAATTAGTTTATTTTCAAAATATTTAAAATTATATTTTGTTCTATGAACACACAGATGCCTGAAAAGAAAGTTTTACATGTTCACACACTGAAGCTGGATAAAGATAATATAAGAAGCTATTTTGAATTCCCTGACCTTCACAGATTGAAATTTCAACTTCAATCAGTGCTAACACAGTTTTTCTTCTCCCCTCCCCTTTTCACAATACAATAAAATTTTATTTGAATATTGTTGTGTGGGTTATAAAATCTCAGAGAATTGAAGTGGCAAGTCTCCAAGATCTGACTGTGCTAAGGGAAGAGATAAATTACCTTTCTTGAAGAAGAGAGTGATTGCTTCATGTTTAAAATCTTTCTGCTATTAGGAATGAAAAATAAACACTTGGATTTTGGTCTGTGACCTCCTTACAATGTCCATGAAGGAAATCACATAAATGTCAGCTGACGTAGGCCTTCACATAGGATGGGGTTTGAAACAATTTCCAGAGAGAGTGGGGGCTTTGCCAGCTCAAAGAATAACATTTTTGAAAGACATTTTGGGGACAGGTGTATTATTATGCATTACAGTAACTGAACTCTTCCAACTTTTGTTGTTTTAAGCAAAAGAAATATTAGGAAGAATTTAGATTAATATTAATATAACTTCTACCTTTGAAACAGAGAACATATTTAACATTTTAAAAGTCAATAAAGTACACTTAGAGGAGCATTCTTGTTATACCAGAAATACACTTTTTAAGCAAACATATTTTTATTCTGCAGGATTTGTCTGTCTCTTTCTATGTAGTAATAGAGTTCTAACATTAATAAGAAGAAACCTAAGTAATGTAAGTACCGCTGCTTAGAATATTAGCTGCAATACCAACAGTCCTTGTCATTGTTAAATTTTAAGTCTTCATTGCCAAATACACGAGACAAAATAAATAATTTTGTGTAACTGCAGAAACCTTTCTCCCCCTGATCCCTTTCTTTTCCCCTCTAAGATGTTTTCATGCTCTTTTAGGGTAGCATAACACGTTAACGTCTTTATGCTGCAATTTGCTGATATGAAGTTTCATTCTACATGTTAATATAGGAATGCTACAAGAAAGTTGCTTGATCTTCTTCCAAGTTTTAAATACCAATTTTAAGCAGCAATAGTCTCATTCACTAATTGCTGTTTATTTCTTACGTGCTGCTGTATTTTTCCTTTTCTTATTTTCTCTTTCTACCACAGCAGAGTCTTTTTAATTGCAGTACAATTTTTCATTCTGCTCAGGTCAGTTTTATTTCCCTTCTTCCCCCAGCTTTAACAATATTTGCACAGAAAAATAGAGAGTGCCGTGTTATTTTTGGCTTTTGATAAAAGTAGGCAATATATTTTTGCTTTGCGTTAAAACCAAGGTTAAGTAGTGTTAAAAGTAAGGCGTGGACCAAAACTGAAAAAGCTGCTTAGCTAAAATATTGGGTTTTTTTCAAGAGGTCTTACTCACAATCAAACAATAATTCTCAGTGGTGCAAATCTGTGATCTCATTCTGAGAGAAAAAAAAAAATCAGTTTCCTCCCAAATTTGTCTCAAACCAGGACATCTTTTCATTAACAGATCAAAAAAAGAAACATGGGAAAAACCTATGCTTTTTTCTGCATTTCCAAAGATGGTATCTTCTTGTTGTAGATGCTTTAAACCTGAAAGAACTGTAATGTTCTAGCCTCCAGCCTTTCCTCCAACTTTGCTTCTTAGGTCAAGAAATAGAGATGAAAACATTAATGGAGGTTTTCCTTTTAGTACACAGACTTGGGGTCTCTTCAGGGATCCTGGAGGCATTTTTTGAACTTCTTAATTCTTCAAGGGAAAGTATAAGCTTCCTTGTACTGTTCTAGTGTTACCAAACTGAACTTTATTTAGTCTGAATGTACTTCAAGGAAAGAAGCCATCATCTCACTTTATGCCATCTGTGTATCTATGTGTTCATAGCAAAATTAGTTCTTCAGTCTGATCCAAGTCTAAAAATTGGTCTCAAATTAATAGCAAAAAGCTCATATTCATTAAATGTTCTATGTTCACTCTCTCTCATCAATTGTTTTCTTCTCTGCACTGTTTTTCTCCATCTTTCTCTGTTTCCTACACTGTATTCATATGTCCTAGGTTGAAAATGTAAGATGTGCTCAGAGTATGTATTCTATCACCATCTTCATGAGCTGTTGGAACCAGGTGGGGCAGTGTTTCCCTTATCTTCTGCTAATGGCCCATCAATGCCTTGCCCTATGACTCACAGATAACTCCCCTCCGGGAGCTGTCTCTGTTTAATGGGCCATCAAGAACCCATTACATGACTCATTGAATGATATCAGCCCATTGTGAGATGCTCCACCCAGGGGGAGGAGCCAAGCATTCCCACCTGCATATAATCCTGGGTTTAGGACAGCAGAGTCAGCTTTTTTTCCCCCACTGGATTCACGGAGGACAAGAGCTACCAGACCTTTCTACAAGACCACTGCTTCGACAAGACCATTTCATCTGGACTGCTACCACCACCCTAACTAACAGGGTGTCAGGTTGTATTCTGACTCTGTCAGTGGTATTTTGTGCTATTGAATTTATTTTATTTTACTTTATTTTACTTCTTTTCTTTTGCTCTTATTAAATTGTACTTCTGACTTGGAGTCTCTCACTGGTTTTGCTTTCAAACCAGCATATCATAATTCAATGAAATGTCAAGGTTCTTAAAATAACATAACTCAGCATTAGATAAAACAATGAATAAAAATATGGGCTGATTTCCTCTCCTCCTGCTCTTCTTTATATCCAAAAGACTATACAAAATTTCCATGGAAGGTGGAACATAAGTGCAACTAAGTAATGAACTTTGCAAAAAGTCTTTGGACATACCTTTATTACTGACACTGCTTACCAGGCTCCTGCTGAGTTTAGGGCACTTGGTTCTGGGCACTCTGTAAACAAAGAAGAAGCTTTATACTCACAGGGGAGTGAAAGTAGGAAGTTATTCTTCATCTTCAAGAAGGATGGTGAACAGGGACTGTGTTGATTCTATTTTCAAGAGTATCTCTGGCCTGATAAGATCTGACCTGTTAAGACTGATACTACAGGAGATGTTATAGTTGAATGAACCTGTTAAGACAACCAAGAAAAGGAGGCTCTGTAAATTGAGTAGATGCTATCTTGTGTATGCTCAGATTTCATAAATTCCAAATTTTATAAATTCCAATAATAATAAGACTGAACACAGGACTTTCAAGCTGTCCACTATTACACAGTACTTGAAATGGATGTTGACTTATGTTGCTGGAGTTCTGATAAGTACTTACATTACAGTTATTTTTTGGAACACTCTGATGAGGTTTAAATAAAAACAGACAACTTGGAACTGCCATAGAAACTTTTATTTAAAAAATTACTTACATATAAATCCATATAAAAAGCTTTTAGTGGCTAAGTGAATAAATACAGAAGAACACCCATAAAGAATCTTGATAACTTCTGCTGCAATTTTGTATTACTTTGTTGTAAAATTAATGTTAAATAGGCCACTTTAATCTCAGCTCTTTATGTTACATTGGAACCTGTTAGATCTTGAGTTCCTCTTCCATCTTCATTCCACATACCTGCTACTTAGTGCAAGTGTAAAAGATTTTAAAATTCCTTTGTTCACAAGGCTGGAATAGAGGACAGGTTTACATCATAGAGGAGAAAGAACTTTTATAATGACAAAACAAGTAATTTAATTTTCATAATTTGACTGAAATACATCTTTTTTTGATTGAGAAGCTAACAGTAAATACTAGCACCTTAAAAACACTGTAGTCTCCGTTTGAATCATTCTTCCCATCTCATCACCAGACTTGTCAGGGATTTTGTTGGCATGTATGTAGCAAATGTTTAAGTTGGAGCTATGGCGTGGAAAGCATGGTCTGAAGAAGAGAGATGTAGAGTCTGGAAAATTCTGTCAATTTGTGTTACTTTGTAAAGTTGTAAAGGTAGTTAAGTAACGGGATTTGTCTTAAAAATAAGCCAGTATTGACTCTGTACAAGCACACATTCTCACATCTCTTCTAGTTTTCTGTTATGCAGTACAACTTTACAAAAAATATTAGTTGTAAACAGCAAGCCAACTGGATCAAAAATAGACACTCTTTCCTTCTAAACTTGAGACAGGATGAACAGCAAAATTATTCTCCTTCCTACTTCCAATATACTCTGACATGGTCCATAATGTTATCAGAAGAAGTCTTCTCTCTTCAGGTTTCAAAAGTCTTGTTTTTCAATACAGAAGTTAATTTATAAACAGAGCAGCAATAATATTTCCTTTAAAATATAAAATCCTGACATTTTTCTTGAATTGTTGATTTTTTGATGTCTGAACTTAATGATAATTGATTCCTGGGAGATTTATTTGCTTAGAGAGTTTTTATCATCCATGCTTCAGTGGCCATTTTGCTGTTTTAGCTGCTGCCAATATATCATAGACTTCTCTGTACTGGCTGTCCAGTCACATGCTGTTCAACCATTGCCAAAACCATCTTCACATTTTCCACTAATAAAACTGCAGTACAGAGAAATTGTCATGTTTATAGTGTTACTAGAAATAATAACCCTTTAAGATTTAATAAATTTAAAAGGCAAATAAAACAGCATCCCTGAAAATGTCTGGGGTTGTGAAACTCAGCTTTAAAGACTATTTTTTCTGTACATTGCTTTTGCTTTTAGATTTTACCATCACTTCGTCTCGTACTGAAGAAAACAAATTGCTCAACAATAAAGTGAAATTTAGGAGAATTTCTAACTCCTAAAAGAGGTTAAAGTACACTCAATCGCAGGAACATTTGTGAGGAAGCCAGCTTTACTCATGTTTTTGCATCTTTCCACCCACAGAAGCAACTATAAAAACTCAATTTTGTATTTGTCTGGGAAAGCCAAAATTGTTAGTATTTGAAGATCAGGTAGGTGTGCAAAATAACTTTGTCTGTCTGTCTGTCTATCTGTCTATCTATCTTCTTTCTAAAGATGCATTTATATGTTGACACGCCCTGAAAAGTTCTACTTAACATGAAGGAAGGGGACTTGAGGCAATCTGTTCTCAGTGGGAAACATAAGGTGTACAATTTCTAGGGAAGAGTGCTGAGGGGATGGAAGGGCTCAGTTTCTAGCATTAGACAATCCCAATTATGTGTGTCATCCAAAGAGGGGAGCATGTTGCCTCTACCAGCTAATCTGCTTGTGTCAACTACCCAGTGATGCTGCATAGTGCATACAGCTCTGAATCAGCACTGAGACTGCTCTCATATCACACCATTATCTCTCTGCCATGAAAGTCTTTGCCTCTCATGTGCTTAACCTGAGTTATTTGTATTATTCAAAACCACACTGGCAAGTAGCTCTCAGAAAGATGTTCGTGCATTTCCTGCGAAATCTGATATTTATGAACTACATACAAACTAGCCCAGGTTTCTTTTAAGTGTCTGGCACAGAAAATCCAAGCATGTTGTTATGGTTGCATGACAAACTGTGCTTTAGATCCTGCTAGGATATCCATTGCATGACAGGCTTGTTTTCCCTCACCCATCACAGAAGATGAAGCCTTGGAGTCCCATAGCTCTGTGTTCTCAGCTGTGTTGGCATTATGGACCCAGTTGTACCCAGCAAAAGCAAAATCTTCCCTGTCAAAGAGCCTATGATCAGCACACATGGAAAAAATTACTCAACTTTAGGCATTCATTCATTCATTCATTCACAGGCACAGAAAAGCAGGAAAAAGAAAAAAGGTTAGGCATATAACCACATTTCCTCTTAACTGCCTCTTAGTCTTTACTTTCAATGCTTGGTAAACCAACTTGCACCCAGTCCTGGTCTGGGAAAAATAAACTAAGCTTCTGTAATGTGCTTTATTTAGCTAGGTGTAACTGCAGTGATATAATGACAGCTTTAGGTCAAGAGAATTAAATGGAGCAATGCTTACAGCTGCTCATCCTACTGTTTCATCCAGGTAGTGGATGTACCTTTGGCTGCCTCTTAATCTCAAAAGCAGGAAGTAGGTTAAGCATCCCAACTAGCAACAACACAGGAGGACGTCACTCCTAGAGAGCCCAAGCCTGAGTTTTAAATCAGAGAAAGTTGTATTTGGAGTTCTACTGCACGGAACTAGTCCTTTTTCTTTTAAACACTATGAAATCTAAATGTATTATGCAAAGGAAGAAAAAAAAATGGTGGGGTGGGATTGAAATCTTGCTGTACATACTTGGTATGTGGGAAAGCTGCAGTATTTTTAATGAAATTGGCATATTAGATGGCGGATTGGGTTCAGTTCTAGGTGTAAAAGCAGAAGAATGAATGTAATCCAAAATTTGAAAAACCTCAATTTCCAGGCAAGACTGCATCATGAGATATTTTCCATAAGGAAAAGAGACAGAGGAAGGACATGATTACAAACTTCAAATATGTAAAGAGTTGCTTGTTATTCTCTATGCCCATGAAAACTAATGTAGCAAAAGAAAAGAGAATGTGCAAGGAATAGGTGAGGAATAGTGATCTAAGGGTTCCCAGACCTCCATGTCTCATAGTAAGGACTGGAAGAGGAGGGGATGATCAAGCTCAGGGCCATCCTGAGCATGTAGGGGTGTGTGTGGGTACCTGAGAGGTTGTTGAGAGGACTGGTCACTCTGAGGCTGCTGTTTGTCATCTCTGAAGTCACCAGTGTTCCCACTTGCACGTGCAGTGAGACCGTCACTATTGCACAACTTGACAATCAAAGCTGGGCCACAATTCTTGCTATCATTAAGTTGTCTAACAGTAACATGTTAAAACTCTAAGAATTTCACCACTTAAATTCTTTTAATTACTTTAAGGTGACATGATGCTATTTACAAATATCAACGTCTACTACTGATGAATGTTAACATGCTGCTACTTATGAATAAGTGCATTACAGTGAGGTTTGCAATAAATTTCCTAACAGATCAGGGGCTTTTTTTAATTCTGGAGCTTATTTCTTGATGTCTTTTTGTTCACAGCTGTATTCCTATATATCCAGATATTCCTATTCGCCCATCTTTCTTTCTGAGTTTCCCAAATGTGAGTCAGCCTGGTCTGGAGCTGTACCTGGAGCAGAAAGCTGAAAAGCAGAGTGTATTAACACTCTTGCTAATTTGTCTTTCTCGCTGCCAAGCCAAAGCACAGGCACAACCTCCCAGCTTGGAGTACAGCCAGGATAAATCTATGACTACACTTATCCGAGCAGATACACTTTTCAACATCTAATTCCTTTTTACCAACATCATTCTAAAAATCCTTTCCTCTTTCATGGTAGGAAGCCTCTGTCTTTATATATGCCTTAGCATCAGTATTACTGGAGGCCGCGGGGAGCAGCAGCCATTTTGAAAGAGAATAATTCTTTTTTACCAGGAAAAAGTGCCAGCTTCTAATGAAAGCAAGTTTCAGCTCTGTGTTTTTATTGATAGTTCAAACAATAGCAGAGGTAAGAAGCACAGGATAAGGAAGAGTGGCTGTGTAGGTGTGCATTTAAACAGAGTGTGCTGAGAACAACGAGAGAGTATTTATGGCAGAAGAGAGCATATGTTGGGGATATGTGGGAAGAGTAGGGAATGGTGAGAAAGTCTAGCATGGGCCCTTCAGCCACATGGGCTCCTGTTTCACCAGAAAGAGCAAGAAAAAGGCACTTTCATGTGTTCTGGGGAATAATTTCCTTTAATAAATATTCCACCAAAGGTGAAGATCAAGACAAATGCCTCAGTCATGACCTGGGTTATTGCATGATTTCATAGACCATGGACGTATTGCATGGACATCGTAGACCAGAAATTAGTTGACTTGGTTCCTCTGTTGTCCATAGCTGATGTCTGAGTTTTAGAACTAATATTCAGCATTTTTTATTTACGTACATGTTGTACTTCTAAGCTCTATTTTGGCTATATTGTGTATGATGGGTTTGGGCAGAAAAAGATAGAGGTGTTTTTTGAGCATGATTTTTGAGCAGAACCACTTCCTGTGGAAGATTCTGTTTTGGCACAAAATTGACAGTTTAAAAAATTGCAAAACAAAGCTCTGTCTATAAAACAATAGAATCAATCTTTTCATGAGTCAATTTTTCGATTGAATGTTTAAGTTAATTAAACCTTTTAAATAAGTTCATTGTTGAAATTTATTACACTGTTGAATGACTTTAAATTGAGCTGGATTTTACTGAATATTCTTGAGATCTTAATTTTTTTCTTGATTTGGTGTGGGAAGAGATTATAAAAGATTGACCTTTTTCATGATGATTAAACTATTTCCTATACGGTTTTAATTTTTAACAGTGTAAGAATATGTCTTAGTATAGATTTCAGATACATGCCGTCAACGTTAACTCAGTTTTATTGTAGATTTTTATAGCAATTTATTAACTGACACAAATACATTAAGACCGTATTGTAAGCCAACCACTGATATAGACAAATTGAGGCTTAAATTCTATCTCAGCTCCTATTCTCCCTTTCACCTTCCAGTACTACATTAAATGAAATGATTAACATTGATCACATACAGTTGTAGCAGAAAGTGGCAAGATTTGTAAAGGCCATTATTTCATGTGGTGGCTTAATTCATAGTCCTGTAGACACCCCTAAAGAGTTGTGTCTCCTGCACAGACAAGCTTTACCTCTGTCATAAATCTGCCCTTGTGTCTGAAGAACATTACTACCACCCATTAGTCATCATTTGAGAGCTATAGGTGATTTTTCAGTTACCTTGGCTCCACCTCAAATCTTGTCTGGAAAATAAATATTGTGACCCAGCACAAGGAGTGAAAAACAGATCAAATGTACACATGGTAGGTTACATTATTGAGGACATGTGCTTAAGCTTTATTATTATTATTATTATTATTATTATTATTATTATTATTATTTCCTAAGGATTGATAATTTCCTGGACAGATAATTTCTTGCAATAGTGTTGTGATGGGACAAAACAATGGATGATTGTCACAAGTGGACACGAAATAAAGATGCCTAACTCCAGTCAGAAGGCAGAAGAGAATCCGAAGGCTTTATTTACAATTCATTCAGCCTTTTTATAACATGCTGTGCTAAAAAGGCATATCATTGGTCCATAGGATTGGTCAAGCAACAGAAAACGCCAAACAACACCTGGGAAAGAGTTTTGTTATGGGAAAAGGAATATTGTTTACTTAGAAATATTATGAGAAAAATTTTGTTATTTACACAAAGTTATCTGGGGCAAAAAAAGAAAACCAAAAAGGAAAAAAATTGAAAAGTTCCCTTGGGAAGGGCTTAGCAATTCTCAGGCTCAAAAACATCGAGCCCACAGATGATGATGTTACTTTCCTCTAGGTTGTGGTGGAAGGATGAACCATCACCAGATTTACGTAATTAAATAGTATTGATAGAAAAGACATTTCTGAAATAAAGTTGTGGAGAAATCTGGTACATGCAAAGTATTCCTCCAAAACTGAGTCAGGTTGACCAGCTGCTCACATGTCATTTGGCCAAAGTGAACTCAAACATGGTGATGCACACTCCACAAGGAATATTCTGTTTACCTGCACGACCTTTGCCTGCCTTTGATTCACCTGCATTTGGCTATATTTCATTCATGAAATAAGATAATCTGCTTGCCATTTTAGCCATTAATGCTGAAGAAGTAAGTTAATATTTTTCTTAAATTATCATATTTTTCCCTGCATTTCTCGCTTTCTCCATAATCCTGGTATTTTGAATGTAGCATTCTTTATAGTTGTTTTTTGTTTCATTTTATTTTGTTTTTCAAATAATGTTCCTTTGCCATGGGAGAAAATACCTGCTAACTAGCCAAATCCGTTTGATGGTATAGCACCTTTTATAACATGATAATTCATATTCTAGGACTAGGTAACTGTATTATCTCTAATAAATAGAAAAGATACACAGTTTGTCACAATTCAGCATGTTGAAAGGGAGACTTATGAAAGATAAGTGAGTAAATAGGATACATAGGAATAGGGTAGGAAATGATACAAATAATCCTAATATTTTTCAACACTGAAGCAGTGCAAGGCTGCAGTCATTTGGTACTGGTAAAGGCTTGTACTGTCCTTTTCCCAAATTTTCATAAATGTGGAAGGACATTTTAGGGAGGCAGCACAAGTATTTAAGGGATATAAAATAGTATTGGCAGCCTATGATTAGGACAATGTTTGAAAGCATATCCAAATATGTATGTGTAGAAATACACAGGTGTGTATTACATGTATACATACATACACATACACGTGTGTCTATATATGTAGAGAGGCATAAATGTGTAGCATGTAGTTACCTATATATTTAGTGTGAAATGTTCTTGTTTGCTGTTGAGAAAATGACAAGTTTGATCACTCCATATCATCTATACATGTTTGTGGCTTACTGGTTAGAAAAAAACAGGTTTTACTTTGATCTGAAAGGTGAGTGAGATATGGTTTGTTCTGATTCATTTTGCATCTGTGTAAATATAACCTGTATTTTAGCTGGAGAATTTTTGTTGTGAGTAGATGGAAAAGGATGTATGGAACAGAAGGAACACAGTTTCATTTTTTTAGGCAAAAGTTGAACAGGCAACATAGACTGGATAAAAAAGCAGTTAAAAAAAGTCTCCTTTGATTTTTAAACTGAGCAGATTTAATCTGGAAATCACCAAGGGAAAATAAATAGGGTACATGATAGATGTCATTTTTATAGTGACTTTTTTTTTGACCAGAGTTACACTTTAGCAGTTCTGCTGACATGATAGATGTTCCAGAGAAGTCTTGTGCCTCACAGAATTTTAACTGCAAACCTTTATACTTAACACATATCTCCTAAGGCAAAAAGACACACCACAATCAACACTAACATCATTTAAAACTGCATCAACCAGAAACTACAGGTGTGTGTCAGTTATGATTGCTGCCCGTTAATGCAATCCTTTGTTATTGTACTGCCTATTATTTCACCACTTGTCATTATACCACCCATCCCTCGGTGGTATGAATGAAGTTTGCTTTTTTCAATAGAAGTAGAATGAAATTTTATGCCCCTAGAAATGTTGTTATCCATACCGTGTTGTTTCAAAATCATGCGACTTGAGTGATAAGTCCCATATGGGCAAAGAGAACTAGAAATGGTACCTAGAGATTAGCATGACATAGATGTGCTGCAGTAAGGCCACTAAATAAGTGCAGAGCCTGACAGATTATAATTTTAGAGGAATAGTACAACATGAGAAATGACAGCAGAAAAGTAAAAGAACTGAAAAAAAATTGAGAAGAGAAAGCGCAAAGTGAATAGCGGCGCTAAATCCAGCAAAGAGTAGTAAAGGAAAAAAGCAGATATCCAGGGGAGTGAATAAGCCTTTAGTTATCCATAAGTGGTCCCATTACCAATTTAGAATTCACTACAAGCATTAGCATGGCAGCCATCAGCATCGTTTCTGGAACCTCCCTAAATGCTTTCTTTCATCCTTGTGAAAACCTCCAAAGCATAGCAATACAGCACACCTGGCACAGCGCCAGCTGACAGCTCCTCAGCTGCATAGCAAAAACAGAGTTATGCTACCAGAGGGCAGCAAAAGTGGGGCCAGGCCAACATCCTCTCCTGTCACTGGGATGGGCAGAGCAGGGACAAAGGGGGGCCACGGGGAGGGAGGCTCATTCCCGCGATGGATGAGGGGACAAGCTGTGTTCTTCACCCCTGACCTCCCACTGGCACCCGCTCAGCAGCAGGAGTGACAGCAGTGGTCAGGAAGATCTCCAGGGCTTTGGCACTGCAGCCCAATTTGCGGAAAATCTATTGTTATCCCAACCGCGTTACAGCTGGATCCCTCTGCTGCCAGCTGAAGGGGAAGGGAGACTGACCAAATCTCTCGATATTTTGGGCATCTCTGGTTTCATAATATCTGATAATGTGTGAATTGGTGTTCTCAGTGATGCCAGCTCAGAAAGCAGCAATGGAGATATGTTGAGTTGAGAATGCTTGTCAAACGGTGTTTGCTGGAAAATACTTTTCTGAGAATGGCTAAACGCTTGCAGAAAATTCTGCTGAATGTGACTTATTATTTTAATTGATGAAGGTTAAAATATTTTAATGTTTGGTAAATGTTTATTTGATTTTGCCTTAAATATTTGACTTTAACAATTAAGTAAAAATAACAATGCAAAATGTGTCAACGAGAACATCCAAACCAAAGTGAAAGATATCTTTTTTAAGTCAGACAAAAATGTTTCAGTTTACAAGAAATAACCTTTTTATTTTTTTTTCTAATTTCAGCTGTAAAAGTGGGAGAAATTTTTGAAAAATAGATGGTAAAATGATAACTATGCCTGTAGCTTCTCTGAGGACTGCTGATCTTTCTTGTGTCCTTGGAAGGCATTTGTGCCCTCCTCCAGTATTTGCGGCAACATTGTTGTGGCATTTTGTTTTGCTCAGGCAGTAGTAAATGTTGCAAGTAACTGAGTATCTCTCTCTTAATCAAATATTGAATTTGCTGGGGACACTTAGAGATTCAAACACATTTACAAAGACAGTTGTATCAATACAACATCCTTCATGGTGACCCTCAGAGTGTCTTCAGGGAAACTATATCAACAGCATAATGTTTTCTGAGAAACATATTGTTTCCCTTGTAAAAAGAAGCAGACGCGTTTGTACTTAGCTGTGGTAAGCTGTTGTTAGTCTAATGGTCTATTAGGAAGAATTTTGGAAAATGATGTTAATCTCTGAGGCAATTCTGGTGTAAGAACATATGGCATCCTAACACTGATATCCTTGTTATTCACAATGAGAAAAGTGTTTTTTTGCCTGAATTCTGAATCTAAACATTTTCGTTTAAAGAAGTATAGTGAAATTGTTAATGTTGGACATTTTACAGTGCATCACAGAAAGACTGGTCTAATTTCTGACCTCATGCTTTCACATCCCTGGGTCAGACTTACATAGCTAGATTCCTTGATTCTGTGAACGTTGAAATGTCCTATATCCTGATTATGTTTCCCTCTCTTCTAGGTCTCCAGATAAATATGAAGAAATGTTTACTGCAAATGTTTCAGCTTCTATAATGACAAGTGATATTCAAAATGCAGTTTAAAATACAGACTTCTTCCTGCTTTTGTGTCCATTAGGCACCATTCTGTGACAGTGATGAATTGGATGAGAAATAATACAGGCTTGGTCTTCGTTGGCATTTCCATTAAGACATTTTGCCTTTGAAAGTGTGGGAGAAATCAGCAGCTTATTTGGGTGAGTCTCATCTGCTGTCAGGGAGCAGCTGTTACAGGCTAAAACATTGATATTTTCTTTCTTTTTGCTTTTCATTTCATCTTGTTGAGGCAAAACAGCATTATTCATAGAACTATAGAATGGTTGGGGTTGGAAGAAACCATAATGATCATCCAGCTCTACCCCTCCTGCCCTGGGCAGGTACGCTTTCCACTAAACCATGTTGCTCAAAGTCCCATCCACCCTGGCTTTGAACACTTCCAGGCACGGGGCATCCACAACTCCTCTGGACAACCAGTTCCAGTGTCTCACCAAACTCCCAGTAAAAAAATTCTTCCTACCATTTAATCGAAACCCACCTTCTTTCAGTCTGAAGCCATTCCCCCTTGTCCTATCGCCACATGCCCACTATAGGCCACTCCAGCTTTCCCACAGGTCCCCTTTAGGTTCTGGAAGTCTGCTCTATGGTCTCCCAGAGCCTTGCCTGCCCCAGGCTCAGCAAGCCAAGTCCATGTTTTTGCCTAGAAGAACCTCTAGCAGACCTTAAATGCAAGAGGTGGTCTCCAAGAGAGCCCTGCCTGGACATGGTCTGTGTTTGGAGCATTACAGCAAGCACAGTGAAAATAATGGGAGTTCTGAATTTCCAAAGATGATATGACGTACTCAAAGTAAATCATGGCTAAATACTGAAATCAGATAAAACAGGGGGAAGCAGCCTTGGGGGTCAGTGTAGCAAAGAAATGGGAGGCAAATGCATTCAAACAGGAATGCTTACAGTGCTGGTGTAAACACCAGTGTTTAACACCACTGGTGTAAACAAGTATGATTTCAGTAGTAACATCCTTGTAAGCAAATAGAAGTAACAAGGACTTTAGTGACATCAGAAAAGGTATGGTTACAGTAATTAAGTCTTGAACTGGTAAATCTAATGGTGATTATTGTTATTGCTGTGACCATTATTATTGCCTGATCAGGAAAAAGTGACCAAGTACTGTATTTGTGGGCAACAGAGCAGCAAGATTTGGATTTTACAAACAGGAGACAAGGCAGCAAAATGTAGTGTCTAAGAACATTTTTAAATACCCCAGCAGTATTTTTCTAGGATGGCATTATCGTGTTATTGTATACCAAATGCGTCTCAGAGGTGCTACCTACTTGTGAGCTCACCATCATAACATATTTCCAGCTCGTCCCATCAGTCCCCCATGTGTTTTACATCTGTTGTAGAAACTGAAAACCTTATTTCAAGCCTGGCCTTATTCTTTTTAGATATTAAATTACCCCAGTTCAGTGTAGAGGCTTTAGTATTTTCAATGTTTATGTGCAAAAGAAGGATTCTAGAGGAGGAAAAAAAAACAACACATAAAAATTTCATTTCTGCTTGGGAAAAGCTTATCATCTAACATGTACAAATATTCTATGTAACAGTTCAAGTATAAGGTCTGTAAAGCATATGGAGATATTTACCACCACCAGACCAGGACTTTGACAGGTGTCTCCTGGGGAGCACTAGGGGCAGTGATTTTGGAGAAAATGAGAATGTCTGTGGTAATTGAGAGCCTGGGAGGAGAGACTATGTGAAAAAGTGAGCTCAAGGAAGAGAAATAAGAAGGTTTCCTTTGAAGGATGATTCGTTAAGCTAACAGACAACCTGCTAGGTCAGCAGGCCTTGGTTGAAATGAAAGAGCAAAGAGCTGAAGAGCCCCTCACTATGTCCCAGTTGCTGTTAAGGTGAAGATGTCCTGAGCCCTCAGGCAAGGATGCTGAGTCAGAGGGCTGGCCAAAACCCAATAGTTTTGCTTTTTAAAAAGTCTCAAGGTGGTTGAGATTGACATGAGATGTCAGCACACACAAGATGGAGACTTTCTGACAGTTATCACTGAAAGAATATGACAGTCTTTCACATCAGACAGTGAAATAAGACTTTTATAGGGGAATGACCTGCACAACAGTGAGGATGTGGGTCTGACTCTGTGTGAGTACGTTGTGGGTGTGTGTGAATGTGAGGGTATCGACCAGTGTATCTTGTCCCCCAAACAATGCAGCCACCAGCTCTTGGACAAGGAGTTCTTGGATGGGCAAAATGGATCCTTGCTCATCTCTGCCTCTCCTCCAGTTAATCTCATCAGCACAACAAACCCAGCATTGCTGCCTGTCTTCATCAACATTGCTGTTTGTTACTTGCTGTCATGGGGTTTGTCCAGTGAGGAATTTGTGCCATTCACAAATAGAGTAGAGGAAAGGTAGAGCAGTACAGCAAGGGAGGAGGGAAGCTGGCTATCCTTTCCTTTTTTGCACGGCTTTTCGCTCAAAATCTCTGTGACTGAACACAGCTCCTTCCCCCACAGGAATCCCATTATTTCACTTTGAAAATCTGGTCAGTCTGCTCATCATTAGGTTAAATCAGATTCCCTGTCCTGTGCCTAATGTGTTATGTGAGGAATTAAGTAATGACACCTAAAATCCCTTCTAATTTTAGTTTAAATTCTTCTCTACAATTAAATCTTGCTTTCTTGGCAAAATTATTCTAGATAATTTTAAACAATTTAATTTGCTGCAGATACATGCCCCTTGATACGCTGAGTTTCACCCTCCTCTCCCAATTCAGGAGTGACTTGGAGCCATGTGTACTCCTTGTCCCCTGAGAGAATATCTCAAGGACAAAAAAAGCTGTCAAGTGACAAGAACAAAGTACGAGGAAGTGCTGCTTGTCCTTGCTCTCCCACCCAGTCCCTAATAAAGAAAACTAATAATGCCCATTTTAGGTAGCTGCTTGTACAACTCTACACTCATTATTTCAGTAAAGCAGTGTAAGCTGCCAGCTGTATCTTTTGTACCTCCAGACACACTTTGCAGAAGAGCTCTTTGCTGCTATTTTGAATGTGAGTTTCCCCCCTCCTCCCTCTTTTCTTCATGTTGCTTCTCTAGATCCTGACTGAAAGGAGAGTAGGGAGAGTGCTGCATGCATGGCTGAGGACGACAGGCAGGGCAGGGGGTGAGCAACAGCAATCCCTTCTATTACTTGTGTCATTTTCTCACTTCCTTACTAATACCCTGATAATTAGAAGGGTTCTTATTAAGCTTATCTTGGTTCCTTGGTTTAAATGCTAGCTATTTGTAATATCCAGAGGTATCCTGCCGACCGCTGTTCTGAATAGGAACATTTCTGCTTGCATCCCCAAGGCTTTTCAGCTGCAGAGCCCTTTGGGCATCCATCTCCCAGTTCCCAGTGTAGCTCTGACAGGGGGTGGGTTCTGGGAATGTACAGAGTGCCTCTGTAGGACTGCAGCACGAGTGCTGCATCCTATCTCCTGTAGTGCTGTCCCTACTGGCCTCAAGCCAAGTTTAGCCCTTGCTGAACGCAAGAAAAGTCCAAGTGTTTTTTGGCAGAAATACAAACCACTTGGAGCACTTTGGCGTATGGATGTGAAGTGTTTTACAAGCATCCTTAGAAGCCCAGCACAGCTCTTTGTATCATAAATTTCTGTACTGTGGACAAGCCTTGAGAAAATACCTAAGAGAGAAATGGGAGGCAACTGACAGCCTAATTACTGGTTTGGGGAAAAAGGAGGCCAAAAAGGGAGGGGAGAAGGGATACTTGTTGATTGGCCAAAATTTTAATAGTGCAGCTTGACCAAGAATTGGAAATCAGAGAGAAATTGAGCACATTTCCATTTTGAGGCTTGTTTTTTCCTTACTGATAACAAAACCTAAAAATTTACCAAAATCATAAAAAATTAATTTTATGAAGTAAAACATTTCAATTTACTAGTACCCCAAGTTTCGCAAAATTTATTATGCTACCCTTATTTTACTGTTACTTCCATACCATAAAATCCTCTTATCTCCCTTTAATTTGCATATGGACAAGAATTTTCTGCAGAGATTATATTGTATTTCTGTCTGTACAAAGTCTCTGCATCATTGCATTCTTCAGCATGCTAATGTTAATACTAGTATATTCTGCATGAATTTCCACATTTTTATTCCTCAACTGATGGCTTGGATGCAGCCACAATTTAATTCCATCAGAAGTGATGACAAATGTTCTTTGGTGAATCTGAAAAATGATATCAGAATACACTTTGTGTGCAGCGCTCTCATAAGTACATCAACAATCTATTTCTCTTGGCCTGATGAAAAGGAAAAGTTCTTGCATTAGAAAAATATAAAAATAAAGGGACTCCACTGGCTTAAATTCGTGTCTCACTTTCAATATTATGAATCTGGAGAGAGAAAAAAAACCAGAAGTAATATTTTTTTTTGTCTTGCCCACCTGTATCACTGAAGACTCACTGGTTAAGTTTCAATAGCTGTGAAGCAGGACACATTTGTGAAGCTGCTTGAAGGTTAGTGGGTACTCAAGACAATGAAGCAGTGATAGAATGACACCGATTAATGGGTTTTATCTTGACAAGGAACTTAGTCCCATCTGCTTTAACGAGTTTAAAAGTAAAATAAAGAGAAGCTGTCAAGGTCCAGGGAGATGTGAGCATCACTTCTGAGTGTTAGTAGGGCAGTTTCACAGAGTTAAGGAGGCTCAAGAAAAGAATTAGAGGTCTCTGCTTAGCTCTGGTTCCTCTATTGCATTCACACCACACCAAGCACATCCCACCACTAATTGACACAACACAGGATATCAAGCTAAACTAAACCAAATAGTTAAGCAGCTTTATACCCACTGCTTGTCAAACAGGACATACTCTCAGGCACGGGGCAGAGGTGTTCTGCCTTGTCTAGGTTTAGAAGACAGGTATCCGCTAGGGAAAGCTGGAGTTTCCTTGGAATGGAGAATGCAAACTCCCCTCCCTCCAAATTATTATAACTTTACAATTATGGGCTTTCAGGCAAAGATTTGGGAATAGGAATAACAGGATTTTTTACTAAGAATATTAAAAATACTAATGTAGTAGTACAAAAAGACAAGCAACAAACAAACAAAAAGCATAGAAAACCCTGACAGAGTCAAGGACACAACCTGACACCCTGTTGGTCAGGGTGTTTGGAAGCAGTCCTCCTGGAGAAAACAGATGTGGTTCTGTTGGAGAAGAGATGATCCCGTTGAACAAAAAGGGTCCAGTGGTGGTGAGATGGGTCCAATCCTCCTATGGAATCCAGTGGAAAACAGGATGCCTGGTGTTCTGAGTCTCAGTTTTTATCTAGGTAGGGATCCTGCAGCCCCCACCACTGGGTGGAGCATCTCACAATGGGATGATGTAATGTGAGTGATGAGCCTTAATGGTCCATTAGCAGAAAATATCCCCCTGGAGGAAGGATGGGTGGTGAAAGAGATAAGAAACAGTACCCCACCGGGTTTTAACAGCTGAACCATTATCAGAAAGCATCTGCTTCCCTCCCCACAGAGTAACAAGAGATAAAGAAAAAAAAACCCAACATTTCCCCAATTGCTTTCAGCAGATGAAAATAGAATACACATTTTTGGTTCCATAACCCAAGTCATGCCTCCTGTAAACCTATAGATACTCTAGATGCTCTCCCTACATGCTGTTCTTTTACCACATGGGGGTTTTGTGGTGAGTGAACTTAATGATGCTCTCTACCTATTCTTGTTATTTCTTTGTCCAGAGGAGAGCACAGTCCCTGTGTTGAAAGCCACAGCTATTTACTGATTTCCTATGTCTTGCAAAGTAAATCTCCTTGTTTCCTATAATTAACCATGTACTTACAGTTAGAAAATGACCTGTGATATTACTGGTTGCTTAGAGGAAACTGGAAGCAGAGAGAAAATCTATGAAATTGTTGGAGGGATAAAAACCTCATTGAAACTATGGAAGGGGAGAAAAACTGGATGAGAAACAAGTATTCAAGAAGATTGAGCATTCCATGTGTTTTTCTGGCATAGTGGCACTAGGGAAGTCTTTGAAGAAGGTATGGATATTTTTTCTCTGAACAAAGGAGACGCGGCAACTTTAGTTCTGCATCTAGTTCTGTCAGTGAATCCTCAGAAAAAGAGAACAAAAACATTGGACTTCAGAAACTTAGAACAACTTCCTGGAGGCTGGAAAGCAATGTGAATGACTGACCCCAGCATGGGGAGAAGCAGCTCAATGTAGGCTGTGAAACTGGGTGCACTGGCTGAGACTTCCCTCCTCTGCTCCTCCTTCTGATGGCTGCTCCTGACTTCCAAGTTACTCTAGAGGCTGCTTTATCACAGACCATCTGGCAGCTGCTCCTGGAAGCACTGCTTACCCTCTGCAGCCAGAAGGAGATGGGGTATCTTGCTCATTTCACCAGGATTTACCAGTGTGGCATATTCAGACTGCAGCTGGTTAAGGAAGACTTGCAGGAACATTTTGTCCCCTGGATCTGAAGGATTGTCAGTCTTCAAGGGGGCAGTGGAAGCCTTTGAGGAAGGAAATGGTGGCACTGCTACTATTGGAAGATGATCATACATAGACTTAATTGCAACATCTGTTTAAGAATACAGTGCTAGAAACTTTAGCAAGGTGTAAGAAAATTTTTAAGGCAGTATCCCTCTGTATATATGGGAGGAATTATTGATACACAAACTTAGGAAATGTAGGATACAGGCTACTGTTGATAATGAAAAAAAATAGTGGTATTGATTGCTTCACCTTCAACAAATAGGACAGGGAACAATAAGGCAAATGGGGACATCACATCATGAACAGCCAAATATGAAGCATCAGTAAAGATTAAAAATAATTGTCATATATGCTTAGTATTTGTGCTTTGATATAGACTGAGAGGAAGGCAATTTAATCAATTTGTTATACTCTGTGTGATACGCATGTCTCAGAAGTTTGTTGTTTTGAAGTTGGTTTTGGAAAAAAAAAGAAGAAAGTCAAAGAGATTTCATTTAGAGATAATATGCTAAAAGTCGGTATCAGAGAGGCCTAGAAAAATATACTTGTATGTAGATGGTAATAGAATTCAAAGTTATAAGACTAAAGAATAATTTGGTAATGAAGCTTGGCCAGACAGGTAGACGGGATTCCTTTCAGTGTATGACATCAACATATACCATTCCTACCTCCTGCAAAATATTGTCTATACACTCTCAATTATTCTTGTGAGGATCTCTGGACTAATATTATTTTGTCTTTTGATGTGTCTGCAAACTCTCCTTCCTTATTGACGCTCTATTTATTTTAGTTGTTTTGGTTTTGGTGTTTTTTGTGGTTGGTTTGTTTGTTTTTAAGAATATTAATACATAGCAGGTCAAGCCTTGCATAAAATTCCTGCTAGAGCAATATATGAGACTATGGAATCTGCCATAGAAAAATATGATAAAGACAGTATGCTATTATAAAAATGTGGCCAGCAACAATTCACAGCCAGAGCAAAAGGAAAACTGATGTTGAAAATTGGCACATTGAGACATTCTCACTGTTCAAGTCCAATTATCTCCTTGGTAACAAGTTCTTTCATTCATTACATATTGTGTTGTCAGAATAAACCATATAATAGTGCTGTATCTGGGTCTGTACTGCTCCTGCAAATATGGAATATGGAAGCCTAAGTATGCAACCTGCTAACCATTTTCTTATGCTTGCTGGAAAATTAAAATATCCATATAAATCCAGATTTGTCAGACTACAGTACTCTTCATTTTTCATGTGTAACTTTCTTTTAAGATACAAGTCCTCAGATGTTAATGGATTCTGAGTTACTGTCTGGTGAAAGAAAAAAACTCCACCTGGCCATGATTTAAAATATCCCTCTCACCAGTAAACTGTGATTTTGCCCTGTTAACAACCTCATTCTAATGACCATGTTTTATACATTTAAAGATTTTACGGAAGTTGAGTGGACTTTACCCAAAGCACAGGTGAGGTGATTTACGCAGCACCCCAGACTCGAATTAAGTGGTTGCAGCTTTGTGTGCTGAAGGTATAACTTGATGATGTTGATTTTGTGGGATTTTTTTTTCTCCTGATTCCAGCTTGACTGTAATTAAGATAATGGTTGCTGGGGGCTGAGAGTGGAAGAGGCCATTCATTCAATAATTATCAGGTTTAGTGTCAAGGAAACTGCTACGTGTGAAAAAGAACAAGGCAGAGCCGCACTATTATAGTCCTGTGGATGCTGCTATCTGTTTTGGGCCAAGATCCAAAAGCATTTTGTGGTCTAAAACAGCATCCAGAGATTTCAGCTGGGATAGGAGCCCATTTCTCTTTGTTGCACAAGCACATAGGAAGAGATATTCTGCCACCCAAGACTTTTTCGGTCTTGCTACAACTACAGATTTTAGAAAGGGGATGGAAAGATGAAAGCAACTGGGACTGGAACACAGCTTGTACATGGCTTTGACATGGCATCTCTTTTGAAGTCATGGCAGCAGTGAAAGAGAACAGTAGAATATTCACCTCTCAAGTGGTTCCTTCTGGACAGACAAGGAATCTGAAATATAGCTTTTGGGGCCAAGGAATAATATCATATAATGCCAGTACAATTAGAAACCAAGAAGGACATAATATAAGAATGATGGGTGTGTCCCCTTTGTGTAGGAGAATTACCATTTGTAGCAGGAGTTATGTACCTTCTAGGTTAGAGCCTGCCAGCCTGCCTATATCCTGCTTCTAAGTTATTGGTATTAACTTGGCATGTTGTCAGTCATTACCTTAAATGTCAACCTTTAGCTTTTCTTGGTAGTAGTAAAAGTGGGAGCATTAGGACAGACAGCACTGCTATGCATGAAGTAAATAAGAAGCCTCCCTCCTCTGATAAAAGCTTCTCCCTGTCAGAGTGATGTTTGCTGTTGCAGCTGCTAATGGCACCCCATGCAGGGGTGAGTGAGCTGAAGGGAACAAACTAGTGTAGGAATATAGTTATCATAAAGTCACTAATTTTTAGGTTGGTTAGGAATAAAGTAAATTGAAGAATGAGTGAATGGTGTGATACAAAATTAGTGTTCACATAATGCCCAAAAACCCAAATATCTGAATGACTCAGGGAAAACAGTATCTCTCAAAGTCAGATGAAACGTCAAAACCAGTGCATATGTGATTCAAAAATGCTGATGGGAATGTAATCGTATTGACACAGATACATGTGTGTGAACCCATGGGCTTGTGGTGATTTCATACCAAACAGACATTTCCTTTTACCTGCAGTGCATCACAGAGGTGATGCTTGCTTGAGCCCTGCTGTGTACAGTGCAGCTGACCAACATCTGGGCTTACCCTGGCATGTACAGTTGAGCAGTTTTATCCATAAGCACCCAAAAATGTTCCTAGCCTGAAAGTTCTTCAGATACACATGATATGTATATGTTGGCTGACAAATGCACACTCTGGAAATTGTTAAATTGTTACTTAGGAACAGTTGCACCTTCTTGTTGGAATGTTGCCTGAATATCTGGAATGTTGCCTGAACACAGAGATCTTCTCACTTGTAAGGGCTGACATGACTGTGGGATAGTAGGTCCACAAAGAATTATTCTATACTATTCTGTGCGTTATTCTATACTAGACTCTTCAGGGGAAACTGCCACAATCAGAAATCTGATCTTGGACGCTGTCATTTGGGGTATTGCTGTTTTATCATCTGACAAAAGGGAAAAAAATCACTCATAGCACTGCTTTTCTGCTAACCCTTTCCAAGTTTAACATCAATAAAACTTGGTATTTTTTTCTGTGATGACTGAGAAGAGTTTCTCATTCAGACATGCTAGGAAAATGTTTTAACACAGAGCAAAAAGCTGCAGATCTATAAAGGTCTGGAAAAAGTCTTTCACAACTGGACATTGAAGCAGTTTCTCATAAAATGATAAAAAAAAAAAAGATTAATTTTGTAGTATCTTGTTTTCTTCTCATAGGTCCTGATTACTGTTTTACACATGCTGTCACATGGAAGGGAAACATGACATCAGCATTTAAAAAAGTAACTTGAGTGATCATTCAAATACTCCCCCTGTAACGCTAAGTGTACAAAGAATGCCAAAAGATGACCATACGCTACCCACTGGAGTCTCAGTTAGATAAGAAATTGCTGAGTCCATAAAGAACAAAGTTTTCACTCCCCATGGCAGTGATAATGCCACTTAAAATACCAGTGTATTTCTGAGCTTTGAGCTAGCTGCTGTTCTATGTAACATCAGATGTATTTTAGGATTACTAGTGTTGAATTTGTAAAGAACTTGAGGTTTAATACAAATATTAGAGTCAAAAGAGAATTACAGATATGCACATTGCAGGGTGCTTTCACAAGATTCTGATACTGGAAGCTAAACAGAAATTAAAGTACTTCCAAAAGGAATTTGAATAGGGAATAGGGATTTTCCCAGGCCTGTAACAAGTTTATGAAATCTGTTTGATGTGTGTTTTTGAGGAGGACAGAGAGCCCTATGTTTAAGTTTTGAAATCATTTAGAGATCCAAGTAGGGCACTATTAACCTTCCACACTGGCTTTTCTAATTGCTGTTGGATCTCAGTGACTTTTAACCATGGACTATCTCTGTCTTCCATGACTAAACCATGGCAAATTTCTGACTCATTAAAAATACTGCATATCCATGGTGGGATTTAATACTAGTACTGTAAGTTCTAGGCAGGTGGGAATTTATATCAGCTCCATAGAATAGCTCCTCCTTATACGGGTGTCTTTTTCACTGTCCTGGCTAAACAGTGATGTTTTCTGCTAAATTAAAGGCATTAAGGGAGTTAGTCCTGATGGAACTGAGGTTATACTCTGAGGCTGACAAGAATGGAGGTTTTCCCTTTTACAAGTGAAGCTGCTCCATTTCATGTGGTCTTGACCTCCTAAATTAGCCCTTTTCCTGTGCAATTGCTCTGACTTTACTTCAGTTTCCCCAGCAATGATTTAAGTCTTAGTAGCTGACAGTGTTTTAAATACAACGGTGCTTGATCAAAGCAGATCCCAACTTTTAAAATCTACCTTTATTACTCACTCATGTTTTTCCTATGCAGATTATTCTACCTGCTGGTATGATAGGTCCTGCTGGTGAATGATAGGATTTACCTCAATGGGGTAAATGACTCCAGGCTCTTCTTTTCTTTCAAGCCTTTTTCTATGTATTATGCATGTTTCTCTGTTTGTTTACTTATGAATTTACAAAACTTATCTGATTGACCTTAGTTCCAAAGTGACTGTGGCATGTATCATCCTTTTCAAGTTAGAAGTATCATAAAAGACAGAGATTGCTTGGGGGCACCTGCAGTGAGATGGACATGAGGGCAAAAGAACAGACTCAGAAAATCTTCTTTCATAAGTTCTTCCTCTTATGTAATAATACATAACAAGAACAAGAACAATAATAACAACAATAATAATTAGAAGTAGTAGTTGTAGCAGCAGCAGCAGTGGTAGTAGTAGTAATAGCAGTCATAGTAGTCATCTCCTAAGGGCTGGAAATTCAGTGCTCTTTAAGTTACAGGAAAAATGAGTTAAAAAAAAAGAAAAAAAAAAAAAAGGTGAGAGATTATAACCCCTGAAGCTGGGGATGTTTCTTACAGCATTTCTTCTGCCCAGCTCATTATCTGTATGTCTCATTGTCCCAGTGCTGTGTCTCCCACAGAGAGTTAAAAAGCGATAAACAAATAGATCTCAATTTAGCAGCAAATCCTTCTGGGAGGATATTGTAAAGCTGGAATTTTTCCATCTTCCAAATTTCCTGGTGATTTTGTATCTGAATGTTTTTCACATATGAAAGTCTTTTCATACCAGCTTGACAGGAAGCATTGCACATACCACACTACTGAAAAGTACCTAGAGTTTAAAATGAGAGACGAACAACCTGGCTTAGCAGGGGATGCAGTAAGAATTCGTTCAGTTGTCATGCCAAATCTCAAAATGAACCCAAACTAATTTGTGTCTGGCTGAATGTTGTCTTTGAATCTTATTTGTTCCAAGGTCTCCTGGAGAAAGAAGTGCATTTTGAGCTGACTCTTACATAGGGAAGACCCATAACTCATGAGATTTGAAAAGAGCATCTGGTGAAAGCTTGGTAAGGGGTTGAAAAGGATGCATAAAAGACAGAAATAGGGCCCCAGTTCCTCAGAAACTGTTTATCCTGTCTGCTGAAATGTCTCTTTGGCTGTTTCTCTGAGTCATGCCATGATAGTAACAATACTCTGTGCTATTACAAGATGGGCTGGTAAGAGAATAGAAGAAGTAAGGTAGTTCACTTTGCTCTAAGGCACCCTCCGTGAGTAATAAATATGAGTCTTCACATTCAATTCCAGCTATCTTCAATAAAAGGATTGTTTATTTGCCACAGGGTAGAAAAACAAAGGTAAACCAAAGAAGGAATAAAAAGTAAAAGTTAAGCAGACTGTAAGCACAATAGACGAAATTACTTCAGGGATACGTTTGACCTAGCTAAATATATTATGATAAAAAAGAGCATTCAAACTGGGCATGGAAGCTGACATCTTAAAACTTGTTTAGTGTCTCCAAAGTCAAGCATCTGAATCTAGAATTTAGAATGAGAGTGCTTAAAAAAAATTAAAAAAAGAAAAAAGGAATCTTTCCTAAGGTGGTCACATTTCTGCAGTTCTCACAAATGTGAACAGTACCTGAGGGAAACTGTGCTTTGCACCTTTACAGTTCAAGCATTCCACTTGAAACAACCCAGCACAGAGCTGTAGTGAAACTTCAGGGCACAGTGTTGCTTTGGCATCTCTCCTCCTTGCCTTCCTGCCTCTGGAGATGCAATGAAAATTCAGTAAAAGACACAAACGAGCAGTTTTGAATCTGGATTACAGCTTTGCTATAGGAAATGGGTATTTATAAGCGCTTAACTGCTGTCCTCATTGTGTTTGTTCCTAATTTGCAGCATTTTTGCCTATATTGCAGGCTCTCCAATCTCTTCTAGCTTTTGCCATTTTGCTTGTTTAAACACCCTCTCTTATCTGTGGATGCAGGGGAATGGGCTGCATCCAAGCAAGGACTGTGAAATATAAGCTGTCCTTTCCTTTTCTCTTGTGATATACTCTTTCTTTTCATTTCTGGGAAAAAGAAAACTCCCAACTCAAGGCCATTTTTAAAGGGATTTAAGTCACATAGTTCGGATCTAAAAATTGTGCAGTATTAATACTTCCAGTTGATTTCAGCGGGAAATGAAGGAGGTAAATAAGAGTTATAAATATTTTCGTTGCCCTAGAGCCCATGCTCAGTATTGCAATACATCTCTCCCAGTCAATCAAATGGACCCGTTTTTGCTATAACAGAAAACTCTCATTTTTACTGTAAAATTGCCTTAGCAGATACTGTGGAAGCTGCATGATCTGACCTGTGCATTTTAAGCAATATAAAGCCCATTTTTCTCTCATTATTTCACATTCAATTTAGGTTTACTCTCTTTTTGTATTGTTTACAACATTAATGATTTACATTTAATCAAATAATTCCGGTCCAGTTCCATTATACATATTTGTTCTCCAAGTGTTCACATAAAATCCTATTAGTGTGTTTTCTCTCAGCATATTTTGGGATACAATAGCCCATTACTATGAAAATGGAAATAACTGTACTCCCAGGCAGGTGAAGTGTTGCATGGCATAACTGCTGTGCTACTAAATTTTACACTCACATTTTGTTATACAGTATAATTCATATCAGAAATGCAGGATGGTGACTTGTCATACGTGATATGTGCTCTGGGTTTTTTTAAGTTTTAGCAAAAATCAATCTAGCTGCATGAGCTGTGAGAGCAGGAGCTCCCTCCCCCTCCTCTTCCATATGTTCTGAATTAACTGCTGCATTCACATGAGCAAAACAGAGCTGGAAATAGAAACTGGAGCCCAGATCCTCCTTTGGCATAAACTGCATAAACTAGTACAGTTACAGTGCAGCTTAAATGCATGGGTTGATGTAAATAAGTAAAGATATGGCCCTTAAGATTTCATTTATTTCATAGTCTTAGCCACTAAAAGAAAAGCATCTGCTCTCTGTAGGCTACAAGCTTGTTGTAAAAGAGGATGTCCCCTTTGAAAGTGCTGTGTTATCTATCTTCTTAAGAAGTCGTGGTAGAAAATTTAAGAAATGTTAAGTCATTAAGTTTTATGATCTTTATATACTTTCACAATTCCATTAAAATTGCTCAGACTAGAATATTAACTATAGAAAATGAGGAATCTCAGTTGTTTTTGTCAATGTGTGGTTGAGTTAAGGACACCATGCTAACACAACTGGGAAATCCTGAGAGAGCTCTGAAGCCTGGGAAGCCAGGAAGGGTTTACTGAAAGCAATTTGTGCATGAATAGCCTGGAGTTTTTCTGTGGCAGGCTCTGTGGATAAGTGAAGAACAGTGGATGTTTGCCTCAAATTTAACAAACCTTTTGACATACTCTGGAAAAACTTCTACATAACTTCACTGTGGAGATAAAGTCTGGAAGCGCAGTAGTAGTTAATGACAGGAAGTTGAATTGGCAGCAGTCTGATGTTCCTGGGAATCTGACCTTGAGGATGATCTTGTTCTTCATCTTCATCAAAAGCCTGGGTGATGGGCTGGCATGGATGAGTCCTCTGCAAGTTATGGATGGTACAAGTCTGGATGCAGCTGGCATGCTGCAGGGCGGCGCTTGCCAGGGAGGAACCTCAGCAAGCTGGATGAATGAGCAGTAAGGAATATTGTGAAGTTCAACAAAAGAAAAGGCAAATTCCTGTGCTGAATAAACCCATGAATGGATACCAGCTGGAGTTTACTGGGGTAGCAGCAGTTCTCCAGAAATGGACCTTGTAGTCCTGGTAGTGTTCAATGTGTCAACACTGTGTCTTTAAGGGGATGAAAGCTAAATACATCCTGGGCTGCATTAGCAAGATTATATTCAGCAGGCTAAACAAAGTGATTTTCACGTCTGTTCAGTACGGACAAGCCACACTTGAAGTGCTGGGTCTGGTTTAGGAGCACCTCAAAAGAGTTGTTGACAAACTAGAAAGAGTCCAGAGGAGGGCTGCTAAGATATTGAGGAGACTGGAGGATGTGACATACAAGAAAAGTCTATATGTTTTTATGTGTGTGTATCAAATTGCAGTCTTTCCTTACCTGAGGAAGCATTAGAGGCAGCACAGAGCCCGACTCTTCTTCATGCACAAAAAGGGGATGAGAGATGACAGCAATGAGTTGCAGAAAGGAAAATTCTGGCTAAAATATTCAAAGTGTGCATTGATATACATGCACATATACATTCCATGCATTTAACATGCATGGAAGTATATCAGCAAGGTCCATCCATAGCTGATGGTGTACAGAGTAATTTTTAGGGGCAAAGAAAAGGGTAAGAGAGGGGGAAACAGACAGATGGAAAGAAAGTGGTGGGTAAACTGCTCATAGGCCAGCTGGGAAGGGAAGTGATGAGGTTCCCCAGAGGAACACCTTCCTGCCTCCTATGCAGCAGGATTCCCTTACAGTAGTTTTTCCCCAGTAACTCTGTAGTTTCCACCAGCCCTTGCTCAAACTCTGGGCTGGTTGCTCCTGCAGAGGAATGTTGCACTGCCTGGAGCATGCTTTGATGAGCAGCAAGTGCCATGCCCTGCTTGGTGGATGAGCTTTGTGGATGTATGTTGTTGGTTCTCTAATGTAATCCAGATGCTACAGCTGGAGGAAAAAGGGAGAAGGGGGAAAAGAGTAGGTGACTGTCAGACCAGCAGAAACCTGCCACAACACTATCACTGTTTTCAGGTGCTGGAGAGAAACAGCATGAAGAAGCAGCTTGAGAGCAACAAAAGACACCATGGCAGAGGCCCTGGAAAGCACTGCTCTGGCAGCTGGTGTGAAAAGGAGTGAAGCTGGGCATGAAAAAGGAGAAAAGGAGGTCTTCAGCATTGCAGGCAGAAGACCTTTTGCAAGCCAACAGGCTGAGGCATCTATGGCACTGTGCAGCAAGGCTTAAAGGGCGAGTCCTTCACTGAGAGAGTGGTGTGGCACTGGGACAGGATCCCAGAGAGGCTGTGAAATCTCACTCCCTACAGACACCCAACACTTGACTGGGCAAGGTCCTGAGCAATCCCACACAAAAGTAACCTTGTTCTGAGTGTGGATTTGGACTAGGTCATGCCCAGAGCCTTCTTCCTAATTAGATTTCCTTATAAACCTCTGTAATTAGTGTTGTGTAGCATAAGTAGTGTAAATATATTTCAATTGGTGACGAAAGGCTTAAAATCTTGTCTAAAAAATCCTGTAAGAGGAGAAGACAGAGCTCATGCTCTCATTGGACATATTTTTATCTTCATAGGAAGATGATTAAAAAAAGATTATTTTAATTGACATAATTTTTATAGGAACTTAATCTTTCTTTTACTTTCTTTGGATTGAGACTTATGAAAAATGTAAAAGATGATTCAAGCATAAGTACCAAAGACACTGAAGGTTTTGCAGCTATATTTGACTCAATAGTGAATTCAAGGAAAGTTATAATAATGAAGATTTCTTAATATCATGAAATCTCCTTAATAATACTATTCATAAAAATAAAAGTGTTTATTAATGAACTAAATGCCTCCCAAACATTAAAAAATCATCCACATATATCAATCCTATTTTCTTGTCTAGGCTTTCCAATAGCTATTCTTGGAGAGATTGTCTTTTCTAGGTTTATAAAACAGTACAAGAACAGGTGAGTAAATTTATGTAGAATATGCATCTTCAGGGAGTTATGTAAATGAAACCTGAATTTTTATATTTACTATAAACCAGAGTTTTAAAAAAATGAGGCCCTGTCCATATTTTGACTGAATGCAGTCAATTCATGTTAGGTTCAAATTTAAAAGCAGCTTCCAGTACAGTGACCAGACACTGAGCAACCTAGCCAGGTACATTACAAAAAAAGTTTCCTTAGAGTTACAGGTTCTAACTAGCACTTGAAAACTCCAGGAATTATTTTTATATGCTCTAGAAAGGAAAGTGAAAGAGTTATGGAACTGATGTCATTCCTGGACAAGTGCATGGACGAAAAGATTTTAGCGAGCAGGAATTTGGGGTGGTGTTCTAGTCTATATCAGATGATGGAAAAATTCCTACACAATGCTACATCCAACTGATGAGAAACCTAAATGCATATTTTGCCTATTTAGTGCAATATTTCCATCTTGGCAGCATTTTAGAAAATGTGGGGCTTTGGTTGGGGTTTTCTCACGCTTTATCTGATTAACTACGTGACTATGACTGATGGATACAGACCACTACAAAAATTATCAAAACTTTATTTTGCAGGGGGGAATTATTCAAGATTTACAAGATACAGGGAGGTGTCTACAAATGAACACAAGAAATCAAGAGCAAACCATGGGGTATCAGGGTTATGCTTTCTCCATATTTAAACTTAGCAAAATGCACAGTGCCATTTACTCTGATGGAAATCCAGCTGTGTACCTTTGCCTGGGATGAAGAAAGAAGCCTTTGAAAGGACTATTGGATATGTGTAGGCTCATCCTCAGCCTACATATACAAGGGTTAGATGTATCTACTTTTTCTGAGATAACTGAGAAGATTTTTTTTTTCCTTTACATTTTGATTATACTTATTCTATATTTAAACCACTAATGCTTTATGGAGAGATAAACCCAAACAGGAACCTGTGGATGGCTAATCCTGGATTTAGAGATGGGAAGAAGGTAGTAAGGATATCTCAGGCTGTTTTTCTTTGCCGTTGTGTCTCCTGCTCTGTTATAAATTAAACTAGTATGAATGAGACTCTTAGGCCACCATTTGCTCAGATAATGGAAGAGAAGGTTGGAGGGAAGCTGAAAAGACCAGCTGGTTTTAGCCCATCTCCTTGATTTAAAATTGGATTAACCATTCTTATATTGAATGTTAGAAATCTGTATTGACTAACCATTTTTTTAAAGTCAAATAATGCAAAATTGTGGGTGCTGTACTTACCACTGAGTGATCTCTTGCTTTCTGTTTAGTCTGCCATCAACCATAGACTGCATGAAGCAGAAGTTTGCAGAAGCATCTGCAGAAGTTTGATGGAAGAACTTAAAATACGGGAACAACCCAACACATACAGTCATGTTTTCCTTATTTTCTTCTTCATTGCAGTGATCAAGAGAGGACTAATATATTCTATTGTTAATTGGTAAGATATTACTCCCTGGGCCTTGAGATAGAAGGGTGTATCTTCTGCTAATCCAACCCTCTTGAGGCATTTTAGCAGCTAATGTGGTTGAATCAAATCAGTCCTGTTGCATATGATTAATTTTGGGCCAATTTAATTTTTATTAGTCATGGGTTTCAGTCACCTACAGTTGTGTGACTATAATTGCCCTTGAGCACACAGAATTCCTTTGTAAATTTGATTGGAAAATACATCGGGCTAGCCCTGCCTCCTCTTCACCTATTTGTGCACTACTAATCTTATCATGCCTAGATTCGTGCCCTCTTAAATATAGGTTGGCAAAATAAGAGCTTTACAGGCGAAATTGGTGAGTCAATTTGCTTTCTAATTGTGGGATTTTCAAGTGAATTTAGTGCTTTAGAATGTGGTGCCTATGGCACCCATGAAAGGATTAGTTTATGAGGGCCAGCTCTTAGAAACAGCCCAACAATAGTGCCTTATCCTCAGGATCACTTATCAGTCAATGGGAGTTTGTTCTCGGGAGGGCCAGAGCCAATGGGTAAACTCCTGTTTATGCTAGCTGAGGAACTCTGTCTTCAATGTTTGGATAAATTATCACTTTGTATCCTGTCGAGGTAGAGTAGTATGGGGAGCTTAGAGGAGTCTTCAGCTTTTGCTCATGCAGCTTTGAGTCACTTCACTCCTGCCGGTGCAACAGAATAAATTTATTTTCACGTTGCCTCATCTTATGCTTCCCCTTTCCCACCCATAAATTCCCTCCAGTTGAACCAATGAAGCTGGAGCATTCCCAAGAACTGTGTGGGTCTTATGGGACCCGGACAACCTGGGACTTCATAACGAGGAAGGTAATAGTGCCTCTAATGAGTGCCAGAAAGAATAATGATTTTTCTGCCGTGGTTAGTGAAAAGGAAGTGACAACTCAGTAACAACAGTTGGTTTTGAGAGCTGATTTGGAACTAATGTTCCTGGTACCATTACACTGCTCCAGGTGCACATCTGGCTCTGTATGGACTGGATTTCTGCATCTGACGGTGAACATTAGGCCCTAGATGTTTGTGTTTTATTGGTGTGACTTGAAAGACTGCTTCTGGTTTAACGAATATAGGGTAAGAACAAATGAAGGGAAAGCCACACTATCTCTTCTAATAACATCCTCTCTTTACTAAATCCCATAGAGATGTAGCAGACATCGGTGGTATTAATATTATGGGACTTAGCTGATGCTAAGAAGCATTTGAGAAAACTTTGACTGACTGGCTCAGGCAGTTGCTAATGAGGATATATCACTTACAGGGATATGGCAGAGTAAAGAGGTTTATTTCTCAGTGTGCTATTGCCCCATCTGAGAGATGAGAAAAATATTCAAGTAAATGGGAAACATGAGGAGTTGTAAACCTCTGCCCTGCCTCAGCCCTGGTGACATGAAGCAGCTAAGAATGGTTTCCTCCCTACCTTATCACAGCACAGAGACACCATGATGCTGTGAGCTGCAGGAGGGACCTTTTTGCATGGAGATCAACACCCAGGGGCAACTGCCTGGAGAGAATACAGCCAAGAGCTGCTATCCTAGGCAGAGCCTGATGAGAAATGGCTTGAGGCACCCAGGGGGCTTCCCTGTGCAAAACTCCCCCCGGATGAAAGAACAGAAATGTTGCTGATTTCAGACACACCAAAAGTTTCAGGATGTAGCTCTGCCTGCCTCTGCGGAAACAACTCATCATCCTTGTTACCCTTGAGACTTCTGGCTGATGTATCCTTCTTCCATTAGCCACCTAATTCTCTGAGGCTTCTCTGGGAAGGAATCATTCTGCTTTTCTCAAAGCACAGGAAAAAGGGTTTATTTATTTGTTTAGATGTTTTTCTGGGCTGTGCTTTTCCCTTCTGACAATGGAGGTGGTTGGAATGTGTGGATATAGATAATGTGGACAGATTGATCTGCACTAAATGAATCTCAAGACAGTTTCTGTGAGAAACCTATTTGAAATGTCTTTATTATTTTAAAAGAGAAAACTTCAGCCACAAGCTTTTACCAAGGATATAGTGACTTATTGTGTTATGGACTCCAATAAACCTTGGATTCCAAAATAGATACAGTCACTATGAAATCATGTGCATGAATTTTTTAGATTTCTTCCCAACCTTGGAGTGTATTTGCAAGTAAACTATTCTTAATAGTATGTTTCACCAAATACAACTGAATTCTCATGTTGTCATTTTGGGAAGTACTGTGACATTAGGTTTAGTCCCACTGAAGCTAATGAAGTTCTCTGGGGACTACTCAACGTAGCCAAAATTGTTTTAACCCTAGTGTAATGCAGAATAACAATAATTGTTCAGGATATATGCTTTTCACTGTACAACTCCTTCAAGTGCTTCAAAAAACAGTGTTAAATACAGTCTTTAGGTATCTATATTTTTCCATCCAGTGGGAAAAAAACCACAACAACAAAACCTCAGCTGTAAACTTCAGGGTTAAAACATTTCTGCATTTCTGTTCATGCCCTTCATGGTATCTTTCAGAAGGAGGGTAAGCATAACTGGAAGCCCGTAAGCACAATTTATATGCATTTTAAATGGGCTGAGCTAACGTTCAGTTTAATTGGAAAGAGTCCTGAATGCAAAGCAAAGCCTTCCCACGCTGTAGAAATCCATATGTTAAAATGCTTCTTTTTTTTTTTAGAACTTCACAGCTCTATAGCCAAGAGTTGCTAGAACAAAGACCCTGTGCTGTCCTGTTTTGAAAATAAACAAATTGACAAATCTGTTCTTTGTGCCACAGCCACCAGTTCCTCGGTATATTTGCAAAAGCAGAAACATAAAGCTGAATAATCTGCTTCTCTCAAGACTGCACATTAGGCAATTAAGGGGGTATGTTTGCAGGCAGGCACGCTGGGCATTAGGCACACAACTATTAACAATAATAAGAATTGGGCATTTAATTCCCTTCATAGGGACGAAAATGTATCTCCGCTGTTTAATGCAAGCCAGTGTAGTATTATGTGATAAACATGGATCAATAGCAAAGGATTTTTAAATTTAGAATGTGTTCCTCTACCACAGAATTGGCAACAGAGAGTGTTTCCCAGTAATAGAACCAGTCTACCTTTGCTGAGAGAGGAGCAAAGTTATCTGAGGAAGTAGCAACACTGTCATTTATTTTAATGAGGCTTGTTCTCCAACAAATGCTGTTTCCGCACTCTCGGGAAAGTTCCAGTAATGCTATAAAAAATGAAAAAGCCCTAACAAATGCTTGAGCATGTCTGTGTTTATATAACCTCAGATCGTGGCATATAACAGGGCCCTGTGTTCATGCAGTAGCAGAGTTATTTAACCATGTGTGTCTGCCCTTGGTGAATATTCAGCTTTCTAGTCCAACTGATAAACTGATTGTCACATATCCTTAGGTGATTCATCTGTTTGTTGAGCACTAAAACCCCAGATTCAAACTTCCCCAGATGGATATTGAAAAACCTGTTGCTTTTAGGACATTAGTGATTCATTATCCTTGTTCCTTTCCATGGCATTTTTATACAACCATTTGGCTTGCCAGTCCCATCCCAGTTGGGGGGATGAAAAAAATCCCCCAACAAATCAGTTTTGCTGTGGGGTTTGCAAGTGTGAGTCTAGGGAGAGAACCAGGCCAAAAGTGGCACACAGGCTCCACTTACTTGAAGTTTGTATTTCATGAGTCTAGCAAACCCAATGGGAAACTTAATTTCTAAACATGAACACTATTGAATTACAGAAGCTCTATTTAGATCAATCAGTTTATGCTAAAATTATTAGACTTCACCAGGAAAAAATAATTTTTTGGCTAGAAATATCAGCGGACATATCAGCATTGCTTGTGTTAAATGTAATAACTATTCTTTAATCTATTCTTACCTGATGCTGAAGACCCAGCATCTGCTTCAGACATTTTGAAAAACCTGAGAAGCTTTTACCTGGATGTTTACAAATGTTTTCTTTATCAGGTAATCACGCAGTCTGGGTTAGACAGATATTTCTGTTAGGGAGCATACTTGACTGTTTTTTTCCTCTGCCTGTGTCTCTGCTTTCTTCATGCTAATGTAAGTTTATGGTGAAGGAGAACTTGTTCAAGAAGCCAGTCTGGGAAATGTAGAGAATACAAACAGAAGAAGCAGCAAAAGAAAAATTATGCAATGGTAAAAAACCAGTATAAGCATGTGGTGAAAATCTAGTGTTCTTTTAGCAGGCATGTGGTTTTTTTGCGTGCTAGTTAGTTTCTTTTACAGCAGTGAGCTGTCATGCCTTCTCACATACAAAGCTGTGGGCTTATTATAGATTAACTTGTGACATTTTTAACTTTCCTGAAGCAATTTTGAAATGTAAGTTAGACTAAAAGCTTAGACAATGTTTGTTCCACGAATGCAGTAATTGATGAAAAAGTGTTTGATGAGTAAAAGTTATGGACCTCTCATTGGCAATTAAACCTTATTCATGAAGAAACTTCATGCTAGGAAATTGGGGTTGTCGTGCTGTATGATTCAGAAAGAGTGGGCAACACTTGTAGCAGTGTGAAATGGAACTTGAGCTCAGCAACAAAATAATTTCTTCTGAAATACCACCAACAACTTAGTCCTGATGCCTCTAAGGAGAAAACAGCTTAAATTGGAAAAAAAAAACAAACCAGAAAGGCACAGACTTTTTCTTCAAAGTATAGTAAATGACAGTTGTTAACACTTGCATTTAAGGTAGCAGTCAGTTTACTGTAGTCCACAATAAGGTTCATAATCTGCATGGTACTTTTTGAAACTTGTCTTTTGCAAGAAACCATCAAAGATACAGCATAATCGAAGAATTCTGTGGTAAATATAGCTATCAGTTGCCCTTTTGCCTTGTCATTTCTCTATTGTGAGCTTTAAGAGAAGGTGATAAAATATATTGCTGGCAAAAATACTACACTGTGTGGTTTTTTATATTGTTAAACTCTATTTTATAAATGAAAGCCAAATTCCACACGTGATAAAGCCTTTTTATTCTGTTGTGCTATAGGTTTGTAAAAGGCTAAGCTAAAGTGTTCTGATTCTATTTCCAATGTATGTTCTATGGACAAAAAGGAAAGAATGTATTTAATGACATTTTTAATTACAATCATGTCTTGGGCAATTTCAGCCTGTAAAATTCTATAAAATGGAATATCATACAAGGTTAATTCAAGGTTATCCATGAAGTATCAGCAGATTTATGCCGTGGCACCCTTCCCTGTGCTTCTTAGATAAACAGAGTGTGTATGCAACACAAGTTTAAATATATAGAAAAAAATACCAATGCCTTTGAAGCCAGCAGAAGGTTTGTCAGAGAAAATACCCAGGCAGGAAAGATGCTACAAGGGATAAGCAAAACCCACTTGATTGTTTAGATGCCTATTAGGGGTCAATGGCTTAATGCAGAAGCTATTTGCCATAGCAGCATAACAGATTTGTTTTCTGTCAGAGGCAGTGCTGCCAAGGTGAGCTGTCTGGTCAGGTGTATCAGGGGATACAGTGTAAAACTCAGATCCATGCTTTACAAATACCTGTGTCTCACTACTGGCAATGCATCTGCTGCTATGACATTACTCAGAGGAATTAAGGAGCCCAGGCTGCTGTCCTGAGCAGACACTTATCTTTGATACTGAGGAACTGATTGGTGTAAGCTAGTTAATGCCACATAAATTAAGGGAATTATCCTTCAGAAATAAAGAAGTGATCAGATTCTTCAAATGCTCTGAGTCTAAAAATGAATGACTTACCCAATCCTAGAAATAGTCCTGCCTAATTTTATAATTCCTCTAAATTAGACTAGCCACATGCTTACTGCTAAGCTCAAATCTGTCTGCACGATCTAACATATGTTAAATCATGTGTCTGATTCCCTGCAACCTATTCTGTAACTCAAAAATGCACCAAAAAGCTGTCCTGTAATTTTCATGATCTACCAGCAACTGAAAACAAATTGTGACTGTGTTACTGAAATTTTCATGACCCAGGAACTTTTCGTGATAAATGTGTTTGTACAAAAACCCATCAAACCCAAAAAGGAGGAGAAATCTGTGTTTCCAGTGAATATTTTACTTTCTTACAAAAAGGAAAAGCTGCAATGGAAATCACTTTTCTCATCACAGAAATACAGTCACCTCCAAATAACTATTTTTGGAAGTTTCTTGCTATAGCTATAATTGACAGATTGTGAGGAGTTACTTCTTTTGAACATGTTGAACCTTAGTAATTCCTTTCCTGATTTTGTGAAAATGCAAAATTAAGTGTGATTCTTTTAAGTATGTACTCTATTTGGAAGGGAAGTGGTTTACGGCATATTGAAGCTAAGAAATAAAATTCAGGTCACACTTGTGAAGGACTGCCCTGATTTCTTTACAGACAACCGATTTCAGCATGTAATATTGGGCACTTGGTTAAGTTTTTTTTTGCAACCTGAATTTTTACTCATGGCTTCTTGACTTAAACAGCTTTGTTTCTCCTGGATATTGTTGCATGATGCTTGGTTTCTATACAAGTGAGTGGGGAGAGCTCTATAATAACGCTGGTGCAAAACCCAAATGAAATTATTTGTAAACTATCTGGCTTGGGCAGGCCGGTTCCTTCTTCTTTTTCCGAAGAATTACTGTCTGCACCAGGCTGAAATGACTGGAGACTGGTAACTCAGGAAAACCTCAGACCCTGATTAATCTCAAGGTTAGTCATCGCACAGCCCTTGACTTGGTGAGTGTTACTTCCGACACTGCCCTCTAATTGACCTCGACATTGGGCTTGTGGAGAGAGCACTGATAAGGGGTGAGCGACAGTTCAGCTGCATTCGAGCTCTGAGCCAGGGGTCTGGGTCGCTCAGACCTTGTGCATCACCTTCTCTACGTGGGTGATGCTGCAGGCTGTGACCTTTATGCTGAGGGTGCTGAGCTAAAAGCACCGATCCTGTCTCCTTCAGTGCCTGGTTTGCTTCCAAATGTCACTGGTTTTATAAGGTAGCAGAATCACTCTTTTGACAGGTCCAACAAGAAAAAGAGTTAAAAAAAAAATTGACCCAAAGAAAAAAAAAATCCAAAACCTGGGAAAAAAGCTTTGCTTTTTAAAACAGAGAAAAGTTCCACTGAGTGTACTCCACTGCAGTCACACAGTGTCAATGCTTACCCTCCCATAATCAGTTGTTAGCTATCATCTCCCCACTTTGATAGTTACCTCTCACCTTCTTAATCAAATTGTCATAAATAGGTCAGGAATTCTTGCTACTGGTTTTATTCAATAACACCTCTTTATCTCTTACTTGTCCTAAGTCCCATCCAATTTTCTCCTACTTTTCCATGTGCTCTGTTCTCATGACAATCACTTCTGTTTGATTGCTGCTACAAGGTCCTGATTGCAATTCTTCACTGATGAAAGAGTGCCGGGACTTGGGGATTAGGGTTGTATTCCAAATTCTGCCAAAAACATCCTGACTTCAGGCAGTGCATTCTGGATACATGTTTGGTTATACAGAATATTTGTTTATTCCAAAAGAAAAGAATACACAAGGCTCAGAAAAATGAATCCCAAAATGATTTTATATATTTCCTGGCAGAATTCACAGGCTATAGCTCACAATTGTTTTAAATCCATTTTACCTCTGATAAAGTAGTGGTTCTCTTGTGGGAGGCTGGAGGTATATCCCTGTTAATGATTGTAAGATTGCCCGTAACAAGCTTTCCCAGAACACGGCTGCTGTCTGACACCAGTCTGATAAGTGTGAATAAACCATTAACAACCTTAGTTCATTAACAATGGACCAGGTTGGTTTGGCTTCCTTATTTCATCGTGGCTTCATTTTTGCAGATTGCGTGTATTACAATAGGATTTATCTTAGTAAAAGTATTGGCTTTTAATTGTAGGATTATACTGAGTAATTCCCAACTCCCCCATGGGAATTCTGCTGTTTTTCCCTACTGATTAAAAAGAGATGATTTTTCTACTGGTTATTGCACAAGCCTGGGAACTGGGGAGTCCAGCTTTTATTCCCAGTTGTCTGTGAATTACTTTGGGATTTCTCAGCGCCTCAGTTTTACCTGAATAATGGCATTACTTACCTTTTGATAGGAGTGCTAGGAAAATCCCTGGGTTGTTTGCTGCTTCACTGAACATGAAGTTGCTCTGCACTTACTGAGGGCAGATCAGTCATTCAGCTAATTCAAGCAATAGCTGGAGACACTCTGATTCTACAGAAGGTTACAGCCTCTGTCTTGGTGTGTAATGTTGTGCATAAACTGAGTATCACCGTTGTCCCAGCTCTGTTGGGTGCTCTCTCCATGGTTTAAAAGGGAACATTGGAGGACGCTGTGGCAATCTGAGCAACAGAATCTTATGAGGCTCTCTACAGCATCTGAACTGCTTCGAATCTTTCCTTATTAAATTTCCAATCTGTTTAAAATATTCCCATTGTTTTTATCTACCCCTCCACCCCACCTACGTGTGTAAATATACAAACATACACTCACACACACTCCTTATACTGTCAGCTTCTCTGTCTTCTTTGTCCAGGCTGACAAAAATATGCTCCAAAAATATAAATGCCAAAAAATCCCAACAAATGAGAAACAAGGGAAGATTTTAAATAGCTGTTCCTTTAACACATAAATTGTTCTAAGGGATTAGAAATGAAAAGACACCTTTGTTTTTATTCAGGAGTGATATTGTGAAGCTAATTAGATATTAAATTTTTTCAACACCCTCCTGTGTATTGTCATTATGCCAAGAGTAGGTGTACAGTGCTTCCTCCTCTATAGTGAAATTGCTTAGTTATATAATCATATTAAGATGACTAAGGAGAGAAGATAATATTTGGAAAATGCTTTTAGATTTTAGGAGCTCTTAGTCCCACATATATATATGAATATACATGCACAATGTGCATGCATACATATATTCTCTCATATATATGTATATATATATACACACACATGCATAGCTGTAGCTCCTTTGCCTCTCCACTGTGCACCAAAAAGACTTCCATAATGTCCCTTTCCTAAGCTACTTTATTTCACAAAACTTTGTCATCTCCAAATGATCAGTTTTAATCACTATCACCCAGTCCTCTAAAAAGGTACAATAAAATAAGTATTGGAGACCAATTACTTAATCAAGTCAATAACAGGTTATACCTAGACTGTTCCATTGCGTGTATTCATAGCACCAGCAGAAGATTCTGCTGTTCCATCTTTGTTATTTTATTTTTTGCTTTCTACCCTGCAGCAGCAGTAGCAGCAGCTCTGATTGCAACAACCAATAGACATGGTTGGCAGGATGAAATGTAAAATAACAAAACCTACAGTCTGCCTTGCTTTGTGGATAATATGCTGCAACAACCAGCCATTTCCTGCCTGTGGCTGTGTCAGCTGAGCCATCCACAGTCCATTTTTTCATTGGTATTATTTTTTTCAGTGTCTATGAAATCTGGAATGGGACACAGCATGCTTGGAATGTGGCCAATATCCTGTTGAGTTAGTAGAATGGAAAGAAAATAAAAAGTACACTGACCCAATTTCTTTGACTAAATATACTGGGCCATAACAGCAAAAGCTAGGAACGTGTTTATTCTTTGAATTATTTTTCAGATGAAGTGGCTTAGGACAATACATTACAAATGGACATGGAGATAAGGTAGTGAAACCTACTCATCAGGCTTTCCATTGGCTTCAAACATCTTTTTACATCCCAGGTCTCAAAGATTTAAAAGCAGGTTTCATTTTTTGCTTTTTGTTGTTTTTCTACCTAAATTAATTTATCTGAAAGTTTCTGCCCCCCCCCTTTTTTTTTTGTACCTGTTTCAATTAAAGCAGTTAAACAAACAAACAAACACACAAACAAAAAATCAGTCAGTGTATTTTTCCATTATGTGACAAGTAGCGACCCAGGATTTCTGGAGATTGTGTCCCTTACTCTGGTTGAGCAGAAATGCAGCTGAATGCATCTGGAAGTGAGGAGAAACATAATAGCCCAATCAGTTAGTTTTACAAATGCAAAGTGGAGGGTGCACTTAAAATCTGATGATAATCTAAACTGAACAGCTTGTGCCTACCTTTGGCTCCCCCACACCTGTGCCATTCATGCTGCCATCCCAGGCAACAGTGCTGTTCCAGCAAGAAGTGTGCCAAGAGGCAGGCTGCTCTGTTCTAGGAACTCTGTCCCAAGTAGGACCAAGGAAACCCTGTGACCTCTTTGTCAGTTTTCTCATTCATAAAATGGTGACAGTGATCTGCCTCCATCTTTTCAGAACACCTGGGTATATCTGATTGCAAAGTGATAGGACACAATGGGAGCGAAACAGAACTGTTCTCCAATGCCATATGGCCCGGCAGGTTGCCAGCATTCAGAGATAAAAAAGCCAGATTAAATTATAAGTCCTCCCTCAAAAAAGGCCAAACTCAACAACAACAACAAGAAGAAAGCCAAAAGCCCCAAGAACAAACAGCAATCAAAGGCTTAATTTAGCACTAATAATCAAAATGCATTTCAGAAATGCCTGGCCAAATAAACATTCCCTTGCAGCACCCCACCTGCTGGTACTGGCAGAAAAAATAATAGTACCTGCAGTACTCCTCCAGTGCATCTCCAATTTCATTGTCTTCAGACCTGCAACATAAGGTGCCTATCTTGCTGCCTTCCTGATTTTTAGCTTTCCTTTCCAGAGGTCCCTCCCAGAATGCTAAAAAACTCTAGAAAGAGTTATGCAGTAGGCATGAATGAGAGAAAAATATAGCCAACCATGTGAATTTGGATTTGACTTGGTCCTGAACTCTTGCCTATTTCAGAGATCATTCAAGGTGAATCCTGAGCTTGTTTTTGGCAGCCTCTGTCCTCAAGCATTGAAATCCTTTGTCATGGGACAGAGAGACCAAGATCTGAAGAGAGAAAACGGAGGGTTCAAACACTTGAGTGAGGGCAAAAAGAACATTTTGATGAACCTCGTAGATGTTTCTGTCCAGGAGAGTTTTCCTTTCCCTTATGACCACAGATGAAGATGAGCCAAGGTGATTTAAGGTATCCTGCTTGACTTGGCAGAAGATTGAAGAAGAGTGGTCTGTCCAAAATGGTGGCTTGGGGAGTTCTGAAGACAAAAGCCCAGGCTAAACCATGCACTGGTATTACTCCACACAGCCCAAAACCACAAAAGCAGGAATCCCAGGATCCCAGCAATTTATATGTTGGACCTCAGCTGTTTTTCAGTGCAAGGGTTTTCCATGCAAGAGTTTCAGAGGCAACACCTGTTTTATAGAACATTCCTGTTAGCAGGGCCGGGTGAGCAGAGCTAGCAGTGTGGTCATACAAGGTCTGGGCAACAATTTCAGGCAAACACTATTATGTGATCCATTTTTATTTCAAACAAGAGGTCTCTTTGCATGTGAATCCCCAGCCAAAGTCCATTTGTTGTAAGAACTGACAGAAGTGAAACTAAGTGGCTAAGTGAAGGAAAGCAGATGGCTGAAACATTGAAAAGAATCAATAGCCCCAGTTCTGATGCATCGATATTTTGGTGTGGACACATTCAGAATTGATGTTTAAATGTCAGCTGGGCCCAATTTGCAGCATTTCAAAGCTGCCTTTGTGTTTTGAATTCAGCAGAACTGAAGGTCAGAAGTTTCACTAAGTATTTGAATCCAATGATACATTTTGCAAACATTCATTTTTATTTGAAAAGATATTCTTTTATCTTGTTCCACTGGTAGTAGCCAAGATGGAAGAACATAGAGCAGGCATAAGTTCAAAGCTTGGTCAAAGGATGACAGTTGCTTATGCTATCTTGACTGTAACAGTCCCATTATTGCTCCTGAAAAACTAGATAGCTTCAAGTCTGATTTTTTCTAGTGTAGAATTATATTGTATTAATAAGTTCCTTTCTGTCTGAATGCGTAAAGATACTGTGGCAAATAAAACTCTTCACTGAGTTGGTTGGTTTTGATGTGTGCATCTTTTGTAGTAGAAAGAAGACTGTGTGGCTATTTAATAGGAAGTGTTTATAGTGCAGAAAAGAACATAAAAGATATGTATTTCCTTTTTAATGCTATACATTTAAATTATCAGAACTTCAATTAGTGCAATGTAGAAAAGTCTCTTTAGGACTAACAGAACTGTGCATTTAAACCATCTGAAGACTTAGTTATGAAACTTAAAATGCAATAGAAACAAGAGCTACATGAAGTTATATTAAAAAAATATTCAGCATATCAACATTCAGTAGAATAGTTTGTTTTCAAAATCGATTTAAAGATGTTTTTTAGCCTTGTCACGGTTATAAAACATTTTGGACATGCAGAAATCATAGTTCAGCTGTCCATTTCACAAACCTGAGCAAAGTCCTCCCTTCTTTATACACGGTAGGGACTTCAGGAAGCAGTAATTGAAATTCAGGCAAAAAGGATGTTATGAACAGGATTTTACTAAGTAAATTCAAAGGGACAGTTTTAAACCCACTCTAACTGAAGCACATGTCACTCACTGTGTGCCACTATGGTGGCAATCACTATGCGCTTTGCAGGGGAGCAAAAGACTGCACAAATAAGACTAATCTTCAGAGCTGTTAATAGACTACAGTTCCCTTGAAATTAGTAGGACTGGAGGGCGTTCAGAGTTTTTCGAGAGTTGCATTTATTTTCATCTCAGCTACATTACATTCTATGAGTGACAGATGTGTGGCAAAATAGAGTACTGAAATTTTACTTTCAGTTCTGAACTGTGGAGATAGAACAATGCTTGTCACATTCAAAAAGGCTAAAAAGGAATAGCCTATATAGTTAACAGAGACACTGGAAGTAAACAAAAAGAGATTTGTAGAAAAAAAAGAGAGAAAAAATCCACCTATATTTATATCTGTAAAACAAGGAATCTTCAGAACTTTCTGAGTAACAAAGGAAAAGAATTATCTCAAAATCCCAGGCAGAAAAATGAATTTGAAATTGTGTTTTATTTTGAAAAAAATCTTGGATGTACTTCTGTTGAGCAGAAGATTCTGTTTGTGAGGAGGGGGCTAGGAGACACACAAGAGGAAAGCATTCCCAGCTTGCATGACACAGTCAGGATGTATTGTCTGGAGGATCAGAATAGGATGCAATTATGAAATCACCCAGTCATGAAGGTCATCTTGTCCAAAAGTCATGTTAGCAGGATTGTGGATAAGAATCAAGAAGGCAGGCAGCTGAAAAGACCACCAAAACCAAACTCACACTCAGCTTTAAATCTCCTTGTAACAGAAAAATTAAAAAACAAAACAAAACAAAAAGGCAGAATTGTAAGATTTGGTGCCTTGATATTTGATTAATAGAGTAAAATTTGGAGATTCAGCATGCTCTGAATAATATCTAATTAAATCAAAGATGTGGGAATGGAAACATACCATGAGACACCCTCTCTGGAAGAAAGCTGAGTCCTTCAAAAAGCTCTTTCAGTGCTATTGTAAATCCTTCACTGGGGAATATGTACTTTATTTAAGAGCCTTTAAGAATAGAAAGAAATTACATGCCATGTTTTCCTTGTCTATCTTACAATTACTTAGAAAACACAAAGCTCTTTCTTGTCCTCATTTATTCTGTGTAAGAAGAAAGAATAATTAAGTAGAGCCCTGAAAATTCAAAACAAAAGAAAATAGGATCAACTTCATTGCCATGTGCCCCATTCAGACCTCAGAGGCATGTTATGTCTTTAATATTGTGAAAGAAAACCTCATTCACAAAGACCCTTTCGACTTTCTTAGAATGACATTTTACTTGCGGTGATTTTTAGCATTGGTTTGTTGGCTTGTTTGTTTGTTTTCATTAGAGGAGGCTGCTAAAGCATATTGACTTAACACAAAGTCACCTTGGTATCAGTTGCAATAGCCCCCAAAGCAGTGCTTGAATTTGCAGCCCTAACTGGCCTTGTGTTCTGATGCTTCCTGAAGGCTTTTGAAAGTTAAAGTGGAATCAGTTCCTAACTCCACTAACCATGCACCTGCTTCTTGACCCTATTTGAAACATAACATTCTCTAT